>CM053622.1:292725627-292755906 GCA_028646595.1 Phalanger gymnotis | reverse complement strand
CCCCCCCCCCCCGGGGGGAGATAGAAAGGAGAGAAAACAGGGTTTTGTTAACTGAAAAAAATTAAATTAAAAAAAATTTTTCCCATTGATGTGGCTTCCCATCACACCTCATGTCAGATAGTGCCCCCTCCATCCCCCCTCCCCCCTGCCCCCTACCCTGTATGTCCTCTTTTGACATGCCTTGCTCATTTTTACAGTTAAGGCTCATCTCTCCATTGTCTATTACCTCCAATGGTCGCTCAGAGACAAAACCAGGACAGAAGAGCAGTGTTTGTGCTATTATACCTCTTGCCACTGGGACAACTGGTAAGGCTAAAGGCCAGGAAGTCATTCCCTCCTCTCAGCTACTCACTAGCTCCATGGGGAGCTAATAAGGCTCGCACCTTGATGATTTTCCCTCATGGAAAATGGCTTCCAGTCAGTGAAATGACTCAGAAATGCAGGACTCTTCTTTTAGTTGGTTTCTTGCCATCATCTCCAAAAAACCAAATGTACAGAAGACACACTTTTAATTTTAATCTGTTATTATTAACATATTTCCATCTCTTTCTTACTTCTAGACAATCAATAGAACAATAAATCAAGCTCTGATTTGTGGTGTTCACCCATTTCTGAGGTATAAATGCTCACATTGAAAATTTGGTAATTGGCTCTTGGCTCTCTCTAGACAGTTAAAGCTGGCTCCTGCACCCCTCTAACTGCTCCTGGAGCTACTCGAGGCCAGATAGAACAATTTTTGCCTTATCTTACCCAGTTCCAAATCTACATAGTACTTCCTGGAAATCTCCAGCCATTTTACTGCCTGTAAACTTATCCCTCGCTCCTTTCCAGGTGATTAAGGACGCCCTTAATCCCATGAGTATAAGAATCACCTCCTATACTTGGTGGGGTGGGACAGAATATAGACTAGAGAAGATTGCTTGAGAGCTGGCACCTTCATGTGATCTCCTTGGTAAAGATTTTCCAACAATCCCATTAAGTCCAGGCTCTGGGACAGGAAGACCCCCAGGGGAACGAATGGTGTTCACAGTCTTAAAGATTCCATAAGAAACAATGATAGGGATAGGGGAAGGGGGAGCTCTCCAGGTAATAGGAGTTTGAAAGAGTCAGGAAACAGGAGCTTAAAACTCATATGTTCCCTTGAGGCCTTTGAACCTATGTTCCTTAACTAGCTCAAGTCATCTGTCACCCAGTACTGACCATTCCCATTCTGAAACATCGTTGCCCACTGCCAATGCCACCTTGCCGTGAATTTCTCATTTTTAGCCAGAAGATGGACTGTTAGGTTTGGGGCACATTGAGTAGGCCAATGTAGACAGATTATATAGAGTGTATGGATGTTATTTCTTTGTCTTTCCTTCTCGAAGAGGACCACGACCTCAGGAAGGAGATGCCATGACATGCAAGTGAAGGATTTAAGTGAGGGAGGGCTGTGCAAAGTCACCAGTCTCACTTTCTCCTTTGGAGCCATCTGGGTCCAGTGGCCAGATCAGGACGACTAGAGATGATCCCAGATGCCAGAGTGAATGGAGTAGAATAAAATGAAAGCTTTGAAAGACAGGAAGGGATTAGGTTGTAAAAAGCTTTTAAATGCCAGAGGACTTCACATTTGATTCTAGAGGTGACAAAATTCACTGGAGCTCACTGAGCCACAAGGATGACATGGTTAGATCTACATTTGAAAAAAAAAACACCTATGCAGGGGAGTGGAGGATGGATTGGAGGGAGAGGGGATGTAAAGTAGGTAGAATGATTACAAGCTATTGTAATAAGCCAGGTGAGAGTGGATAAAGACTTGAACTAGGCCTGTATGAGTACAGAGAGATGGGAACATGTCCTAGAGATGTCATAAAGGCAGAAAAAGTAAGACTTGACAATAGGTTGGATATGTGTGGTGAGTGCAAGTGAGGAATTATAGATGACAACAAGGTTGTGAGCCTGTGGTAACATCCAGGAAAGTAACAGAAAAGTTGTAGAGAGAAGAGAATTTTCGGGAGAAGATAATGAGTTTGGGGCATGTTGAGTTTGAGGCATCTACAAGACATCCAGATTGAGATAATTAAGAGGCAGTTGGAGATGTGTGACTATAGCTTGGGAGATATACTAGGATTCTGAGGATATATAGTTTTGAGATTCATTTGCCTAGAGATAATGGCTTCAAACCCAAGGGGCAGAACAGTAGGCAATGTCATGAAAACCAAAGGTGTAGAGAGAAACAAGAAGGAAAGGGATAGTTTGGTAGTATCAGATGTTGCAGAAAGGTTAAGAAGAGTGATGACTAAGAAACTGCTACTGGTTTTTGCAATTAGGAGATAATTGGTGACCTTGGAGAAAAGAGCTTCAGGAAGGTGATGGGGAGGTGCCAGACTATAGAATGTTGAAAAGTGAGCTGATGTTAAAGACATGGCAGCAGTGAATGTAAGCTACTTTTTTGTTTTAGAAGCAAAGGAGAGGAAAGAGCCTGAGGAGGAAGCAGAACCAAGGAAATGGGGCCACCAGAGCATGCTTATAAGTAATGGCCAATAGAGAAGGAAAATGAAGATGCAAGATGGAAACAGGGTGATTGATTTAGCCAGGTCATGGAGGAGCTAGGGGGAAATTGGGATCTGGGATGCAGATTTCATGCAGTTTTGGAAAGAACATCTGCCCTTCTAAGAGGAAAGAAGAAGGGAGAAGAGGAAGGTGGAAGTGTAGAAGTTTAAAGGAGTACAAGGAGCTGAGGAAATTCAGTCAAAATAGAAGAAGGCAAGGTCATCCACCAAGAATAAGGAAAAAGGAAGAGTGGACGGCTGGAGGGGAAAGGAGAAAGTATGGAACAGGAAATGTGATTGAGTCAAAAGGAATAGCAAGTTGCACGTAATAGATTTGCAGTTTCATGTGCAATCATCTTTTTTTTTATTTTAACATACTATGATATGGAAATGCTTGGTTTTTTTCCTTTAATTAAAAATGAAATAAGAAAAAACTCAGACTCCATAGGAGATACATAGAAAGATTATTGGTTAACTATGAAAACCTGCTGAGGTTTGCTGTTATCATTTGTTCTTTCTTTCAGGGGGAGAAGGACTGATCCTGTGATTTCATTGGTTTAGGGGAGAGAATTCTCTGAGAAGGGACTCCTTCTGTTAATGCAGGTCCTAGCCTTAGAGAGTTACCTGAGGCGAGAACAAGTGAAGTAATTTGCCAGCATCATACAGTCACTAAGTGTCAGAGGGATGACTTGAATCCCGGCCTTTGTGACTCTAAGTCTGACTCTGTTCTCTATGTCGAGCTGTCTCTTTTTTTAAAGATTACAAAAAAAAAAGTGTTCATTGCGGTATGTTCCATATGGTTTCATAAATATGTAGTTAAAGTATATTATATTATGCGCATTTTTATATACATGCATATGTATACATATAACCAATATAAATATAGAAATAGAAATTTAGACATACATACACACATACACATGTATCATGTGGTTCCTGGTTTGGGAGGAAGAATAGGTTTGCGATTTGATAATCCGGAGTCCTCTTCTCTTAGGATGTATGGCTGTGGCTAAATCTGTATGTAGGGGCAGCTAGGTAGCAAAATGGATAGAATGCCAGCCTGGAGTCAGTCTGGAGTCAGGAAGATTGCTCTTCCTGAGTTCAAATCCGGTCTTAGACACTTACTAGCTGTGTGACCCTGGGCAAGTGACTTAATCCTGTTTGCCTCAGTTTTCTCCTCTGTAAAATGAGCTGGAGAAGGAAATGGCAAACCACTCCAGTATCTTTGCCACAAAAATCCCAAATGGATTCATGAAGAGTTGGAACAACAAAATTTGAACAACAAAAATTCTGTGTGTGTATGGCTTAACCTCTTAACTTCCTTATTCCTCAGTTTCCCTGTCTTGGCACGCTTCAGTTCTATGAGGTAATTGTCATTATCATCAAAAAGCCTTTATTAAGGGCCCTGCACCATCAGGCATTATCAGTTGCCTGAAGATCCTTAGATGAAAGGGACTAAGTAGCAGGTGTTTACCTGTATTTATTTCCTGAAATAAGACAGTGCTCCTGTCGTCAGAATATTAACTACATTGCTTTCAGTAATTGTGATGGTCTACCTGCCTAATTGGCTAAGGTAATGGTGGCCTTGAGATGCCTCAGCTGTTTGTTGATAAATTATTAACTTGGGTGTTTGCATAGATAACGCCCCAGGTTTTCCTCTGACTACTTAATAGATTAAGAACTCACTCACTCAATTCATTCATTATCTGAAATGAGCATCCCCTTTCCTCATCTAGGAATGTGGAAGAACAGATGATTAAGAAGTTGCAGATGATTTCCCAAAGCAGCCTAACAGCATGAGGTAGGAATTATCCCAACTTGAAAAGGAATGAGGCTGTCAGCAAGATTGGTTTACAGGAGATCTCTCTGCCAGGGTTATCAGTTACCTAAACTCTAAACTCAAGGGCCTTTCAGGGATGGGGAACCTGTGATCTCGAGGCCACAGGTGGCCCTCCAGGTCCTCAAATGTGGCCTTTTGACTGAACCACACTTGAGGACCTAGAGGGCCACCTGTGGTTTTCAGGCCACAGATTCCCCAACCCTAGTCCAGGGATACTAAGAGAATGCTTCTCTGCTGTAAGTATCAAGGAGAGAGCCAAAAAGATATGCTCTCTTATTTTTACTTTGAAGAAAAGACCCAGCAGAAATTTGATGAATAGAGAAAAATTTGGAGTTGGGAGTGGGGAAGAGGAGTGGAGTTCATTTCCAAAAGCTGAAAGGTTTGTCAAAGGCACCATTTTCAGAGGCAAAAACAGTGATTGGAGTATAGTAGATTATTTCACCTAGTAGAAACTCAGTCACCCAACAGCTTCGCATGTTAGAAAAGTGACTAAACACCAGGAAGAAGCAAAAAACATCCTCTGAGTAGTCAAAATAGATGTCAGAAACATCTGCAGCTCATACAATTTACTCATGAGAGAGACCCTCAGAGCTCTCCTTAGTCTCAGTTTACCTTTATTGACATGAAATTTTAATAAGTTTCATGATCTGGTTTCCAAGCCAATGGCAGATTAGAAACAGCAAATTAGAAAAGAGGGAGCAACTGGTACAGACTTATGGTCTTATTGGTCTGATGATGATGATGATGATGTTTTGGCTTCCTGACTTCATTAATGTAAAGAACTCCCCATGAGAAGATTCCCTCTACCACTGCAGAGTTGTATCTACTCTACAAATTATCATCTTAGAGAAGTTCAAAGCAGCCAGGTTCTAAAACAACTGAGTTTGTCAGACACAGACCACCACCCCATGTTTTGAGTCTCAACTTCATATTTTGTGGGCTAGCTAGGCAGTGCTGTGGTTAGAGCAATTGCCCTGGAGTCAAGAGGACCTGAGTTCAAATCCTACCTCAGACACTTACTAGCTGTGTGACCCTGGGCAAGTCACTTAACTGTTTGCTTCAGTTTCCTCATCTGGAAAATGAGCTGGAGAAGGAAAAGGCAAACCCCCCTCCAGTCTGGTTTCTAAGAAAACCCCAAATGGGGTCATGAAGATGCAGACATGAGTGAAACAAAACCACAACAACCCTGTATGGGTTCCAAGAGGAATAAGAGTATAGCCATTATGTAGAAGCTTGAGTGAAATTCTCCATAACGAAGCCCTATGTAGAAGCATTAATGAGAGCATGTAAACAGAAAAGGAAACATAAATATAATAAATGCCTAACCAATGATAGATGCAGGCTGTTTCCATAAATCAGGAGAGCTTTCTAAAAAACCAACACCAAACATCTGCTCATCTTCCTTCAGCCACTTTATCTTACTAGTCTCTAGCAGCATTACTTTGTTTTAAAATTGACCCATTGCAAGGTTGGGTTTCCAAGGATACTATGTCCTCTTACTCCCCTTTGTCCCCTCCACTTTTTTTTTTTTGCTGTCCTGGAGTTGAATTATTGTCACCTTTGTCTCCAGTAGGAAATTAGCTCTAAACCTCTTTAGCCATAATGCCACTGCTGCATGTTAACAAGTTGGCAGATAAGCAACCTTGATAAAGATCACAGAAGCTGATGAACCAAAGCAAAGAGAATCTTGTATAAAATGCCTCTAATTTCCTATAACATGGAAGCCATTAATTGTGCTTCGGGTGGCTAACATTGGACTGCAAAGTCGGGAGCTTCATCTTTAGTCTGAACCCTGCAACTCATTACCTATGGGGCCCTTGGTCAAGTCAGCGCACTCCTTCTTGCATCAGTTTCTTCTGTAAAACAAAGAGATTAGACTAAATGATCTCTAAATGGCTTTGGAAAGGAGATGACAATCCACTGAATTAAACAAGTATTTATTAAGGACTTAACTCCGTTTAATCATAGGATTACAGATTTAGATCTGGAAAGGATCTAAAAGCTGTGTGATATGATGCCTTCATTTTACCGATGAAAAAAACTGAGGCCTAAGGAGTTAAGTGACTTGTAATATAATGGAGAGAGTATCAGACTTGCAGTGAACAGAAATCTAGCTTCAAACACAGCCCCTGACACTTATGTATTATGTTTGCACAGCCAATCATTTCACCTCAGCTGTGAAATGGTATTCACCTCAGAGGTTTGTTATAAGGATAAACAATGATGCCAGTAAAACTCTTTGGAAACTTGAAAGAACTATATAAAATCAGATATCATAATACATATGTTCATGCTTGTACTCATGTGTATGTGTATATACATACATACACACACATATATTTGTACACATATACATATCACTTTTTCTAGATAGTGGGTGAAAAATACAGTCCCGGCCTTTATGGAACTTACATTCTATTAGGGAAATGCAGCTAGGTGGTGCCATGGTGCAAGGAGGGCCAGGCCTGGAATCAGGAACACTCGTTTTCCTGAGTTCAAATCTGGCCTCAGATACTTCCTAGCTGAGTGACCCTGTGCAAGTCACTTAACCTTGTTTGCCTCAGTTTCCTCATCTGGAAAATGAGCAGGAGAAGGAAATGGCAAACCAAATCTTTGCCAAGAAAGCCCCAAATGGGGTCATGAAGTGTCAGATATGACTAAAACAACTGAACAACAACAGAAGAATACGTCAAATGTGTTATTACATAAAATAATATTGAAGAAGATAAGAGAGGTGGAAACAAGGTACTTTTCGAGGTACAAGGTGGGAAAGATGAGCTACTAACTGTGGGGATGAGGGAAGGACTCCTGGAGGCGGCAGTATTGGAGGTGAGCCTTAAATGATGTGTGGAGGAAGAGCATTCAAAGTATGAGCAAAGCCACAGAGGCAAGAAAACATGGGGCAAATACTTGAGACATAGAGCAGGTGAGGTGGCTGGAATGCAGAGTATACAGAAGGAATGAGGCTGGAAAAGTAGGGTGGTGCTAGATTAATAACAAAAGCTACCATTTTATATAGTGCTTTGAGGTTTGCAAAGCAAATTTTGTATATAATAACTCATTTGATTTCATACTCTGTCATTACCAGACTGAGGCGGGTGCCAAGTGGAATTTGAACTCTTAGACATTCAGTGGTTTGAGCAGAGGAATAACTGAGCAGATCTGTGGATGTAGGAGGTAAAGACTGGCAGGGGTGTGAGGATGATGGGGGAAGAGAAAGAAAATGGAAAGAATATTTAGGAGGCTTGCTATAATCCAGGTGGATGGTAATGAGAGCCTCTTCTAGGTCAAGGGTCAATAGAAGGGAGGGGCTAAAGATGACAGCTATTAGGGACAAGAGGACTCAGGGTTTGATTTGATGGGCAGTGTGAGGGAAGAAAGAAGAGTCAAAAATGGCCCTGAAGTTTCAAAGACAGGAAAGTGCATGAATGGAGATGTCCAAAGACAGAAATGGAAACGTCCAAAGGAGGAGAAAGTTTTAGAGGCTGCTTGGTATGGTTGGGTTTGAGGTGTTGATGGCACCATATGCTCAGGTAGAGATGACTTGTGGGTAGTTGGGAATAGGGGTCTGGAGATTAGAGGAAATCATTTGCATAGAGATGATCATTGAAGCTACAGGAGTGATGAGATCTCCACGGGAGAATGCCGAGAGGAGCAGAAGGGTGGTCTGAGGGGACCTTGAGAGACAGAAAGATGATAAGAAGCCATTAAAAGAGACACAGAAGAGTCAATGGGATAGTGGTGTCTTGGAAGTCAACTGGGGGATTCCTGAAGAAATTGTGATGGCTGACTGTCATGGCAGACCATAATCGTGCTATAAGAAATGAGGAAAAAGATTGTTTCAAAGACACATGGTGAGAATTGATGCAGAGTGAAGAAAGCAGAGCCAGAAGAATAATTTATACTAGGGAAACGGAGGGGCGGGGAGAGGGAGGGAACAAGCATTTATTAAGCACTTATTATGTGCCTGCCACTGTACTAAGCTCATCTGGTTTGATCCTCACAGCAACCCCAGGATGAAGGTTCTATTATTATTCTCATTTTGTTGTTGTTGTTGAGTTCTGTCTGACTCTGTGACCCCATTTGGGGTTTTCTTGGCAAAGATACTGGAGTGGTTTGCTACTTCCTTCTCCAGTTCATTTCACAGATGACAAAATGGAAGCAAACAGAGTGAAGTGACTTGCCCATGGTCACACAGCTAGGAAATGTCTAAGGCCATATTTGAACTCAGGAAGGTGAGTCTTCCTGACTCCAGGCCCAGTGCTATATCCACTGCACCACCTTGCTGCCCTATAATTGGCAGTATAACATCAATATTATAAAAATGAATAATTTTGAAGACTTCACTAAATTGATGAAGAATGAAATGAAAAGAACCAGAGAACAATTTATATAATGGCAACATTGTAAAAAAAAACCCCACAAAACCCAACAATGACTTTGAAAGTCATAAGAACTCTGATCAACCTGACCATTCATGATTCTGGAAGAATGATAGTGAAGCATGTTATCTACCTCCTGACGGAGAGGTGATGGACTCAGGATATAAAATGAAATATATATTTTTTTTCTACATGGCCAATGTGGGA
This sequence comes from Phalanger gymnotis, assembly GCA_028646595.1. Taxonomy (NCBI): domain Eukaryota; kingdom Metazoa; phylum Chordata; class Mammalia; order Diprotodontia; family Phalangeridae; genus Phalanger; species Phalanger gymnotis. Next base: position 292,746,946 of record CM053622.1, on the reverse strand, counting down.
ATTTGTTTGGCTTGAGTATGTAAATTTATTATAATCATTTTTCCCCAATGGGGTAGAGGGTAAAAGTGAGAAAAAATAGATTTCTCTTAATTAAAAAAAATTAATTTAAAATAAACTCAGTAACTGCAACTACAAGTATTCAAATATAAAAACAAAATACAAATGTTTATTTTTTAAAGAGGGAATATGCAGGAGGAGATCTTCACCGGTATCAGTGATGATGAGGCCGCAGGAAAACGACACTTCTTTGATGTACATAGTTGTTTATGTGTTACCTCCCTCAATGTGAGCTCCTTGAGAGCAGGAGAGGTTTTTGCCTTTCTTTGTGTGTCTAGTGTGTAGCACAGTGTTTGACACATAGTTGTTCATCCTTTGTTTTCGAAGAGCACCCAGGACATCATGGAGGGATGTCTTGATTTGTGCATGAACTGGATTTAAGTGAGGCAGAGTTGTGCAAAATTGTCAGTCTCTCTATTCCACTCATCAAAGTCCAGGGGCAGAGAAAAAAAAAAAGAGCAAACAGTTTGCCTCAATTTGCATTCAGATTCCACAGTTCTTTCTCTGAATGTAGCTCGCTCTTTCCATCACGCGTCCTTTGGAGCTGTCTTTGAACCTTGTATTGCTGAGAAGAGCCAAGTCTATCAAAATTAGTCATCGCAGAAGCCTTTTGACCCTAAGAGCAATTTAAATAAAAAAGTCTTCAGATCTAGAGAGACCTAATTTGTTTAGAATCTTTTCAATACTGATTAGCTTTCAAGAGTAGTCTGAAAGTCAAAATTGTAACTCCCAGCAAAATCTTAAAGGTGAAATTGTACAATAACATATATACACACATATGTACATATGTATATGTATACACACATGTACACACACATGTATGTATGTGTGTGTTTGAGAATTTTAGGTTACCTAACAGCAGAGTTGCAGTGGATAGAGAGGTAGTATTGGAGTCCAGAAGACATAGGTTCAAATCCCACCTTTGATACATAATGGTTGTATACTCCTGGACAAGTCCAGAGTTTAGCACAGTGCCTGGCATGTAGTAAGTGCTTAGTAAATGCTTGTTGACTTGACATTCCTTTTGCCCCTGGGAATTCTCTAGGACCATAAGTTGCAGAGTGGGTACATTAGGACAGGGAGCTTCCTCATCTAAGAGATCCCCTATATCCATGAAATCCCAGGTCTGGACCTTCTCTCTCTCCCCACCTTCATCACCTCCCTCCCCAATCTGGAATAGGGCCAGGCTATTTCTTAATGTAGGCTGCATTTTCTTCACACCGGTGTCACACATGACTGGTAGTCCATTTCATGTAGCGCTTTTAATGGCAAGATAGCATGGGGGCACAAGTAATCCTCTCCAATTCTTTGTGAAATAAGCAAGAAGAGAGCAGCAAAAGAAAAGGAATGAAGGAAGAAAGAAAGAAAGGAAGAAAACATGAAGGAAAGAAGAAAAAGAAAGAGGAAAGGAGGGAGGAAGGAAAGAAGAACAGAAGAGAAAGAAGAGAAAAAAAAAATCTATAGTGAGGTCTAGATAACATCTTCTAGAAACAAAGCTTTTTAGCTATGGGATAACAACTGCTTTTCCCCAGATCCTGCTTTAGCCTCACTCCACCCCCTTTACACACCCAAACAGATTTAAAACTCCTCAGGGCTTAGGAACTCCTGGGGAATAACTAGCCAAGTTTCTTTTTAATTTTTTAAGCACCCTCCCCTGCCACCCTAAACATTTGGAGATAGCAAGAATTTCCTCATAGATGATAGATAAAGACCACAATGGGACAAGTGTTTATTTAGGCATTACTGTCCTAAGGGAGAAACCCAAGAGAAGAATGAAAATCCTTACACACTTGGAATGGCTCAGAGTGGAAGTCCCTCTCTTATCTGATGTTTATACCTGAAATTAAAAGGCTCTTGTCTTTTGTCCCCATCTCTACAGAGTAGGGTCTCCAAGAGGACTGGTCTTTTTTTTTCTCTCTCTAACCTTTATTACCCAGATGGATAGACCTACAGTCATACCAACTCTTCTTGGGTATATGGATACTTTATTACAGCTGTTTTTATTTTCTGGATCATCTTACAATCTCTGAGAATTAGAGGAACAAAACAGGATGCTTTGATGTTGTCCTAAATGATGTAGGAGTGACTAATATTTTCATTGTGTCAGCCAGCATCGAGGCTATGCCATTTTAGAGGAGGCGTTAATTTCCTGGGCAGCATCCCAGAGATGCTAGACATACCATGGCTGTCATTCTAGACACTGAACTGGTGGCATGCCCCTTTGTTTGGGATTTTGGGTTTGGATTGATGTGCCAGCCCAGTCTAAATGAATAGCAGCTGAAGTCACTGCAGTTCTTCATAATATAAGTTGAGAATTTGTGCATTGCGGGTATTTGAGTTAAGGAGAAAAGCCTATCACACAATTATAGGAGGTTGGAGTATAGAGGTCAAATGATTTGCTCAAAGCGATATATCTAGTTGGTGACTAATCCAAGCCATGTCCTGACACCTGGACTGGGGACAGGAGGGCGGGGTCTTCCTTGCTAACTCTTTGACCTTCTATCAACTCGCTTCAGCTCACAAGGTGTGTCTATAGCTGTGAACTTTTAGGTAAGTGGACAAACATGTTGGGGGTAGCAAGAGCTGATAGCACATTCTGCTGTGATCTCCCCTCCTTCCAGTAAACTCAACCTACCCAGTTATTCTCAGAGGAGTGATAACAAGGTATGTTTAGTTTTTGTGTCTGAGCAATGTGAGGGCTAGTGGGTGGAGAAATTCGATGCTCCATTCAAACTCTGATGCATTTGAGTATTAGATTAAAAAACTGGGTAAATTTTAGTTGCCTAACTCATCTGAGTTGCTCCAGCTAGTTTGAGCTGGGAATTCAGCACTTCCAATTCGACTACTTTTTCCTTTTCCGTTGTCCTGGATCCATAGTCTCTAGGGCTGGGAGGGACATTAGAGATCATCTAATCCAACCCCCTCATTTTAGAGATGAGGAAATAGTGGCCTCGAATGGTGAAGTGACAAGCCCATGGTCACAAAGGTAGTAAGGAGCCAAACTAAGATTTAAACCCAGATCAGGGTTTGAGATCTACTGATCTTTTCCCTTGTATTATTCTATGTGGCTGCAAAGTGCCAGTGACCAGATTTCTCAGTCACATGATTTTTAGACATGAATAGCACTTAGTAAACCCACAGAACTTGAGTGAAGTGCAATATAAAACTTGAAACACAACATTAATGTGAGATTGGGGTTGTGTGACTTCCTCTCTGGCCTATAGTTTCTTCACCTATAAAATAAATGTAAAACTGTGTGTCAAGATGGATTGATGCTATCTTGCTCTCTTCATTTGGCCAAGACAAAGCTTAGCCTCTCCCCGGGCCCTTCAAGCCACTTTCAACTACTTTTCTCTCAGCAGACAAGTTTGTCTCCTATTTTAGTGAGAAAATCAAGGGCATTCATTGGGATCTCCCTCATGGCCTTTCCTCCACACCTCAGAACCACTCTAGATTTTAGACCTTTTTCATATCTTTCCCCACGTTGCCATTATTCTTGGAGAATCAAGTGGCTCTTCTCTTCTTGCCAAGATTAACTGTGACTCATGCTCCTCATGCCATCCCCTCCTATTTCCTCTAGAAGTTCAGAAGTTTGTTCTGTCTACATTGATTTCTCTCCCTCTTTGTCTTTGTCTCTGTCTGTCTTTCTCTGTCTCTCTTCCTATCTCTCTCTCTGTGTGTCCCTCTCTTTTTCTGTCTCCCTCTCTCTCTGTCTGTCTCTGTCTCCCTGTCTGTCTCTCCCTCTCCTCTCTCTCTCCCTTTTCTCTCTCTCTCTCTCTCTCTCTCTCTCTCTCTCTCTCTCTCTCTCTCTCTCTCGCTCTGTCTCCATCTCTGTCTGTCTGTCTCTGTCTCTCCCTCTGTCTCTCTCCCTGTCTCTCCTTCTGTCTCTCTGTCTCTCTCTGTCTCTGTCTCTCCATCTCTCTGTGACTCTTTCTCTGTCTCTTGTATATTCACTCCCCCACTGAGTGGCACTATGAAGTCAGTTCAAATCCTTCCTCACACTAGTTCTCTGATCCACCTCTTTTGGGCCTCAGTTTGCTCAAGAGGTGGTCAATAGTAGCACTTACCTCACAGGGTTGCTGTGAAGATCAAGTGAGTGATTATATGCCATATAGTATTTTGTAAACCTTCAGGGGCTATATAAACATTAGCTATGGTGTTGTACCATCATTATTATCATCATCATCATCATCATCATCATCATCATCATCATCATCATCATCATCATCATCATCTGTAAACCTGCTCAGGTCTCCTGGATCTTTAAAGAAACCTCCACTCCACAGAGGCAGTGGGCAGCTGATGACTCAGTGGATAGAGCACTAGGCCTAGAGTCAGGAAGACCTGAGTTCACATGTAGCCCCAGACCTTAGGCAAATCACTTAGCCCAGGGGTGGGGAATCTACAGCCTCGAGGCCATGTGTGGCCCTCCAGGTTCTCAAGTGTGGCCCTTTGACCCAATCCAAACTTTACAGAATAAATAGGGATTTTTTTCTTGGGGGTTGCAGGTTTCCCACCTCTGATTCGGCTTCAGTTTCTTCCACTATAAAATGGGTGCGTAACAGTAACTCCCTCGCAAAGTTGTTGTGAGAGTCAAATGAGATATTTGTAAAACACTTAGCACAGTGCCTGACGCTTAGTAGGCAATATATATAAATGCCTTTCCCCCTCCCCTTTGCCTGATGCTTCAGTTCCTTCAAACTCCCATCTTTCACTTTCATACTCCTAGAAGTCATCATTTGCTTTCTTTCCTTCCACATCCTCACTACTGGGTGAACTTCTCAACCTCTTACAGTCTGACTTCTGACCCCACTATTCTAACGAAATTATTCTCTCAAGAGTTACCAATGGTTAATTCAATTTTAAACATCATTAATGCTATGTGTATATCATTTGCATCCCTAGTGCTCACTAAGCATAGTGCCGTGTGCAAAGAATCACAGATTTAGGACTAGAGGAGACCCTCTATTTTCATCAATACAACTCCCTCATTTACAAATGACAGGCTGAGAGAGGTTCAGTGATTTGCATGAGTTTTCATAGGCAGTCAGTGGCAGAGTTGGGATTCAACCCAGGAGCTCTCTCTCCAAATCTACCATTCTTTCCTTGGCATCAGAATACCAGCTTAATAAGTATTTCTTTAATTGAATGAAAAAACTCACTAATATCCATAACAGAGAACTATTACAAATTAATTAATTAGGGTATTTAATCACACAAGAATTGTCAAGAGAAATGAAGTTCGAAAATGAATGTTTGTCTTTAATTAAAACCCCTATATCCGTAAGTAAATGAAAACGTGTTTACATTTTTATGGGTTCAGTCCACAGTTTTTTAAGTTAACATCTTTAATCAGTCTACAAGGTTCCAAACTAATAAATGATTGTCCTTCACAATAGAAGTATGTTTAAGAAGTTTAAGTTTAAGAATTCTCTAATAGTTCTTCTCTCTTGCAGACATTCGCTGGTGTTCATCTTTAGTCATAACCTCTGTGGGACCTGAGCCAAATCAATTCAAGAACCAACCATTTACAGGGGTCCATTTTAATGGATGGCACAATTCCTATTCCAGGATGTCTTCTCCTTAGCCCTACCATGAAGATGAACTTCCACTGAATGAATGGTCCAAATGTTTCATCAAAGATGACCAGTGCCCTCTTAACGGGCTGTGGTCTTATAGTATGGGCCATAGCAAAGAAAAGGGGAGTGTCTGTTAACCTTACCACTGCTAGGAACAGCAATGTCAGTGAGAAAGTCCTGGGTTTAATCAACCAAGGGACTAAAATTCAAGTAATGAAAGAAATTTCTTTTTTATTTTCTTTTTTAGATTTTTGTCCATAGTCTTTGTAATTTATTAGAAAATTAGTCATACATAGACTTGTCATCAAAATTAATGAGGTCGACTTCCAGTAGAGCGAATGTTAGTATTGCATATTGTAAACCTGTCAGGACACATCTTGCCAAGAAACAATGCAGCCCCTCAGTTGACAGCCAATATATTTTCCCTGTTCGTTTGTAAATTCAATATTGTTCTTAAATGATTACAGTTTATATAGGAATAATCCCTTTTTAATTGGGCCCAACAATCATCGGTGAGTAATGTGCTTGTGAGTTTCGCCTTGGGCCATTAAGCAAAGAACCTGTCATTTGCTGTAGCTGGAGACAAATTTTCCTTGGATAACTGCTTGATTACCCACACAAAAGTTTGCCCAGGAACACATGGCTATATGGAAACTTTTGTGACCAGTGGAGGAGAATGATGCACAATGGGTCATACATGTCAAATTCCATTTTTATAAGTTTATATAAAGGCACAGTTTGTTTCTGAAAGACTGAAAATACAAACAGCAAACACACTCAAACATTATTACCAAAGTTCATTGGCACTAATTTGGTGTGTGTTTCATTCGGCAACATATTGCAAATTAATCGTTCCCAGATGCCATCCATCATGTACATTCCTGAGTTGCTCTAGTGGCCCGACACCTAATCTTTAGTCTTGATTCACCTAACGTGAAATTATTCTTTCTGAGGGGGTTTCTCATCCTTTTGTTGCTAAGAATTTCAGCCAACCCATGGGTATTTCCATGGATTCATTCATCCATCGAGTATTTATTAAGCAGACTATCATGTGTAAGGGTACTTTGATAGGCACTAGAGATACAAAGATGAAGAATAACGGTGTTTGGCCTTAAGGAGATTATGACATAGAGAGGTTATAAGGCAACTAGCTATAATACCAATTAGGAGGAGATAAGTGAATTGGAGAGCTCAAAGGGATAGGCACAAGAGGTTTGGGAAGGAAGAGACCACCTCTAACTAGAGGAAGGGCTGGGTTAGAGAAGGTTTCAGGGCACTGGGGCCACTTGAGCTGGAAAGGAAGGGAAGGATTTTAACAGATGGAGATGCCAGGGGAGGGGGAAGAGTCCATTCCAAGTAAAAGGGGCGGCATTTGTAGATGCTTAAAGAGGGATGGATAAGAGGGCATCCTGGTTTGACTAGAACACAGAGTAAATTTATTTTCGCATACTAAAGAATGGTGAAATCTGTTTCTTTCTATCTACTTAAACCTAGGTACTGTGACAGAGGCTGGGACAATTTCTGTTCAGTTTTTACTTTCTGAAATCATTACATCTTCATAATCTTCAACTGTTTACTCTAGATCCAAGTGTCTCCAAGTGTGGTCTGAGAGGGTCTTCCAGGTGGTCTGCATACCTATCTCTTACAGTGGTCACTGCACCAGTCTAGCTACATTCCAAGAGGCTCACACCTGGAGATTAGCCACTGGTTGGTAGTGTTTTTGTTGTTGTTTTCACAGAAAAATGGTAAGCAGAAAGTCACTCACCCTAACCATGTAAGAGTCAGGGCTAGGGACTCTCTGGGGAAAGGATTCAGAAAGTGGCTGGGTCTGGGGTGCTCTCCCAGGCAGGGATGCTGGGAGGCAGGTGAAAAACACACACTAAAGAACATTATGAATAGTTTCCAGGCATGAGGCCTGGGTGATATCTGAGAGAAGCAGAATCAAAAAGAATATTAAGAGAAGCAGATCAATTACTTAGTTTCCCCATCTGTAAAATGAAGAGGTTAGACTCCATGAGTGCTCAGGTCCCTTCGAAATCTAAATGTTTGTCTCTATGAGGCTGTGAATGCTGGGGCAGAGTGATAGCTACTGAGGTCAAACATTGGTAAGTAGAGCGTAGACATGGACAGGGGGAGGGCTACAGAAATAGACCTAGCTGGGGAAGCTCATAGCTGAGATAGTACTGTCTGTGACTGACAAGAGCAAAAGGGGACCCTTGACCAGCAACGGTTAATGAAGCCAGGAGGTTCCTTTTTTAAACAAATTAAATTAAATTGTTTTGGCTACATTTTAAGTTCTGAGCTGTCTACACTCTCCCCACCCCACACTAGAGAAAACCATCATTTCACACACACACACACACACACACACACACACGTGTGTGTACATATGTATGTATGCATAGATGTATATATGGATGTGAAACCATACTATGCATACTTCTATTCCTCAGTTATTTCCCTGGAGGTGGATAGCATTTTGTTTCATAGATCCTTTGCAATTGATTTGAATATTTATAATACTCAATAGTTTAGTCGTTCATAGTTATTCTTCAGACCACATTGCTGTTACAGCATACAATTTTCTTTTGGTTCTGCTCATTTCACTCTTCATTATTTCATGCAAGTCTTTCCATGTTTTTCTAAAATCAACCTTCCATCAAAGAGGCCAGGAGTTTCCTGAAAAAAGTGTTCCATTAGAAACTCAAGGCAGCCCTTTCCCTGTTGTCTTTAGAACATGAAATTCTCCCTCCACCCTCCTTCACTCCCAAGGAACTCTATGCCTTCAGTTCCTGGGTCCTCCTTGCCTTGAAACATGTAACATTCCTGTGGCCTTCTCAACCTGGAATATATCCATCTGCAAAGCCTGCCCTCTTCTCCCATTGCTCAGTTTCTCTTGGGGCCTTCACTTTGTAGAGGGGCCTGGGATAGATTTTCATTCCCCTCCTGGCTCTTGCTCCTGACTTCTGGACTTCAAAATCATGCTTCTGCTGCTGCTGTCTCATTCTGGAACTCCCCTCCAAGTGTGGGGCTTCCTTAATCTGGAATATCCCTCTGCAAAGCCTCCCCCCTTCTCCCATTGGTGATTTCCTCTTAGAGTCTCTATTTTGTGGAGGAGTTGACCATATTGGCCTTCATTGCCCTCCAGGCTCTGCTGCTGACTTCCGGACTTCAAAAATATGCCACAGATTACCTTCATTTCTGTCCTTGAGCCTCGAGGCTCCCCCCAGCCCCAACCCCCTTCTCCATTTAACAGCTGCCTTTTATATCTTGTCTCCTCCCATAGAGAAGCCCTCCTCAAGGGCAGGGACTGTCTTTCTTTTTGCTTCTATTGCACCCCCAGCACTTGGCACCATGCCTGGCCCATAGTAAATGCTTAAAAAATGCCTGTTTCCTTCCTTCTTGTTCATCTAGAACCTGGTGACATTTATCTGCTGACCCTTAGGTCCTATTCTCTCTTTTCTCAAGGAATTAGGTAACTGGTTTAGTTTTCCTCTTCCCTCAACCCCTGCCTTTATTTTAGGTTACTTCAATATAAGGGCAGCTAAGTGGCCCAAGTGGATAGAGTGACAGGCTTGGAGTCAGGAAGAGTCATCATGAGTTCAAATCTGGTCTCAGCCACTTACTAACTGTGTGACCTTGGATAAATTACTTAACCCTGTTTGCCTCAGTTTTCTCATCTGTAAAATGAGCTGAAGAAGAAAATGACAAACCACTCCAGTATCTTTGCCAAGAAAACCCCAAATGGGGTCACAAAGAATCAGACATGACTGAATAACAACTTCAATATATACAAGTTCTTCATCCTCTAACTCTCATGACTTTCACTTTCAGTCTATCTCTGGTACACCCATGGATGGTCATGCTCTAGATCTCACCATCGTACACATATATTCCACCTCCACAATCCAGAATTCTGGAATCTTTTTATCTGGTTGCAACATCTTCTTCTTCCATGTCTTCCTGGTCTTCTAACCCTATTCTCTGTCCTTGCCAGTCAGTCACTTCACCCTTCACTGATTTCCCAGTCTCTTTGTCCTTGCTCTGGCCTCATTTTTTCCTTTCTAAATCTTGATGTTATAGTCAATCAGTTCAACTCTTTATTGTTCTCTACCCCAGGATTACATGCCCCCTTGTCCTCTTCCTTTCTGACCCATAGTTCTGAACTACCCTATCATCTGCCTTCTCTGCTTTTGATTGCTGTGAGCTTTGAGAAGTCAAACCACTGTTCTGATTGGGGCTCATGACAAACTTTTGTTGTCTAATTTCAACCTAATTTCGCCCTAACAGTTGTCCACCAATCTCTTTACTGTCCCCTGATTGACTCCCTACTACACCCTCCACTTCCCTTCTCTTAAACTGCCTACACTAAGAAGGACCTCCCCTCCCCCCAAACAAAGAAGCCTTCCCAACGGAGACTCTTGAAACTCATACTTCACTTACAAAATGGAGGCCTAACATTCTGAACTCCTTCTTCCTAATTCTATGCCTCGGATTCCTTCACCATAATTTTCTGGTCCCTTATTCTTTGCTCCAGTATTGAGGTAAGAGGTAGTCCTCCTTGCCAAGGTTAGGCCCCTTCCTGTACCCTTGATTTCCCCCACCGCCACCCTCACCATCCCCTCTGGGAGCATTCCCTTTTAATCACCACCTCCCTCCTCACCTTCAGTCTCTCTTTATATACTGACTTTTTCTCTGCTGCCTACAAGCAGATCCAGATTTGCTCATCCAAAAAACACCTAAACTTGACCTTGCCAACCCCTCCAGCCAATGTCTTGTATCTCTCCTCCCTTTCACAGCCAAACTTCAGGAAAAAGCTGCCTATACTTGTTGCCTCTACTTTCTCACATCCCACGCCTTTCTCAACCCCCGAAACCTGACTGCCAACCCAACCACCCTCCTGAGACTGCTGTCTCTGAGGCTGCAGCTCCTTCTTACTAAATTCAATGGCTGTGGATCCATTCTCATTCTTCTTGACCTCTCTGCAGCATTTGTCACAGTTGATGAGCCTTGCCCTCCTGGATACTTCCTCTTTCTCAGGTTTTCATGACACGGTCTTTATACTGATGATTCTCTTACGTGTGTGACTATTCCTTCTCAGTCTCCTCTGATGGGTCTTCAGCATGGGTCTAGATCCTGTGGGTGTCCCTCAAAGCTTGGTGCTGGCCTCAGCGCTACTATGTGCCCCCTTCCATGAGTGGTTTCATTTCACTCTAGCCACTGTCTCTATCAGGCCCAATTCTCTAAGCATATACTTGCTTATTTTTTATTCCATCTTATTAGACCAATTCCCTTTCGAAGTTTTCCCAACTAAATGGAAGCAACACAACAACAGTACAGCCAGAAGGAGCTTGGGAAACCTGGGTTTGAGGACTGGTTCCATCACCAACTATCTATGAGACCTTGGACAATGAGAAAAGTGCTAAATTTGGGGTCCGAGGGCCAGATTTAAAATACTGTCTCTGCCGCTAAGTAACTGTGTGATCTTGGGTGGGTCACTCTCTTTGGCCCTGGGTTCCTCATCTGTAAAATGAGGGAGTTGAACTACATGATCTCTCAGGTCTCCTTCCAACTCCATTATTCTGTGAGGTCCCCTTACTTCTCTAGGTCTCAGTTTCCTTATCTGCAAAATCAGCTTCCTTCTCCATCTGTTTTAGCGGCCAATTTGTATTCCAGCTGGATGTCTAGACAGAGCACAAGCAATCTCACCTGATCTACTATGGTGGAGCTTTACTTTTTCCCCAAGATTCCATGGTTACCTGTTTTGAGACATAGAAAACTCCCATGTTTCCCCCTCTCTTTTCTTGACTCTAGAAGTAATTTAAATTATTTTGGTTTCTTGACTCAAAGTAATTTTGAAGTAAATTATTTTGAGATTTTTCTAATCTCTTTGCCAATTAATCTCCTGCTTCTTTCTTTTTGCTTTATTAAACCTCAATCATATCCCAATAAACCTCTCAATTATTACCCTCCCTCACAACAACAAAAAGCAACAACAAATAATAATAAACTTCCTCCTCTGCTCTCTCTACTAAATAGCCTGGCTTCCTTTCATTCTCAACAAAAATCCCACCTTCTACAGGAAGACTTCCCCAACTCTCTCTAAATTATCTCTTATTTATCCTGTATATGGTTTATTTCGTATATGTTTGTTTTCATGTTGTCGCCTTCATTAGACTGTTAGCTTCTCAAAGGGGGCGAGGGGAGGGACTGTCTTTTGCCTCTTTTTGTATCCAAAGCCCTTAGCACAATGTTCCAGGGAACATAGTAGATGCTTCATAAATGTGTATTGATTAAAACAAATGATGAGGACAACACCAAGCAAAGCAACACCTTCCAATATAGCAAAGATTCCTTTTTTTATCCAAATTGGGGGAAAGAAGAATGAAGGAGGTTGTTGCTTGTGGGGATATGTGTAGATGAAGGGCTGAACGCCATTCTTATTCTGTATTTGCTTTCTTTGCCACGTAATTTGAAATGGAAATGAAAGGACAAAAAGCGCTGATAGGGAGTTGGTACCTAAGACTGGTAGAAGGATAGTAAGAGAATCTGCTAGCTGCCCTTGATGAATTCAGATCACCTGTCCCAACTGAACTGTATCCTTGAGCACTGAAAGAATTGGTGGGCCAAATTGATCTCCCTTCCTCTAATCACTCCTTTTTTTTTTTAATCCATCCCCCACTTGTTGCTCAGTTGTGTCTGACTCTCCATGACCCCATTTGAGGTTTTCTTGGCAAAGATACTGGAGTGGTTTGCCATTTCCTTCTCCAGCTCATTTTACAGATGAGGAAACTGAGGCAAACAGTATTAAGTGTCTTTTCCAGCGTCACACAACAAGTAAGTGTCTGAGGATAGATTTGAATTCTGGAAGATGAGTCTTCCTGACTCCAGGCCTGACACTCTTTGCACTCTATGCACCACCTGACCATGGTCCCCTCTCTGCTCAAGAAACTCCAATTTCTCCCTCTTCCTGTTGGATAAAACCTTCTCCTGCACTTGGCTTTTAAAGACCTTTACAATCTATCTCCAGCCTCCCTTTCCAGGCTTATTGAACATTACTCTCCTTCATACGTTTGATATTCTAGCCAAACGGGACTAGTTGTTCTTCCCAATACATAATAGTCTGCCTCCTGTTTCTGTGCCTTTGCCTACAGGCTGTCCTCCTGTGCCTGTAATACACTCCATCTTTATCTCTACCTTGGAGGTTCCTTAGCGACCTTCAAATTATGTATTTATTTTTAGCATTAAAAAAACTGAGTTTTTTTTAAATTCTAAATTTTCTCCCTCCCTCTCTTGCTCCCTCCCTCCCCCATCTATTGAGAAGGCAAGCAATATGGCATCAATTATATATATATACATGTATGTATATATGTATATGTGTATATATAGGAAATCATGAAAAATATATTTCCATATTAGCCATGTTGCAAAATTTTAAAAAACAAACAAAAAGCTAAAAAAATAAAGTTTAAAAAGTACGCTTCAATCTGCATGCAGACTTCATCCAATTGTCTCTTTAGATAGAGAAAATTTTTCGTCAAGGGTCCTTTGGAACGATGTAGAATCGTTCTTTTTTTTTTTTTAATTTTTTTTGAAGGGGGGAAGGCTGGGCAATTGGAGTTAGGTGACTTACCCAAGGTCACAGAGTCAGTAAATGTATCGAATATCTGAGGCCAGATTTGAACTCAGGTACTCCCAACTCCAGGGCCAGCCCCTGAATCATTGTCTTGATCAAAGTATCCTTGGCTTTCTTTAAAGCACAACTCCAGAACTACTTTCTCTAGGAGCTTATTCTTAATCTCCTTGTTGCTAGTGTCCTTATCTTGGAAACTACTTTGCATATACCATATTTCCTCATGTATAAGATACACCTTAATTTTGGGGCCTGAAATTTGAAAAAATGTATTACATAAAGTTATTGAACTCAAGTTTTATTCATCATAAAATTCATACAATAATACGATGAAATTCAAGGACCTTCTGCTCGTAGCTTTCAGGCATCTTTTGGGCAAGTCTAGTGCATGTATGTATGCTTAGTCCATTCTGTTTCATGAACCTGAAGTACCAATTGTATCCTCCTTTGAAATCAGTAACTTGTTTTTCATCAGCAGTTCTTGCCTCATGCTGAACCATCTTTGTGGACACAGGAATTCCAATTGCCCTTTGCTCTTCAATCCATATCTTCAATTCCCTCTCTAAATCAGGCCATTTTGCTGACTAGCCTCTCATGGCTTTCTTCTGCTGTGGCGTTTTCAGTAGGGTTTCTTCTTTCCATAGCCAGTCTTGGATTGTTTTCTCAGTTGGACCAGGACCAAACTTACGTTCAGCAGCACGATTTCCATTCACTTTTGCAGACTGGATCACTTTTAACTTGAATTCAGCATTGTAGGAAAATCTTTTTTGAGACATTTCTGGGCAGAACATGGCAAAACATAACCTAATATACCAGTAACAAATGTGAAACAATGAGCAAAGAGACAACAAGCATGAAAAAGTGGGAAATACAAGTAAAAAAATCTACAACCACTGTGTATGATGCACCCAGTTTTTAGACCCCAAATTTTTCAAAAAGGGTGCATCTTATACATGGGGAAATATGGCATGTTTTGTGTCATTTTCTATGTATATGTTCTTTTTGCTTTCCTCAATAGAATATAAAGTCCTTGAGCTCATGGGCTGTTTCCTTTTTCATCTTTTGTCTTGCCAGCCAGCATGAGATAGCGAGCTGGTCTTGATCTTGGTAAGAACTGGATTCTAGTCCCACCTCAGATCCATGCTGGCTGTGTGACTCTGGACAAGTCACTTAACCTCTAAACAGCTCTCTGAGATAAGATTCTGACGGACTCATATTGATAGGGGGGAATTTCCTCACTTATGAATTACCAACACCAGTGAAATGACAGGTCTGATTATTATCCCTACCACTAGATTCCTGGCATGCAGTAATAGAGGCTTAATAAATAATTGCTCAGTGTATAAATGAGTGATTAAAACTTCCAGTATATGTATTATTTTACATTATAATCTACTCTATCTCTACTAAAAGACAAGAGTAAGATTTAATTGCTTAAAACTGCACTAAGGCTTTTGGGACACATATTCCAAAATATTAGTATTTTCTATGAGCTTATTCTATGAGTTCTGTTGTTACTTGGTACTTCCTCCAATTGCCTTACTGTAATCACTGCATATATTTTTCTTGTTTCTGTTCTATTTTTTAACTTTTCAAATTAAATTTAACTTTATTTATTCTTTTAACAAGTACTTATTTTCTCTCCCTCTCACCTCCCCGAACACCATTGGTAAAATAAAGACAAAATCCTCGTAAGAAATATTCATAGTTCAGCAAAAGAAATTCCTATATTGACTGTGACTGAAAATATATGTGCATATTAATCCATCTCTTCTCTGTTGGGAGGCAGGAAGTGTTTCCTGCCCCACCTCATCCCTGGTTGTACATTCTGTTGATTAGATTTCTTAAGTCTTTAAAAGTTATTTGTTTGTATAATTTAAAAAATTAGGTTTTTTGATTTTTTTTATATTATCGTAATTTCTCTCAGTATCTCTCCCTCTCCCTCTCCCAGAAAACTATCCCATACAACAAAGAGTATTTTAAAAAACAAAATAAAACTAAAATGGAAATAATCAGCAAGGTGCTGGCTGCCTAGCCCATTCTCCTCTAGGCTCTTTTCTTTCTGAAACACTACAGGAGTTATTTTTCCTTCACTGTTAACTTTTGACTTAATTAGAGTATGTCACATATTCCCGTCTATCTTCTTCCTTCCATCTTCCCTTTCATGTACCCTCTCATTTTGTAGTTTAGAGCCAGAAAACAAACAAACAAACAAAAAAACCCAAAAAACAAAAAACCAACAACCCAGCATTCATTCCCCAGTAGGTTTAGACCATGATGTTTCATCATGTTTCTCCACCATCATTTCTATTTAACTTCTGATTTCACTCTTCTCTTCCTTGTGTATTTTTGGAAAGACTCTTCTTAATGGTCTCTCCATTGTTATTTTGTTGTTATTGTCCTTGGTTTCTATATTCACCTACTTGCTTGTATTTTTACTGTCTGACATATTTGAAAAGAAAATAATTTGTTTAGGTCTAGTTTTCTTTCTAGGATCACTTTGAACGCCTTTTAAAAAACATTGGACATCTATCTTTTTTTCAATAATAATTAAATTCTCCTTTGCAGTGAGGGTCACCTAGTGTTTCATCTTGAGCTCTGTTGCTCTTTGGAACATATTATTCCATTCCTTCCCCTCTGATAAATGCAGAATAGTTTCATGTTATTCAAATTTCTTTCCTTTATATTTCAAGGTTTTTCTCCTTGTCTCTTGAAGAATTTTTTTTGTCATTGGAATTCTTGAAATTTAACTGTTGTGTGTCTTGGAGTGTTCAGCATTGAGTTTTTTCTTTTTTTTTTCTGAAGTGATCCCTTATCATATTCAGATTTCTTGACTTGCTGAGTTTTTCTAGAAGGCCTATAAACCTGAATTTGAAGAGTGTGTATGTATGTATTATATGTACATGCATAGCATATATACATATGATATAATCCTTAAGTTCAAGATTAATGTTCTACTAGTATCGAGATTATATTTTTAAACATTATCATTTTTTGCTTTTCTTCTTCTTCCAGATTGCTTCACTTCCATGTATTAACATTCCCAATGAGTTATTGTCTCTTTTGTTTCTTTGGTAAGGCTTATTACCATGGAGTCATCTTATGCAATTCTGCCATTTTTTCTGCTGTTCAGGTTATAAAGCCTGTTTTTACAGTTCTTGCTTCTTTAAATGATTCTGGAACATCTTCCAGTGGTTCCATTTTCTCTTGGGAATCTACAGGGCCCTCTGTCTCATCAGGTATTGATATATTTCCCTTCGTCTTGCAAGATTTATTCATAGATGTTGGGTTCTTTTACTTGATCTGGTTGCCATAGTCCCATCTGTTCCCTTCCCTGTTGGTTTATCTGCTTATATTCAAGATCTTTAATTGAGTTTTCTTCTTCTTGAGATCTTTGGCATTTCAAGTCTTTTCTTTTTATATTTTCCTATTGCTCACTTTCTGACTCCTTTGGTGGTTTCCTTTGGGGCTGGACCTCAAAGTTGTCTCAGCCCATTCCCCTATGTTGGGCAATTCATAATACATTTACCTCAGTCTCTTCCTCAAGTGACTTCTGGGGCACAGAACTTGCCCTAAATGTTTACTGGGCTTTTTCTTCAGGCTTAGTAGAATGTTACACAGCCACACTCATGTACTGCTCCGCTTCCCTCTGGCCCTGTTACATTATAGAGTGCTGTCATGCTGCTCTCCCAATCATTTTAAGCTTCCAGCTTTTGGTTTTCTGAAGGTCAGGGAAGAGTGGTAGCATAGAATTGAGTTATGTTGCAAACCTATGGGATGATAAGGGATGGGATACTGAGAGTACATCCTAGGACTTATTCTTTTTTCCTGTTAGCTGATCAGGTTTTTGCCTCATTAAGGTTCTTGATATCTGAGACTACGGGTATAACTGAAATTGCTTTATCTCATACATATAATTTCCATTTTGGAGAGGTTTGAGAGTCTGTAAGGAAATGTCTAATCCTTTATCTTGTTGGTCACTTGATCTAGAACAAACGTGCTCTTGTTTCTACTTTCTTTACTTTGCATTAATTCATAAAAGTCTTCTGGTGTTTTGATTTCTCCAAATTTTTTTTTGTCAATACCAGCAAACTTGATTTTTAGAGGGAAAAAAAACTCCACTGCCTGTGACCATTTTAAAAGCACTTTTAGTGATAGAAATTCTCATACCAAAAATAACTGTTAGGAGTGGCCTTTTAAAACATTAAGGTCAAAATTAAATATCCCTCACTTCTCTTTTCTCCCAACCCTCTTACCCCACTTCCATCTAAACTTAAAGAACCATGCTAGTCATTTCATGCGATCACTCCATGGCTATCATTAGTCTAGAGGAAGAGAGGTTTCTGGGCTTTGTAGCTAAAATGGAAGGTCCTGGATTCCTTTTCCCACATGCCAGCCAATGGCCCCTATCCCAGTACTCTCTTGGCCCTGTCTACCAGTTGCAAAGTGGCTGCTCACAGGCTCTCATTACTGCCTTGTGATAAGCCACAAGCTGGCTCACCCCAAGCATTTTCTTAACTAGCGGCTGTTTTTAGGCCACTGGCTACACTGCTCAGGGTGACTTGGGGTACTCCTGCGGATTCAGAGCCAGAGCCCAGAGCAAGCCTGTGGAGCTGTGCTCTAGCCCACGGCCACTGGGAGTGGGCCACTCCAAGACTCAGACCCATCCCTAACGTTTCAGAGAATCCCTGAGGAAGTGGATTGAATCTGGGGCCTTGCTGTGGTTTCTGAGTCACTCTTTGGGTGCCCCAAGGCCATCAGATGTTATGCTGGAAACTGTTAAAAAGGGATAAAAATGGTTTTCTTAGTAAGAATTTAACAGCTTTTATAATGGACTTAGCTAATTTCTTCCCCAAATGTGTGTTCACTTTTTGTAGATGACCTATATAGAGAATAATCAAGTTATTGAGTTTCGTTCCTATTTACTCTTTTAATTGCAAAGTGAATTGTTGGTTTAAGTATTGCCTTCTTTCTCCATCAAAGGATTTTGCACATGAGTTTTTATGGATGAGAATGTTTTACCACATGAGAGGCTGGCTCCTTGCTGAGAAAATATAAGACTTGTGAATTTTGAACATACTTGCGAAAACCAAATGTAGTTTCAATGACCAATTGCTACAAAAGTCACATCTTAATTAGTGAAGGATATGTAAACTTAAACCAGGGGATCTTAACCTTTTTTATGTCCTGGACCCCATTGGTAGCCTTGTAAAACCTATCCCTTCTTGGAATGTTTTTATGCATAAAATAAAATACATAGTATTATAAAGGAAATCAATAGTGTTAAAGGATAATTCTAAAGGTACATATTTTTAAAAGTTCATAGACCTCAGGTTTTGAATCCCTGACTTAAACCAACAATTAAATTTAGAAGTAGAAATGCATACAGAAAAGTAAACTCAGTCTATGCAAAGCTGAACTCATCCCCTCTCCTGGCTATGACCACCCTAGCCACCCCCAAACCTGCCTCTCCTCCTGCTTTTTCTGTTGGTGGCTTTTCCATCCTCACCCTTGACCTCAGATTTGTATTTAACTTTATGGCAGCGACCAAGAATAGGTGGCCAGACAGGCAGCAGTCTGGGGCCTCTGAGCTTAACAGGGCAATGTGGGAGAAGTGGGGTTACTAAGATGGGAGGAAGAAAAGGGAAAGGAGCAGATCTTAAGGAATGGTGGGAGATGTGATCTCAGAAGTGTGAAGAGAATGATGCGTAAGGAAGCCCGCACCAAGAAGGGTGATGTCCCCAAATAGGTTATTATGGAAGGCAGGGCTAAAATGGTCCTTCCATTATGCCAAAGGACCGTCCACAGGCTGGATGCCATGGCTGAGGTGTAGTGGCAGCTGGCCGGACACTAGGGGCAGCTGTTTCTAAGTACAGTCACACAGGAGCATTTTATTAGGAAGAAGAATATTTTAAAAGCTTTTCTGGAGCCAGGCCTGATGACGGTGATCTTTGTACTTGTCCTCTAAGTTCTGAGGAAGCCAGAGTGATGGTCTTATGTTCAGTGGCAGGATCTGAAGTCAGTAAGATCCGAGGCCCAGCCTCAGACCCTGATTCTGTGTCATAGCTGTGTGACTCTGGGCGAGTCATTTAACTGCTGTTGGCCTCAGTTTCCTCATCTGTGAAATGGGGATAATAGTAGTGGTGGTGGTGGTGGTGGTGGTAGTAATAGTAGCAGTAGTAATAGTAATTAACAGTAATATTAATGCCTACTTCTCAGGATTGTTATAAGGATCAAATGAGATAATATTTGTAAAGCAATTTACAAATCTCAAAGTGCAATATGAATGCTGCTGCTGCTGTCACTACCTCTACTACCACTATCGCTACTGCTACTATTGCCACCACCGCTAAGGCCGTGACTACTACTATAACTACTAAGGCCATTCCCTACTACTACTACTACTGCTTCCGCCATCACCACCATCACCGCCACCACCACTAATACTACCATTCCTCCTCCTTCTCTACATTTTCCTTCTCCTCCCCTTCCTCCTCTTCCTCCTCCTCCTTCTCCTCCTCCTTTTCTTCTTCCTCCTCTACTACTGCTTCTAGTGCTGCTACAGCTACTTGTAATGTTAATGGGATATGAAGATCTTCCCCACTCATTAATAGGCCTCACATGGAGTCCATTAGGGGAAGCTTGCTTAGGGGAGGCTTGCTCGTAGGAAGGTTTTCACACCTTTTGGTACTAAGTTGATTAGACACTGAGTCATGAGGGTTGTGATGCCTTCTGACTCTGAGAAGAGTGTATATAGCCTAACTTAGTGTTTTGCTTTGAGGGCTTGCTTATGAGAAGGACCTTTTGATTTCCTGGTTGAGACTGAGTAGCTGTATGTTCAGACCCCTTGACTGCTCAGATGTAAAGGCTCTCTCGATCCAGTGATGTATGTAAAGTGTATAGCAATATTGTTTGATTCAGGCAGTTAAGAGCCTTGTCATTGGTCTTTTTGACAATTTCTTTGCTTGTATTTTCTCTGCTTGTATTTTCTCATCAGTTCAGGGGGCTGACTTTTCCCCTGAAGGAGCGAATGTAATTAAAGAAGATCGTTGACCCCTTTAAAATTGCTTTCCCAGAAAAGCAGATTAAAGAACCTCTGCTAGCAGGCCATCCTGGGTATGCTAGGTTGCTTGCTGCTACACTACTATAATTACCATGATGATGATGGCTTACTAGAATGAAAAAGATTCCTAGATCCTGGGAAACTGCTGTACTAGTAATGGTTTTGGGGAATGACTAGCAGCCATCTGTGACTTCCTGGGATTTCCTTATGTAGAGCTCTGAAAGGTCTGCCTCCTGTGTTATGTGTTAGAGAAATATGGCCTCAAAAGGTGCAAACATATTCCATGTGATCTGTGCATGGATGACAGTGTGTGTGTGTGTGTGTGTGCGTGTGTGTGTGTGTGAATGGATCTGGCTTTTTTCAGGCCATACAGGGAACGAGTCTGTGACATGAAATTCTTGTTGGCTTCTCTAACTAATTACAGATTCACTTATATATAGGAGGATCTTCAAATTGAGATCCTCAAGCATCAATTACTGTCCCTCCCTCTCCCAATACACGTATTGAGGTATACTAGGCTAACTTTCTTTTTTTAAAATGTACTACTGATAGATTTTGTTTTTATATTACAAATATTTATAGATTATTCCCAAAAAACCATAAGAGGTCTCTTGTATAAAGTAAAAAAAATAAGTAAAACTAATAATACAATGACCTCATTTGAAAGTGCATGCAGTGTATATGATTATGATGGAATACTGTTATGCTATAAGAAATGATAAGCTCAATGATTTTAGAAAAGGATGGAAAGACTTGCATGAAATAATGAAGACCAAAATGAGCAGAACCGAGGGGGCGGAGCCAAGATGGCGACTGGAAAGCAGTAACTGGCGTGAGCTCCCCTCCAAGTCCCTCCAAAAACCTATGAAAAAATGGCTCTGAACCAATTCTAGAACTACAGAACCCACAAAGGGGCAGAGGGAAGCAGGACTCCAGCCCAGGTCTGCCTGGATGGTCTCGGGGTAAGGTCTGTCCCGAACAGAACTC
>CM053622.1:292707784-292725127 GCA_028646595.1 Phalanger gymnotis | reverse complement strand
GAAAAGGGCTCAAGTCTCACCTTTGAAACTTAGTAGCTGGGTAACCCCAGACAAGCCATATAACCTTTCTACACTTATTTCTTTACCTAGAGAATGGGTGTAGCAATTCCTGTAATTTCTGCTGTGTATTGCTGAGAAATTGAAATGAAATAATGTTATGTCACAGTTATAGTCATTAGACACTTACTAAGTGCCTACTATGTGCCATGCACTGAGGATAAGGATACAAATAAGAAAAAGGAAGTCCCTTCCCTCAAGGAGTTTATGATCTAATAAGAGAAGACAAAATACAAAAAGAAGCTGAAAAGGGGAGAAAGGGGAAAGGCCATGCTGGGGGCATGATGGTCATGGAGTAAGAGCCGAAACCACGCAGAGCGGCTGATAGAAAGAAGTTAGCTGGAAAGTTTTGAGCCATCTCTAAAGGAAGGCTTTGGGAGGAGCTGATTGATCTACCTTCCAGTCCTCCAATGAGAGGGGAGAGGCAACTGGGGCAATTAAGAAGGTATTAAGTATGGAAACTGTATTAATTTCCCTGATGATGAGATTTCCAGAGATGAACTTATCCTGGAGGAGGCATGATGTTCCTGGAGTCCGAACCAAGCAGAGGAGCTGACAGAAAATGAAAAGTATGTAAAAACAAAACCAAACCCTTGCAAATCTTAAAATAATACAAAAATGTCAGTCAAGAGGAAGCATGGCCAGAGCCAAGAAGAACTAGGATCAATTCCCAATTCTGATATATATATATTGGCTACACAATCCTGGCAGTCACTTAACTTCTCAGTCCTCAAGGCTATTCTCTAAGAATCATTGCTGATCTACATTGGTAAAAGGAGTTTCTACCTTGATGACAATTCTGGACCAAAAAAAAAAATTGTTTCTCCTCTTCCTTCTCCTCTTCCTCCTCCTCCTCCTCCTTTATCCTCCTCCTCATACATGTTGTTTTTGAATAGAGGATCTTATCAAGATTCCTTGTAGAATTTCTCTGCAGCTTCATCCTTGGCAATTAATGTTGGTATTGACGTTTCATTTATTTTCATGGTATTCATCATTAACTCAATACCCAACAAGCAAATTACAATGAAATGATATTTCCTATAGTTTTGAGTGTACAAAAAACTCCAGTCCATTATGCCCTTTATTTACCTCTTCCAAGGCATGTCTGTAAGCTATCTTTCCATTAGCATTTTTTCTTCTGGTCTCATTTAGAGAATGAATGTTAAGAAGCATATGATTCAATTTCTCTAGCAATGTCTATTTGTTGGTCATTTGACAAGGAACTCAGATTTGGAGTACTGAAAATCAAATTAATATTGGTTGCGAATCTAAAAATTGTGTGATATTTAGCACCCACTGCCCCCTTTCCCATCAGTTTGCCCTGCCAAACTTTCCCTGTCCATACAGGAAAGACCATGTAGATAAATAATATCTATTGACCAGATTTTAATGTGCTTCTGAACGAACATCTTATAGAGCTTGTCCAACAATGTGCATATGTGTGAGTGTGTATATTAACATATTCAAATACATACTTGTATATATGCAAATGAATGTACACATACATATATGGAACACCATATATGCATATATATTTATACTCTATGTATTTACATATACAATATATACATATATGAGTATATATACACATATACAATACATATACATGTGCATAATATATACACATATGTGTTTATGTGCATACATATGGAACACATTAGATTTTGTGTAGTTTCAAGTTATTAAAGCTTAATACTGCACTAAGACTTTTGGGACACCCTGTATATACCTGAGACAGAAAAAAGAGATAGACAATGACCCAGCATCGAAAAAGAGGCAGAGGAAAGCAGATTAGAATGCCTTTGGGAAATTGAAAATCCCTTTTACTAACCCCAAGATTCCCATAATGGCAAAGTCCTATCTTTTCAAAACAAACATTTTTACTGGTGTCGCTGTATATCAGAAAGATCTGGAACAGCATGGCCTCTGAAAAACTAGAGATGAGCATCCCATAAAGAACAATGGAAAGGTATGTGGTGGGTGCAGATGGGCTATAATATGTAACCAGTTAGTAGCTCTGAAGAGTGGGTATAAGGCACATCATTAATTATATAACAGGAAAAGAGGGCAGGCTGGTTATATGACAAGAGGAAAGGCTAATGGGTGGATGGCCAGGAGGGTTTCCAGGTACAGTTACGATGACTAGAAAAAGTGGAGAAGACTTTTGGCATATTGGGGGTCCCATGTGTGATTAACTTTTGGGATAATGTTGACAAAAGTCATATGGGAGGGTCAGGTATGGCAGGGTTGCCATCTACATTGTTAGAACTCCCAAATTGGTGAGATCCTAGCTCCAGCCTTGGCCAGGATGGCCTAGCAGATATTATCCTATGATATTTCTCTCAATATTTCCTTCTTTCTTTGGTGGATGACTTTGTGTACTCTTTGAGGATGAGGACTGTGTTGCTTTTGTATTTGCATCCGTTGCACCTACCATAGTCTGTGCCTGGCACATATAGCAGGTGCCTAATAAATGCCTCTTGAATGATTGAGCAGAAATAGACTCCATAGAAATAGGAGTCCAATAGAAAGGTGTCCCTAGAAAGCTGCAGAAATTGTCGATGTTACAGTACCTATATCCAAGGCTTGCAGCACAAGGCGGAACATTTGCATGAGAATGTAAGCACACAAGCCTAACAAATCTCCACTGTACCCTGCGCTCAATTTTAATTCAAAAAGATTTTTGTTTGCTTTGTCACAGACATTTACCCACTTCAAGAGACGACATGATTCCTTTGTTGTCTAACTGGTTTAGTAGACATAATGTTTTTATTTGTAGTGAGATTTATTATATTGGTACAGTGATGTAATTGACTGTTAAGATAATCGGTGTTTGGCTTTCTCAGAAGTTTCTGACAAACAGCCCTTTCTCTCTGTGAACCCTCCACAATATAATTCCTAACAGACATTTTCTCATTACAAGAGATTTATTTGATATATGACATTTTGCCCCCCCCCTCCTCCCACTGCCACACCCTGCTTCCATTTACCTATAAGGGAAGCATATTAGTAGGGCTCATAAAGGTGGAAGAAATTGTACTGCTCAGGTGTTTTTCCAACAGGCAGGTACAAGGTTCCCTAGGGAGCTCTACAGGTGCTGCTTAGACCCTTACACCTGCTCAGACACATTTTTTTTTCTCTTCAGCCAGAGTTGGGACAGTTTCAACTGTGACTTATGCTTAGTTATTTCTTGGGCAAGTGGGAAACCACAGTAGCAGACATCCCATGGAGTCTCCAGGGTGTTCCCCCCTCCAGGTCCCCATGTATCACATGGTGATGTTTTCTCCTTCACAGAGACCCTACGCCTAGGATGGGAACAAGGGAGGCAGATTTCAGTTCAATATAAGGGAAAACTTCCTAATAACAGAGGTTTCAAAAAAACGGAATGGACTTTTTTTTTGAGAAATAGTGAGTTCTCCCTCACTAGAGGTATTCAAGACAAAACTGAATTTTCACCTTTTGGGGACATTGTAGAGGAGATAGGTTGGGTTGAGATCCCCTCCAAAATTGAAATTAGGTGATTCTGTAATGTGGACTTGAAATTGTAGAAAATACTGACTTCTCCCACCCAAAATAATGTTAAGTTCTTCCAGTAGAAGGTAAGCCCCTCGAGGGCAAGGATTCATGTTTTTGATACAGTGCCTGACGCATAATAGGTATTTAATAAATGATAGTTGAATTTAATTACATTTCTCTCCCCAGATCATGGAGGGAGATGACAATTGGGAAATCCATCAAATTTTCAAGAGCTCAAAACTCTCTGGATAGTTTTGTCCCCTGAAGTGGGCCACAACCACTTGCGTAAGCTAGCCTAAAGCACCTCAACGACCTATTTCTAATACTCAAAACCCACCAAAACAGCCACTGAGATAATTCCCTAATGACTAGATTTCCATGGAGTTCCCTGACTCTTTCTGGACTCTAGGGTGGAGGTAGTTTCCACTCTTGCTATGAGAATTCCTTCAGCTCTCTGAAAGCAGATTTTTGCTGATGACGTATTCAAATAATTTATATTTGTTCTAAATTGTAAGACAGATAAAACATAAAACCCTATATTTGCATTGTGCTTTTAACTTTTCAAAACACTTTCACATATATTATACTCTCTCATTAGCTTTTCACAGCAACTGCAGGAGGTAAGCCTGAAAGGTATCATTACCTTCATTATGGGAATGTAAAAACAGAACCTCAGAGACCCAGAAGGCCAGAGATCCTTGCAGTTGGAACGGACCTTTCACATCATCTAATCTAACCCCTTTGTTACACATATTAGGAAACAGAGAAATTAAGTGACTTGCCAAAGGGTCCAGTGGCTTGTCCAAGGTCATATAACTCATCTAGTGACTGAGACAGGACTGACCATGTCTGTTGGATTCCCAGGCCTGGGACATTTCTATTGTAACACAAGGCCTCTCATGCCACAAAACAAGTGGTAAGTTTGAATTCTAGGATGCAGAATTTAGAAGATATCCTACATCCCTGCTTCCCTTTCTCCTCACACCCTTCCCCCTTTCAAGAAATGCCTTTACCATATAGCATGGAGGAGAGAGGGGTGGCTTTCTCCTTTTATCAATCTCCAAGCAGAGCTGGGATTCCTGGAGCAGTAGATATGCCTAGGAGATTCCATAGATATACATGCCATCCATTTGAAAGACCATTTTATTTTGAGACTGTTAGTGGTCCCCTAAAGCAGGTTTTACTGTACAGAAAAATGATCTAAGCTGGGGGTTGGAAGGAGGGTTGGGGAAGGGAAGAAAGAAGCATGCTAAGGGAAATAGAGAAATTTGATGGCTTCACTTTATGTAAATGTTCTTTTCAGGGTGTTCCCTGCCAACCCAAGTTGGCAGAGGACTGAGATCCAGATTTTATCTCCCCACCCTAGCTCTAACTTTGGTTTTCTGAAATATAATAGTACTTCATTCTAAAGCTAGTATTAGGGGACAAGAAGTATAACCACATACTTGATAAGTTATCCATGTTCTAGTGAGAGGTGGGATCTATGTAAACATGAGACATAAGCATCATGGAATCTGAATTGCAGAGGCAGAATGGACCCTGAAGATCATTTAGTCTGCCAACTTCATTTTATAGATGAGAAAGTGAAGGCCCGGAAACACTGAGTGACTTAATGAAGGTCTCACTGCTAATTAGTGGCAGAGTCTGACTATAAGCCAGATCCTCTAACAGTCTAGGGCTCTTTCTATGCTACTCCTTCTCATATAGCATCCTCTCTATGAGCATCATTATAATAGGGTTTCCCCCGCCCCAACATTAGTCTGGTAAAGGTGAGCTTAAAGGGGAGCTCAAATAGCTTAATGAAGTGTTTGGGTAAAGAGAGGCTGAGGAAGTATAATGAAAAAGCAGTAAGTCACTGTGGCTGAAACTATAATCAGGAGAACAGGAACCCAATGGTCAAGCCAAAGAGTTGTTTATTTTCCTAAACACAGTCTGATTTGTCAGAGGTCTATTCAAGATCCAGCTGCCTCTTGGAGCAGGTGTGGATAATTTTAAATATAATTTATTAGTTTAGTAGCTCTTTCAGCAGTGGCAAAACCCTGGAAACTAAAGGGGTGCCCAACAAGTGGGGAAAGACTGAAAAAGTGATGGTATATTAATGTGCTGGAATACTATTGTGCTATAAGAAATGACAAAAGGAAAGGTTTCAGAGAAACCTGAGAAGACTTGTATGAACTGATGCAGAGGGAAGTAAGTAGAATCAGGAGAACAATTTTTTTTTTGGTGACAACATTGTAAAGACAAACAACTTTGAAAAATTGGGGAACTATGATCAATGTAGTGACAAACCATGATTCCAGAGGACTGACATGGAGGAGGTTACCCACTTTCTAATCAAAAGGAGATGAATTTTCAAGATCCAAAATCAGACATACATTTTTGATATTGATAATGTGGGAAGTTTTTTACTCCATTATGCATTTTTGTTACCAGGATTTTGTTACTTTTTTTCGCTTTTCTTTTTTTCTTCTAATGACTAGGGGAGGTGGGAGGGAGAGAAAATAAATTTTCATCTATCGAAAAAGATAAAATTAAATTGAAAGTGGAAAAAAAAGATACAAGGCTACCAGATAGAGCTTCTAGGTGTTGGTTTGTGTGGGTGGGTACTGAGGAAATGATACTAAACTGGTCTATGAAATTGTAGAATCTTTGAGCAGGGTAGAATATCATGAAATCATTTGGGCCAGTTCCCTGAATTCAGGCATGTGGATATCTAAGTATTGGACCACTAGCAAGCTACATTTGTCAGGTTTTGGTTTTGTTCTTTTGGCCTAGATCTGACATTTCATTGGTACTGGAAACTCACTAGGAGAAACTTCCTAGTGCTTCTTCAGTGCTCAATTTGTCACTTAAAGCCTGAGGACATAGAGGTTATGCCAAGTCAACTCAATAAGCATTTATTAAGTACCTTCTATTGTGCCAGGTACTGTGCTTAGTGCTGGAAATAGAAGAAAGGCAAAAACAGTCTCTGCTCTCAAGGATCTCAGAGCCCAAAGGGGAGATAACATGCAAACAACTATGTACGAACAAGATATTTGAAGGATAAATTGGGAGGAAGTCTTAGAGGGCAGGAAGTAAGATTAAGGAGGACCAGGAAAAAATTCTTGCAAAAAAAAAGGGGGGGGGACTTGAAAGAAGTCACCAAAGTCAGGAGGCAGAAATAAGGCAAGAGAGTTCCAGACATGAGGAACAGTCAATGAAAGTTCCTGGAGTCAAGAGATGGAGTGTCTTGCTTTAGGAATAGCAAGGAGACCAGTGTCACTGATTAAAGAGTATGTAGAGGGAGTGAGGCTGGTTGGTTGGTTGTTCTTTGCTCTCGAGGACCAAAATGACATCACTATGTTAGAGTCAAGTTACAGTACATCTGACTGAGGCTGATCAGACCAATATGAGCTCAGGATGCTCTACCACAGATTGGGCACAAATAGTCCATGTGAACATTTGGGGTGGATTCTCTAAATTTGCACATCTTGAGTTTCTTTTGAGCTACTTTAATTCTGCTTTGCTCATAAAGAACAGCCCCTGCTCTGAAGAGAGGACACCATGCTGGGCAGTCCTGTGCTCCCATGTCATGCAATCAATTCCAGAGTTCTTATGAGAGACCTTGAAAGTGTCCTTGTATCACTTCTTCTGACCACCACGTGAGCACTTGCCATGTGTTAGTCTTCCATAAAATAGTCTTTTTGGTAAGCACATGTTTGGCATTTGAACAATGTGGCCATCCCATCCAAGTTGTGCTCTCTGCATGATGGTGCATGATTTTCTGCTTGCAGATGATTGTGCACTCAATGCAGCCTCAATGCAATGCAATGCAGGAAGTAACGTAGAAGAGGACTGGAAGGTGATATAACTTACCCATGGTCAGGTA
This sequence comes from Phalanger gymnotis, assembly GCA_028646595.1. NCBI lineage: Eukaryota > Metazoa > Chordata > Mammalia > Diprotodontia > Phalangeridae > Phalanger > Phalanger gymnotis. The sequence continues at coordinate 292,717,686 of CM053622.1, read as the reverse complement.
GCCAGTATGAGTCAGGAGCAAGTCTTGAATCTAGGTCTTCCTAACTCCAAAGCTGGCTCTTCCTCTACCAGGCCAGAATGTTGCTATTAATTTTGTTAGTGATTACTCTGGAGGATACGAAATTTGGGCACACAGTTGATGCTAGCATATGATATTGGCAACTCGTACTTATGGCAAGAGTTGGTAGATAAAGGGATCATGGGCTTGTCCTGACCTTTCCTATCTGAAACGTCAACACTCCATCTAGTCAGTGATAGGTGACATAGATTTTATTCAATGTCATAAATTTAAACTGTCTAAGAGAGATGAATATGTCTATGGGTATAGTTTTCACAATTGTCCTGGGAGCTCATCCCTCTCCATCTCCTGGCATCTCTAGCTTTCTTCAAGTTCCAACTAAAATCCCATCTTCTATGGGAAGCCTTTCTCAATCCATCTTAATTCCAGTGTTTTCTTTCTGTTGATTACTTCCTATTTATCTTGCACATAACTTGTTTGTACATAGTTGTTTAAATGTTGTCTTCCTCATTAGATTGTCAGCACCTGGAGGGCAGGAACTAGTTTTTGCCTTTCTTTGTACCCTAGCACTTAGCACACTGCTTGGCACATAGTAGGTACTTAACAAATGCTTATTGACTGTTTTCTTACCCTTGTGGTCAAGAAAGACTTTCTTATGTACAACTGCAATCTTTCTCGTTTTACTTTAAGCTGAATTCTGTTTAGTCTCCTGTAGACATGAAGAGGGGCAGCTGGGTGGTGCAGTGGATAGAGCACTGAACCTGGAGTCAGGAAGATCTGAGTTCAAATCTGATCTTGGACACTTACTAGCTGTGTAACTCTGAGCAACTCACTTAACTCCTATTTGCCTTAGTTCCTCATCTGTAAAATGGGAACACTGGGGAAGGAAATAACAAGGTACTCTAGTACTTTGCCAAGACAAAGTACTAGACAAGACAAAGAGTTGGATGCAACTGAATGACAACAAAAGACATGAAGAAGTAATCCTCTCCTTCACATCCTTCACAAACTGGATCTGTTGTTATTGTTGTTCAGTTATTCAGACATATGTGACTCTTTGTGACCCCATGGACCGTAATATACCAGGCCCTTCTATTCTCCATTATCTCTTGAAGTCTGTCCAAGTTCATGTTTGTTGCTTCCATGATACTATCTATTCATCTCATCATCTTCTGTCTCCTTTCCTTTTTGCCTTCAATCTTTCCCAGCATGAGGGGCTTTTCCATTGAGTCCTGTCTTCTTATTATGTGGCCAAAGTATTTAAGCTTCAGTGTCAGTATCTGACTTTCCAATGAAGAGTCTGAATTAATTTCTTGAAATATTGACTGATTTGATCTCCTTGCTGTCCAAGGTACTCTCAAAAGTCTTCTCTGGCACCCTGATTTGAAATCATCCATTCTGTAGTGCTCAGCTTTCCATATAGTCCAACTCCCATAGGTATACATTACTACTAGAAAAACCATAGCTTTGACCATACGGACATTTGTCAGCAAGATGGTGTCTCTACTTTTTAGTATGCTGTCCAGATTTGCCATAACGTTTCTTCCAAAGAGCAAGTGTCTTTTAACTTCATGGATGCAGTCGCCCCTGCAATGATCTTTGAGCTCAAGAGTATAAAACTGACACTGTTTCCATTTCTTCTCCCTTTACTTGCCAGAAAGAGATGGGACCAGCTGCCAAGATTTTAGTTTTTTTGATGTTAAGCTTCAAGCTAGCTTTTCCACTCTTTTCCTTCACACTCATAAAGAAGTCTCTTAATTCCTCTTCACTTTCTGCCATCAGAGCGGTATCATCTGAATAGCTGAGATTGTTGATATTTCTCCTAGTGACCCTAATTCTGACTCAATTCACATGCTGGCAGAGAACAATTAAGTCACTTGGAAGCCAGGGCCAGTCCTCAGCAAAATTTTGAAGCAGATCAAGTCCTTTACTCTCTCCTCATCTGTCCCATGAGATCATACTATTCCTAGTGATATCTCAGTCCGAGGTCTAATGTCCCCAAGTTGTGTCCCATCCTACACAATTATCCCTTCCCTATACCCCTGTAACAGGTCACTGGATATACTGTTCTCTAGAGGACAGAGGCTTCTAGTGTTCCCTTACTTGTTGAGTACCTAATTGCTATGGGACTGACAGAGGAAGACTGTGCTGGGAGAGCAAAATGGCTGAGACTGTTGACCAGTGCTGAAAGGAGTTAGACATAACTGAAGCAGGGACCTGTACCCACTGAGGTTGCCAGAGCTAGCTCAGTGTTTGAGAGGCTCCAAAGGAAAGTATGGGAGAGAAGAGGTATTAGACTGACTACCCAACCGAAGGTCTCCAGAGCTGTGGAGCTCACCTCATTGTTGTATGCCTGTGAAACCTGGACAGTCTACCAGCGCCATGCCAGGAAACTGAATCGCTTCCATTTGAATTGTCTTAGGAAGATTCTGAAGATCACCTGGCAGGATAAGGTACCAGACACTGAGGTCCTTACTTGAACTAAACTGCCAAGCATTCAAACTCTGCTTCAGAGAGTGTGACTCTGATGGGCCGGCCACATTGTTTGAATGCAAAACGTACACTTGCCCAAAAGACTGTTTTATGGAGAACTCACACAGGGCAACTTTCACATGGTGGTCAGAAGAAGCTATACAAGGTCTCTCCTAAGAACTTTGGAATTGATTGTGTGACATGGGGGACACTGGCACAGGACCATTCAGCATGGTGTTCTCACATCAGAGAAGGTACTATACTCTATGAGCAAAGCAGAATTGAAACAGCTCATAGGAAATACAGGATGCGCAAATTTAGAATATCCCCCCCAAATGTTCACACGGACTATTTGTGCCCATCCTGTGGTAGAGCATTCCGAGCTCATATTGGTCTGATCGGCCACAGTGGGACACATTGAAACTTGACTCTAGCATAGTGATGTCATTTTGGTCCTCTTCGAGAATGAAGGACAACAACCAACCAACCAGCTTCTGAGCACATAGCTAAATATCCCTATTCTAGTCTGTTGTTTCCCTTCTGCTCCTCCCATTCTCTCAAAGGTGAGATGAATCTGGTGGGTTTATTTGTTTTCTTTGTTTGGTAGGTATTTTCAACAGAAAGTCTCTAAGATATCATTCATTATTCACTGTATGTGTCATTCAGGGGATTAACAGAGGCTGAGTTAGGCTGTGGTTGCTTAAAGATGGGAAGAGAAGAATCTCTAATTGCTAGTGTTACCAACTAGGGGCTTGATAAGGAACCAAAGAGATTTTATTGATACATATTATCATAGCTCCCCCAAAGCAGGGAAAAGATTAATTAAATACAGAGTATCTAGAGTATCCTGGATTCTTCAGTGTTTTGGTTAGCAGGAGAAAGTCCTTCTAAGACATTGACCCTCAGGCAAGTTACCTTCTATGGTTTCTCCTCCTCCCCCAAATAGATTAAGAGCTCCTTATTTCCTTACTAGGATGGAGACTGGAAAAAATCAGACTCTAAAGGAGTTAGGAAAGAATGGATCAGATCATCTAAGGATGGGGCCAGAAAGATGGGGCTAGCTACTGTTCCTCTTCAATCAAATAACCCCCACCATTAACCACTATTAGACTCTCACCCAAATTTCCATTACTACAGTGCCCCATTTTTCCTTAGAAGTCTTGGAGGAAAGTGGTTTGACACACTAACTCATACTAAAGTGTGAATGACTAACTGGATATGGTAGCTCTCCCAGGGGTAAACACATTGCAAAAGAAGACACTTGTTGGAGCAGTGTAATATAGTAGAAAGAACTATGTACTCAATTTGCCCAGGAAAGGGAGGAATGGTTAAGATTAAGTATTTTATCAAAGGTCTCCTATGACTCTGACAGTTTATGAATCTCTGAAGATGAAATTTTAGACAGTGTGGGAGAGAGATTTGAAGTCTAAAGGACTTTTCTGATCTTTCAAATTATACCTCATAATGATGAGACCGCTTTGACTAGAGTAGACTGGCTCTGGTGTATATTATATAATAGATGTCACATTTTTATGATGTGGATAACTCTTTTATGTTTCCACTTCTGACTCTGATACTTAGTAGGTATGTGAAGCCTTTGAGCCTCACCTTTTCTCTCTGTGAAATGGGTTCATACTTGTTTTACGTACCTTTCCAAGTGATTGTGAGGAAAGCATCTACATAAATGTTCATTACTTTATTTTTCACATTATTCAGGAAGCATAGTAATCAGAGTACCTGACTAATAGAAGGTAAACTAAAAGGATTATTTTCTGGCTCTTTCATGTCATACTTTTCTCCTCCTAACCCCCCCCCCCCCGCTCCCAGCACACATCCAATATGTTTAAGGAACACTAATTGATTTTGGGTGCAGTGGGACTCCTTTGCTGACCCATTCTTCCTTGTGAAATATGTCACCATTTGGAGCAAATCATTCATCTTTAGTCCAAAGCACCTGATGAGAACAAATGACCTGGGATTTGAGGAACTACTGGTCCTTTTATGTTTAATGAGATTCTGCAAAATTCAGTCCAAATATTGACAAGTTCCAGGAATATAGACTTAGATTTTGACATTGCTACGACAAGCATTACTAGATTTGAAACCTGGGAATAACAGGACCTTGGCTAGATGCGTCTCTTTTTACCAAAGATGCCAACCCGACTGCAACAATGGGGGAGGACAAGTAGCTTATTTTTAACTTTCAAGTTATGATGGGTATCTAATAGTCTTTTTTTTTAACCCCAAGGCAATTGGGGTTAAGTGATTTGCCCAAGGTCACATAGCTAGTAAGTGTGTCAAGTGTCTGAGGTCACATTTGAACTTGGGTCTTCCTGACTCCAGGGCTGGTGCTCTACTCACTGCACTATCTAGCTGCCCCAAGGAGATTTAATATTCTATGATGAATTCTGTGATGTTTCATTTACTAGCAGAGGCCTAAAAATATGTGCTCAACATTTATCTTATTAATTGCTACAACATTTTCAGCCCCTTTTTCTTTCTTGGGTGAGCTTAAGGTAATAGAGAGTATATAGGACTGGGTTCAAGCCCAAGTTCAGACATTAATTTATTATATAAAAATCACTTCCCCTCTCTGAGCTTCAGGTTCTTCCTCTTTCATATGAAAGAATTGGCATGATTGGAGACTGACTAAACAAATTGTGGTACATGAATGCAATAGAATATTTTACTGTGTTTCACTAAACAATGAATATGGAGAATTCAGAGAGGAATGGGAAGATTTACATGAACTGATGCAGAGAAAACAAGGAGAATAGGAAAACAAGATGCCCAATGACAACAATAGAAATAGAAAGAACAAAAACCTCAAAACTAAATGCTGTATAATTATAACAACCAAGCTGGGAGCCATAAAGATTTGAGAAAATATGCCTCCTTCCTTTCTTTGAAGAGATGAAGGACTATAGTTGTGAAATATTGAATGTATTGTTAGACTGCACTGACATATTTGCTGACTTCGTTGAGCTTGCCTTTTCGACTCTTTGCTACAAAGGACAACTCACTGGATAAGGCAAGGATTAGAGACTGATCCAGAAATTAAAGCAATGTAAAAACAAAATATGGCATTAAAATTAATTTTTTTAATATAAAAGCTGGATTAGATGGTCTCAAACTCTAAAAAGCATCTTCACCCCCTTTATCCAACCCATGGTTCTCTCTCAGACCTCCTTTCCTCCCAGTCCTCCTTCATTCTTTACTGTTTCCTAGTCTTGCATTTTCCTTTGGGTCCCTCAATTTTCTCATACTTTCTTTATTTTGGTCAAAACCCTTGTGCTTAGCACAGCACCTGGTACATAGTAGCTATGGAATAAATGTCTTTTCCATTTCCCCTTTCAATCACTGTCCTCTCCATTTCTGTTCTATTCCGAATCTTCCTACTCTTTACTCATTACTCATTCTCTAATCAGTACTTCTTGTGGGTCTGACCTTGCTTACTTCTAGGGTAAGCCACACTCTTGTCATCTGGGTAGATAGGGTGCTGGACCTGGAATCAGGTAGACCCGAGTTCAAATCCTGTCTCAGATACTAGCTTTGTAACCCTGGACAAGTCACTTAACCTCTGTCTGCCTCAGTTTTCTCATATGGAAAATGGGGACAATAATATTACCTCCAAAAATTGTTGTGAGGATCATATGAGATGATATCTATAAAGCATTTTGCAAACCTCAAAGTGCTATAGAAATTTTAGCTACTGCTATTGTTGTCTAGCTGGCTGTGAAGTATCAGGCAGAAAATACTGTCATTATTGTTGTTTGGTCATTTTAAGTCATAACTAACCTTTTGTGACTCTGTTGGGGTTTTCTTGGCAAAGATTTTGGAATGGTTGGCCATTTCTTTCTTTCTTTTTTTTTTAAATTTTTTTTGGGGGGGAAGGAGGCAGGGCACTTGTGGTTAAGGGACTTGCCCAAGGTCACACAGCTAGTAAGTGTGTTAAGTGTCTGAGGTCACATTTGAACTCAGGTCCTCCTGACTGCAGGGCCAGTGCTCTACTCACTGCACCCCCTAGCTGCCCCTGACTATTTCTTTCTCTAGCTCATTTTACAGATGAGGAAACTAAGATAATCAAGGTTAAGTGAATTGCCCAGGGTCACATAGCTAGTTAAGTTTCTGAGGCCGGATTTGAACTTATGAAGATGAGTCTTCTTGATTCCAGGCCTGGTCACTCTATCCACTGTTTAAAGTATACACACCCACACACACACCCACACACACACACACACATGCACACACATGCACACATACATACATGCCAGTCCCTACTCCAGTCCCTGATCCACAGCATATATAACCTCAGTCAAAAAGAGACACATGTAAGCAATCGACAGTCACTGATTAAGCACCTACCATGTACCAGACACTGTGTTAGTCACTGGGCATATAAAGATAAAAGTGAAGCAGTTTCTACCCTCAAGGAACTGACAGTGTATAGGGGAAGATGATGTATACATGCAGAAATATATCTGCATATGTATATGTATATATTTATATTAATACATCTATATAAATATATGAATATACATATTTACATATCACATATTATAGTCATATATCAAATATATGTATATAAAATTATATATGTAAATATTAATATATGTATATGAATACTTATATATAAACATGTATATGTGCACATATTAATATATGTATACAAATATATGCATGCACATATTTATATAACTATATATCAAGATACATAAAATACACAAGGTAATGGGAGGGGCAGGTAGGTCCTAGGAATCAGGAAAGACTTCATGTAGGAGGTGGAGTTTGATCAGAACTTTGAAGACAACCAGGGAAAATGTTCAGACACATGTATACACATTCACTGAGACATCAGACCAATCCTCCTTCCTCTCCCCCCTGCAGAATTCTTCTCTATTCTTCCTTGCTTCTTCCTTTAGTTCAAAGCAGCAGCAAGTCTTCAAGGGCAGATCCTTTGCTGATTTATTTGTAGTAAGGAGAGACAGCTTCACCAGGTTTTGAGGCAGTGAGTTCACATATGACCTCTAAATATGTGTATATGTACATATATATATATATGTATACACACACACTATATGTGATAGATGTGTGTATACATGCCTTTGTGTGTAGCTATTCATACTCTTCCAAAGCAAGAACACTGTTCCTAGGTAACCACATTGTTGTTTTCCCCTCGACTCTTTTATTTATTTTCTTTTGTTTCTTCCAGTGTGTCTGCCATCCTTGCAATTCAGCCTTTGGGTCAAGAAAAGAAAGAAAATAGTGGCGAGATTGCTATAGTTAGAATATAGTCTGATTGGAATTGAGAAAAATTGCTGCCAGCCAGCACGGCCCTAAGTGATTCTCATTCCAGTGTTCGTGGGTAGTCACCTCCTGCTTTGCTGAGTGAGCATAGGTTCACCACTCTGGCTAGTGGAAAGACAGGTTTGATGAGAACTCCCCTCAGCACTTGACTTGGTCTCCCTGGAAGAGCATCAAAGCTATTGTGAGGAGGGAACAAAGAAGGTTTCCTGGGCTCCTTCCTATCTTGTCCTTGACAAGAGTTGTCAGTCTGGTCCTTTTCATGAGCACAAGCGCTAACTCATCCCAGAAAGGGTTTGAAAGAAGGGAAATCGAAACCCATACTGCAAAAGCCTCTCCCTGGCTGACTCCTTAAGGCAAAAGGCCAACACCCACCCTCGGAAAACAGGCTCTTTGATAGAGATCCTGGGTGTTGCTGCTGATGACTGAGACCTTTAGTTTGGTATAATTAGGAGCCCAGCCACAAAAGCCTGAAAAAAAGATAGGGTCTGTCTCCTGAATAACCACAGAATAGCTCCCATTCGCCTTTTTATCCAACCACATATAAGATGCAGCCCCACAGGAACAGTTAAGCTCTGAATGCTCATTTCTTGCTAGGGAAGGTCAGTGATAGCACTGGATTCCTTCTTTTTTGCTATAAAAAGGGGGGGGGGGAAGCCAGAAAAAGAAAACGGATCTCAATTACAAACACACCTCTGTTCACCTCTCCGGCATTTATATATGGGGCTTAGCCTTGCCTTTTGTTTGACTTGAGAGAAATAACAACAAACAGATCTGCAAGGAGGTGTATATCTACTCTATGAGGCTAGGGCTACAGCGCCTATGTGTTTTGGCTAGGTGCCAAAGGAAGGAACACCGCACCGCCCCCCCCCCAAAAAAAAAGGGGCTCTGGCCAAGAGCACGGTTTGTCCTCATCCATAGTTCAGGGAAATAAGAGTTCATGTTTAGCCCAGCTTTCTCAGTGATGGGCTCACTTTTTGCCCATTGTTCTGTGAAGCTTTTTGCTCATCCTTGGAGGTCTTTGCAGGTGAAAACTCTGTCCTTAACAGGGCAAAGCCAGCTCTTGGTGAAGGGCAACAGGAGTCTCAGGGAGGTCCTATAGGAGAAAGGAGACCATCCAAGGGCTAGGAAGCAGCTACAAGGATTAAGTTTGCCTTACCTATGGCTACCTTGATAAAACATCTTCTTGAAACCAGATGTTTTGACTATCTTTTAAACCAAAATATAGAAGACGTGGCCAGTATTAGAGGGTCATAGCAGTAGGTTCTAGTCAGAGTTTTTCAATCCTCTAGGGTATTTTAAAAACAAAATTACCCTAAATTAGACATTTTTTTTAAAAGAAAAAATATTGAGGCTGCTAGGTGGCACAGTGGACAGAGCACCTGCCCTGGAGTCAGGAGGACCTGAGTTCAATCCAGCCTCAGATACTTGACACTTACTAGCTGTGTGACCTTGGGCAAGTTACTTAACCCCAATTGCCTCAGAAATAAATAAATAAAAAAGAAAAGAAAAAATATTCTGTGTCCTCATTGTTGTATGATTCATCACAGAATTAAATTTAGTTATTCTTAGACCCCATTACAGTGTGAATCTATTAAACATGTTTGTTAAGGTTTTTAAAATTTTTTATTTTATTACTTTATATTGTTTTTAGGAGAGGAAGGTGGGAATAGGTGATGAGTTGTAGAATATGCTGTAATTCAATAAATAACAATATATCGTTGTAGGTCCAAAAGGGTTAGGAATCACTGGACTAATAATAAAATAACTCATATTTGTGCAGCATTAGAGTGCACAAAATGCTTTCCTTGTGATGACTCAGTAGAATGTAAGCTGTGGGCAATGACTCTCTTTCTCCTTCCTTCCTTCCTTCCTTCCTTCCTTCCTTCCTTCCTTCCTTCCTTCCTTCCTTCCTTCCTTCCTTCTTTCCTTCCTTCCTTCTTTCCTTCCTTCCTTCTTCTTTCCTTCCTTCTTTCCTTCCTTCCTTCCTTCTTTCCTTCCTTCTTTCCTTCCTTCTTTTCTTCCTTCTTTCCTCTTTTTCTTCTTTCCTTCCTCCCTCTCTTCCTTCTTTCCTTCGCTCTCTCTCTCTCTCTCTCTCTCTCTCTCTT
>CM053622.1:292588826-292707284 GCA_028646595.1 Phalanger gymnotis | reverse complement strand
GTGGGGCCCTGCTTCCCTCTGCCACTTTGTGGGTTCTGCAGCTCTAGAATTGGTTCAGAGCCATTGTTTTATAGGTTTTTGGAGGAACTTGGTGGGGAGCTCACGCCAGTCACTGCTTCCCAGCCGCCATCTTGGCTCTGCCCCAAGCTCATCATTTCTTATAGCACAATAGAATTCCATCACAATCATATACCACAACTTGTTGAGCCATACAGCAGAGTTTCTTAACCTAGGGTCTGTGGACAGATTTCAAGGGGTCTGTGAACTTGGATTGGAGACAAAATTAAATCTTTATTTCAATATAATTTGTTTCTTTTGCAATCTTATGTATTTAAAACATTATTCTGAGAAGGGGCCCATAGGATTTATCAGACTGCCAAAGGGGTCCAGGACACAAAAAAGAGCTCCTGTTTCTCTATCATGGTGGCAATTATTCCCATGTTAACTAGCTCTATTATATTAGAGAAAAGTAGCATGGAAAAGTGAGGGAGCTTCCTCCTCCAGAAAGTCCCTATGGCAATGAAATTGCAGGTCCAGTTTGTATCCCTATCATATTAGCTCTGATTTTGAGAGAAACAGAATCATTATAAGTCCTGCTCATGGGGAAATTAGTCCCTTTTGCCAATTCTTGTTTTTGAAAATCATTAAAGCTCCAAAATCAGGAAGCTTTAACAAATATCTCTTTAATGGATTCATTGTTTTGTTTATTTGGTTCACCCTGGCTGAGATAATTTAACCTTTTGTGCTACTAATAGTCTTGGTTGATTAGATATGCTGACACCTTAGGTGGTTTTCAGTGTCCACAAATGATTCTTCCTATTTGGATAGAACAGATCAATTGCAGCTAGGCGATTTAAAAAGAAAACAAAAAAACAAACTGTGCTTGAAATTTTGAAAATTGCATTTATTTGTTTTTATTACTCAATACCAAAATTATTTCTAAGGAAAAAAGTTTGAAAAGAATATTTCTTTACTGTATCATTGTATTAAAATTCTATTGTAGATAGGGCAAAACCTCCAAAGAGATCAAAGAGGAAAAGCACCCATCATAGATTTTTGTAGAAGCAGAAAAAACTGAAAACAGAAGGGAATGGGGTACAGGAGTTGTCCATTTACTAGGAACATCTAAACAAATTATGGTATATGAATGTAATGGAATATTATTGTGCCATAAAAAATGAAGAATTGGATAGTTTCAGAGGAAATTAGTAAGGCCTCTAAAAACTGATATGGAGCTAAGCAAGCAGAACTAGGAGAACAATGTATATAATGATAAAAAACATTATAGGGGCAGCCCAGTGTTGAGCCTGGAGTCAAGAGGACCTGAGTTCAAATCAAGCTTCAGATACTTACTCGCCACATGACCTTGAGCAAATCACTTAACCTCTGTTTGCCTCTGTTTCTTTAACTGTAAAATGGGGACCCTAGAGGAAAAAATGGCAAACCACTCCAGTATTTTTGCCAAGAAAACCCCTTAAATGGGTCACAGATTCAGACATGACTAAACAACTTAGCTACAACAACAAAACAACATTATAGAGCAAAACAACTTTGAAAGACTTTAAAATTCTGAACAATATAATGATAAATTATTTACTTGAACTGAACTGCCAAACATTCAAACTCTGCTTCAGATTGTACAACTCCGATGGCCTGGGCACGTTGATCGAATGCAAAATATATACATGCCAAAAAGACTATTTTATGGAGAACTCACACAAGGCAAGCTTTTACATGGTGGTCAGAAGAAGCAATACAGGGACACTCTCAAGGTTTCTCTTAAGAACTTTGGAATTGTTTATGTGACATGGGAGACACTGGCACAGGACCACCCAGCATGGTGTGTGCACATCAGAGAAGGTGTTGTGCTCTATGAAGAAAGCAAAATTGAAACAGCTCAAAGGAAATGCAGGACGTGCAAATTTAGAGAATCCACCCCAAATGTTCACGTGAACTATTTGTGCCTGACCTGTGGTAGAGCATCCTGAGCTCGTATTGGTCTGATCATCCATAACCAGACACGCTGGAACTTGACTCTAGCATAGTGATGTCATTCTGGCCCTGTTCGAGAAAGGACAACAAGCATTCCAGAAGACAGAAGATGGAACATTCTATCACTTCCTGACAAAGAGGTGATCAACTTGAAGCGCAGAATGGATGCTGCATTTTTGGACGTGGCTAATGAGAGAATTTGCCTCATTTGACCACGTATATTTGTTATGAGGCTTTTACTTTCCTTCGTTATTGTTGAGGTAAGAGAGGAATAGGCGAGGAAAAGAAAACAAATATATGTTAATTGGAACAAGACAGTAAAATAAAATTTTTGAAAATTTCTTTTTAAAAATTCTATTGAATAGCTTTTAATCCTACCTAAAAGACCTAGGAGACCCATGAGTGAAGTCCAAGGATGCCACAGGAGAGAAATGAGAGTAATGATCAAAGTGTAGGGAAGATGGTAAGGAGACAGTCAGGAAATGTATAAAGTCCTGATTCTGGACAAGATAAGGTGAAATATTAACTATTGGAGGCAGGCAAATGGAAAAGATTGATGAACTGGGAGGTCACTAAGTTAGAGGGATTGTGAGCCTATTAAAGCTACCACCAGAGTGAGAGTGGTGCTTAGGGACCACAGATGGACAGCAATAGCTCCTGAACTCTTTTTAAAAGGAGGGAGATTAGGCTAAAGGCTGGCCAATGATTTCAACAAGGATCCAGACAGGGAGCTACAGATACACGGAATGAGCCTTGGAAGCAGAGGCATTGCTGAGAAATAGAGAGAATGGGAGGACCTGTTATTTCTGGCCCAATATGTCAGGTGATATAAGAGGAAGAACACCCAGTACTAGAGAATGTAATCAAGGTTGTGATGTCTTCCAGAGGCTTCCAGGTTTTTATTACTGTCAGAAGACAGAAAGATTTTTTTTTCTTTTTGGTGGGGGGCGAGGGAGGGGTTTGGGGAGGGGCTTTCTTCATGTCTTCAGCACTTAATACAGTGCTTGGCACGTGTTATTCAGTCACTTTTCAGTCATGTCCAACTCTTTGTGATCCCATTTGGCGTTTTCTTGGCAGAGATATTGGAGAGGCTTGCCATTTCATTCTTCAGCTCATTTTACAGATGGGAAAACTGAGGCAAACAAAGTTATGTGACTTGCCCAGGGTCACCCACCTAGTAAGTGTCTGAAGCCAGATTTAGCTCAGGAAGATGAATCTTCCTGACTCCAGGCTTGGCATTCTATCCGCTGTGCCACCTAGCTGCCCCACAGAGTAAACAATTAATAAATGTTTGTTGGCTGACTGAAGATGAGAGAGGAAGAAGTACAGGATGAAGAATAATTTGTTGGTAAAAGAACTGGGATTTCAGAGAGCATGGAGGAACAGGCACTGGCAGGGAGTTACAACAGAACTGGATGAAGATAAGAGAAGTCACAGGGAAGAGGGGTTTCCAAACCATAACTGGTGACTGAATCTTATGGAAGGGGTGGGCATGTCTTAATAGCTCTGACCGCAACATTCAGCAGAGCTTCATTTTGCAGCACCTGCCATCCATTCCTTGACACTGGGGCACAGTTTCAGCACCCACTTGTTGTGAGATTAGCCATCTAGGCTAGCAAAGCTCTCATTCTAATATACAAAAGCAAGAAACATGAAGACTGAGACACCAAGTGATAAGAATGAGGTGGAAACAAAAAGCAAAGAGAATGATTACCACAATGTAGGGAGGAGCACCCTTCAAACCCTAACCTGTCCTGGGGAGGAGCACCCTTCAAACCCTAATCCTGTCCTACTGAGCTGTTGCAAGCATGGGTAGGTTCCCATTCCAAAGAATGTTAGTGTGAGGACTGATGGGATAGCATTGTGATACACCAGTTAGGCTTCTTTCACTCCTGCCAGTGAATCCAAAGCTATGGATTCCAGGAAGCCTTGCAATGCTTGAGAACTTGATTTTTATGTGGGAAACTGGGGCTACAGGGAGCCTCTGACTTCCTGGGGTGGGAGACAACAATATCCCAGACAATAAAATGTAACATTATCAGCAGTCATCTGCATCAGTGTGTTATAGGAGCAATATTTCCTATGGCCTGGCCACATCAACTGGGGTGAGCTTTTTCTAAAGCCCCACCCCATGCATGTTAGATGAATTTTTTCTTAAAAAGCAATTGAACTCTCTGAAAACTTAATTGGCCCAGGAAAAAAAGGCTTTGGCTATTAACGTAGCTTCCTGTCCATCTGAGTACAAAAAGGGCAAAGGGCATGAGCAGCTCTGATTATTCCTTCAGGAGTCTGACTATGGATCACCAGAGGCTACACGGAGCCGGGGAAACTGCATTTAACTAAATGAGACTATATTCTTCTTGTATCTTTCCATGTTACGGCTAAGGAAAGAACCTTTTGTTAACTGCTAAATGTTCCACGATTGTCTCATTTTATAATGCTCTTGAACATGACCCACTAGCCTGACTCAAGGCAGGCCAGGTCAATTACACTGATGACAGTAGACAGGATTGGAATGGAAAACATTCCCTGAAGTGGAGGAAGGGAATGCCGAGGAAGGTGAGCCGCAGGTGGTTCCTGTGCCTAGTGGTGCTTCTGGTGATGTTGGCTGCTGATAAAACTGTCCTCCATGCCCCTGGGAGATGAAAGTAAACTCTCTGTGGCCATTTAGCAACTAGAGACAAATGCTGTGTCTCTTAAGAACTACGTCCTGAAGATGCTAACTGTAGTAACTGTTGCTTGTGGAACAGGCATTATTTTTATTTTGGGGAGTGATAGTGATCTCCAGACCCACCAGCTGCAGTAAGTCTGGGTGCCGGTCCCTTCCCAGCCAGGGACTGGAATTCATTGACTGTCTAAAAACTTTGCTAAAATAACTGCTTTGGACTTTTTATATGGCATTTGGGAAGCCATTGTGATCTGTACCACATAGACTTTATTGTTACTTTTAATGCAGGATACTGGAGAGGCACTTGAGAGGACAGACCTTAATCCTCTCCAGGAGTCCAGAGACCTTTCCAGAATGGGAGATAGACAAGTACACCCCAGGTGGGGAGAAGGGGGAAGGGAGGGGAGCTTTTACAGTTTAAAATGTTTAAAAAGAGGGGCAACTTCCACTCTTACTCTGGCACAGTGAATTATAATTTTTTGGTTCTGTCTCTGTGTGTCTCTATATATCTGTCTTTCTGGCACTCTCTACCTCTATCTGAGTCTCTCTATATCTCTGCCCATCCTGATAGAAAAAGTGACTGCTTGTACATGGCAGATAGAGCAGGTGTATTGGCCTAAAACAGTCTCTGGCCATCCTTTTTGCTTTGAGTCTATTTCTGTGAGCATAGGTGATTAATCCTGAGCTAGACACCTTAACCTTGGCAGCAGCTTGGGAAATTCAAGATATGAGGAGTTCCTTGGTCGCTCAATTTGAGATGAGTGGCAGCAGGAGAAATTTTCTGTATTGGAGAAGATGACCACTAATAGGTGAAGGAATTCAAGCTCTGGCCTAGCTGAACAGAAGCCCTTGGAGTTGCCTGAGCCATCATGTGACTATTCCCAATCTCATCAATGTGGCAGACCAGCCAGGATCCATGACATTTTGGCCTGAGGCACAGGCAGAAGGTAACACAGCCACAGTCTGGGCTTTATAGCTGGTCCAGCACATGGGGCAGTGCCACAGGCCCCAAGGGTGGTGGCAGCAGGCAGTGGCACACTCCCCAGCAGCAGCAAACATCAGGCAGTATCTTAAGCCCCAGTGGCAGAGTTGAGGGCCCCAGTGGCAGAAGGGTAGGCAAAAAAAAAAAAAAACAACTAGGCCCCAGTGGAGTGGACACCAATATGAGCAGTGAGAAAGGCAAGCCTAATGTAAAACTTTATTCACTATAATCTGGAAAAGATGATGTTCCTCCACATTGCTACCAAAAACCCAGAGGTCATTAGGTAATTCTTCCCTAAGGACGACTTGGAGGACTAAGAGGTTGTGTTGGTGAGGGGTGGCATCAAGGGAGAGGTGAAATAATCTCTCTCCATCCCCCTCAGAAAAAAGGGGCAGGAGCAAAAATTTGGTAATGAAACTTTAAGTAACTTGCCTAGAGTTTTACAGCCCACATGTATCAGAGCTGGGAACTTGAACCCTGGTCTTCCTAGCTTAAAAGTCAGCTGCCTCTTTGCTTTCTTTGTGTTTTCTTTCTTTTCTTCCTTCAGTGCTACCTATGACAGGCTTTTAATATCCTCAATGCTAAGGTTGTCTATAAAATCATTAAGTAGTAGAAGGTCCTCTGGAAGACAGTTAGACCTGGGTACCAATGTGGTAGATTGTGATAGGAGCAATAAACATTTCTAGGTTCCTGCCACATGGGCTGAACTAGCTTTACCTAAGCCCTCACTCCATGAAAGTTAAGCTAATTCTTTCTTAAAAGATATTGAAACTGTGATCCAGACTTAATGAGCTCAGGGGCAGGGTACAAAGGTTTCAGCCATCACCATAGCTTCCTGATCTCGACTATAAAAATGGCCAAGAGCACGAGGACTGCTAATTGTTCCCTTAGACTGCTGACTGTGGACCGGCATGGGCAACACAGAGGCAGAGAAGCAGTGCTCTACAGAATCAAGGCTATATCCTTGGTGAGCATCCTTTCCATTCTACGACTAGCTCCTTTTGCTAATTGCCAAATGTTAACTATTGTTAGCCAATAAATGTTTGTTAACTGTCAAATGAGACAAAGGCATGTTATTTCATTCCACTTTTGAATCTGAAGTACTAGCTTATTATACAAGGATCCAGACAGGGAGTTCTGATATATAGAATGAACCTCAGAAGATGAGGAATCACTGAGAGAGGGAGGCAATGGGAAGGTCTGAAATTGGTGAGAAGAGCAAGTCTGTAGAACAAGAAGTAAGTCTGTTGTTTCTGGCCAAGAATGTTAGATGATATTAGAGGAAGAACACCCAGTACTAGAGAATGTAGTCTGGGACACAGTGTCTTCCAGAGGGTTCCAGGTTTCTACTGGCGTCAGGAGATGGAAAGAGCCGTTTGTTTGTTTGTTGCCTTTTTTTCGTATCCTCAGCACTTAACACAGTGCCTGGCATAGAGTAGACACTTGAAGCTTATACAAATCTTACTACACCTACCCCACCCCCTCCCGCCATCTCCATAGATCGAGAAGCCCCTCTACCAGAGACCTAGAACTCAAAGCAAGCTTCTTGAGGTCTGGGTGTAAGGTTGTACAAAGAGGTGCCTTGATGTGGTGGTAGCATTGGATACATTGTATGCTATCTGTCATCATATGATACTTTCTTGGTATTATAATGTTTTCGATTTTAAGTATCTTTGTTTTTGTTCTCACTACAATATGAGGCAATGTGATATATCCTGCCTGGTCTAAAAGGTAAGCTTCAATGAGTGGGGCTCAAAAAATTATCCGGAGTAATTTTGAAAGCCAAATGAGTTGAAGCAGCAAGAGTGTTGAGTTGTGTGTCTGGAACATTAAATACTTTGCAACTGAGTCCTAAACAGCCAAATTCAGAGCTGGAAAGAAACTTAGATGTTGTCTAGTCCAAACTCTTCATTTTACAGGTAAAGAAACAGAGGCCCAGAGGAAATAAAGGTTTTGCCCAAGATTCCAGACAGTAAGTTGCACAGTCAAGACTTGAACTTGGGTCCTCTGACTTCAAAGCTGAACTTGAGCTCTCTTGCCTTCTTTCCTGTTGTCACTCATCCCTTAGCAAACCCCAATCCTGGATTACTTCTGCCAATTGCTTACTCCAAATCAACTTATATATTGCTAGATGGAGCTGAGGAAAGTCACACAACGAAGTTCAATTGATACACTACAAATGTATATTATCAAGCCTCAACTGGGCTCTTATTGCACATAGGAAATTGTTTTAATGCTCACTAACTGGGGCAGCCAGGTGGCACAGTGGATAGTGTGCTGGGCCTGGAGTTAGGAAGATTCATCTTCCCAAGTTCAAATCCGGCCTTAGCCCCTTACTAGCTGTGTGACCCTGAGCAAGTCGCTTAACCCTGTTGACTTCAATTTCCTCATCTTTAAAATGAGCTGGAGAAGGAAATGTTGAACCATTGCAGTATCTCTATGAAGAAAACCCTAAATGATATCATGGAGAGTTGGATACAACTGAAAAATTACTTAACAACTTATTTACTATCCCAATCCACACAAAACCTGTTCTAATATATCTCTCCCCTCCTCCAGACTCCCATACTTTCTCAGTTGCAGACCTTCCCTCTTTACTGAGAAAATGAGAGAGTTGGTTTTAAGTCTTCTTTTAAGTTTTAAGTCTTAAGTTTTAAGTTTTAAGTCTTCTTCCATTCTCTGCATCATCTTAACATCACTCCATTGTTACTCTCTCCTCCTTCTCTATGGTATCTAATAGTGAGGTGGCCCTTCTTGACAAGACCAACTGTCTCTATGTGCCCTTGATCCCGTCCCATCTTCTCCAATAAATTGCCCTTTTAATCATCCCTTTTCTCTAATATTCAGTCTTTCTGAAGTTTATTACACAACCTATGCAATCTGGCTCCTCTGAACTTTTGCACTGGCTGTTTCTTATACTTGGAATGGCCTCCCTCCTCCCCTTCATGCCATAGAATCCTTCTCTTCCCTTCTGCATAAAACCTCTCCCGATTCCCTACAACCACTACTTCCCTCCCTACTTTGGATGGATTTTGTATTGATTCTGTACATACTTATTTGTGTATATGGTCTCTTTTAATAGAATGTCACTCCCTGAAAGCACAAGATAGTTTCTTTTCTGTGGGTTTGTATTTTCTACTTATATCATAGTGCCAAGCACATAGAGAATCACCAAAGTGATTTTCCTAAAGCGCAGATCCAGCAATGTCACCCTCCTGCTCAATAAACTCCTGTGCTCTCTATTGCCCCGGGATCAAACACCCCTCTGTTTGGCATTCAAAGCACTTCAGCCTCTAGAACCATCCTACTTTTCTAGTCTTCTTACACCTTACTTCCTGCCACATACTGTCTAGTCCAGTGATACTGACATCCTGGCTGTTTCACTAACAAGACATTTTATCCTCTTGACTCTAGACATTTTCTCTGGCTGTCCTCCATGCTTGGAATGCTCTCCCTCCTACCTACTGACTTCCTTGGCTTCCTTTAAGACCTAGCCAAAATCCCATCTTCTACAGGAAGCCTTTCCCAATCCTCTAAATTCTAGTACCTTTCCTCTCTTGCTTATTTCCTATTTATCCTGTGTGGAGCTTAATTGTGCCTATTTGTTTGCTTGTTGTCCCCCCCCCCTTTAGACTGTGAGCTCCTTGAGGGCAGAGATTATCTTTTACTTTATTTTGTATCCCCAGCACTTAGCACAGTGCCTGGCATATAGTAGGCACTTATTAAATGTTTACTGACTGACTGACATAGTAGGCAATTAATAAATGCTTAATGATAGCATTTATATGGGACTTACTATGTATCAGGCACTGAGCTAAACATTTTATAAATATCATAACAATCTTGGGAGGTAGGTACTATTATTGTGCCCCTTTTACAGATGAGGAAACTGAGGCTGAGAGAGGTTAAGTGACTGGCCCAGATAAGTATCTAAGCCTAGTAAGTATTTGAGGCCAAATTTGAACTTCCGTATTTTTGACTCTAGGCTGCTTGTCGATTGAATGATTGATTGACTGACTAAAGCCACTTCTTTTGCCCTCATCCCAACAGGGCAGGAGTTGATGCACATCCAGAATATACAGCAAACATGTAATTGACACTTGGTTCCTGGTTGGCTTTGATCTCTGAAATCCTGGTCCTGAACAGAGTCCTAGCAGCAAAATCTTCAGAGTGACCAAAGAAGTAACTAATATAGGACCAATAGGGACTTTGCTCAAGGACAGACAATTGCCAGTGAATTAGACCCAGAGCCCCTTGCCAAATGATTCTATTCCTCTAAAAAAGAAGGTTGGGTGGGAGAGAGTGATGGAAAGGGCTGAGGAGTGGAGCAGGGATGGAGCCTGGTATTTGGCATGGGTCTGGGGGCATAGAGTCAGGGATGAAAGAGAAAGAGGGCAAGGGAGGGTAGTGGTAACCACTTCATCAACAGCTGTTTCATGGTAATCACCTGCTGGAAGCCTGAGCCTTCCTTCAGTCCTGCCACCTCCCAGAGCCCTTGTCTTTCACCTGAAGTTTTGCCCTCCCTGACTTCTCTAAGTTTCCCAAGATTAGTGGGGGGGGGGGGGAAGAAGGGTGGAGAGGGGATGGAAGTTTGGAATTGGCTTCAGAAGTAAGTACCCTTCACCAAGGCTAATCTAGGAGGTAGGAATGTTTTCAAGAGAAAACTGTCATCTCCCACTCAGTACCTTCTACCCCTCAAGGGGGAAGTGGGGACAGAGGGTTACTTTGGTGGCACAGAACAGGAAAGGGAGAAGACAAAGATGGGCACTCTCCCAAACTTCTTAAACTTTCCCAGGATTGGGAAGGGGGAAAGTTATGAGCTTGGGCAGGCCTGAAAGGACTGAACTCCTTCCCCAACTCACCTAATTAATTGCTTATTCTGAACCTTTAGACCAGGGACTTCTGCTACAGAAAGGCTAGTGCTACCCTCACCCCCACCCACAACCCCTAGCCAAATTTCTACAGTTTAGCTAACAGACTCTGGCCTAAGAATTAAAAGAACTGAGTTCTGTTCTCCACTTTGACACTAACCCTGGGGCTCTACTTCCTTGTCTGTGAGTGGAGAGGAATTGTACAAGGTGGTTTCTTAGGTTTCTTCCAGCTCTGACAGTCTGAGTTTTTAGCCTCCAGCTCCGCCTCAGCATAGATTGAGCATCAAGAAGGGTTGAAGGAGCCTTCATCTGTGACATTGGACAAGGCACTTCTCCTCCGGGGCTTTAATATCCTCCTCTTGCAAAATGAACAAATTGTGTTAGATGATCTCTAAGGTCCTTTTCAGAACACAATACTTTGAAAGTTTAGAGGTGGGTGGTTGGTGGGAGGTTGGTTTCAAGTCTTCCTTTAGCCTTGCCCTTAAAAGCATATATGTTTGGAAGGATTACCCCTCTACCCTTAACCCTCGATAATCAAGTTTCTTTGATACCCAAAGTGAAGAAACTACTGACCTGAGTGACCAGTTCTTAAGAATCATTAGGTTAAACAAGAAGTTTACCAAATGGTCCAATTTCTTGGGGGAGGGGGAAAGACTAGTGGCAAACTCTTCATCAACAGCTGCCTCATGGTTTTCTAAGGTCCCTGTCTCCCCATAAGGAATAGAATTCACCCCAAATGAATGGATCTTTCATCTACCTGCCTTAGATGCCCATTCTACTTTGAGACAGCTCTAATTGTTGTGATGTTTTCTCTCATCAAACCTAAATTTGCCTATTTTCAACTTTCCACCAATTGTTCTTAATTCTGACCTCCTAGGGCCACAAAGAAAGCGTCTTTCATTCATCAGACAACTTTCAACTCCTTGGAGACACTGTCAGATTCCCCTTGTCCCTTCTGCTCCAGTCTTCTGTTCTCCAGGCTGTCTTTTCAGTCAATTCTTATATGTCATGGTCTCCCATTCCGTAACTATTCCTTGTCACCCTCCTGTGGACATACTCTGGCTTAGCAATGTGTTTCCTAAAATGTGATAACCAGAACTGAACACAATACTCCATATGTAATCTGACCCAGACAACACACACACACACACACACACACACATACACACACACCATTCTGTATGACCTAAGCCTAAAACTGCATTAGCTTTGGGGTAGGAGTGGGGGGAGCGGGGCTGCCATGTCACATTGTTGACTCAAATTAGGGTTGCAGTCCACCAAAAATCGCAGCTCTCTTTTCACATGAACTATTGTATAGCCATACTTCCCTGATTCTGTACTGGTACATTCTATTTTCTAAAACAGAGTGTTGGTCTTTTGCCTTTATTTCTATCTCTTTTCATATGATAAGATTTGGCCCATTTCTGTTAATACTTCCTCTCCTAGTCCTGGATACCTCATAACCCAAGTCTCCTACATGTTTACAAGATGATGAACTGGTATGCAAGCGTGCAGTCTATTGCAGAAAACAGAAAAGTTAATTGACCTATACGGGGATTGAACTAGTGACCTTGGCCTCATTAGCACTGTGTTCTGATTAGCCATGGAGATGAACTTGCTTTCTCTTGGCCCCTAAGGTTCTGTTTCAGAAGTATGAGACATAATCATAGCACTGTTCTTTAGAGTTCCCAGGGGCTGAAGTCAGTGCCCTACAATGGGCAGCTTTTTTCTTCAAAGTGCCTAGCTCATAACATAGTAGGCACTTAGGAAATACTTGTCGATTGACTAATAGAGTATATAAAATACTGCCTTGTTTACTGCTTTCATCAGTGTGCATATCTTGCCCACCCATTTAAGACTGTAAGCTCTTTGTGGACAGGGACTATTTCTATTACTTTTTTGTACCTTCCTACAATGCTTAAAAAGGGTTGTTAGCTAAAAGAATGAATAACTTCAAGATGTTAAGCTTGGATGAATGAGGAAATAATGTTGCTAATGAAAGGGATTTGAATATCAGAAGTGAGGGATTTAAACACTGAGAGTGAGGGAGCAGGTTTATACAAAACAATTCATTTTAGACATAATGAATTTCAGATTGCAGCATGAAATATCAGTGTAAATGTCCTATACACAGTTGGAATTACAGAACCGGAGCTTAATTGGGAAGTAATGACTGGTGGTACAGATTTAGGAGCCAGCAAGAGAGATATGATTGAAGCTATGAGCAAGGATGATTTCTCCAAGAGGTGGATTGTACAGAGAAAAGAAAGGATCAAGGACTCAGTCAGCTTAGTGGTGGGAGGGGGTGGAAGTTGTATCAGACTCAGGAAAAAAGAAAAGAATCTAGAGAGCAAAACAGGCATGGAAAGATCATAGAAGAAAGAAAATTAGCATCATTTAACATGGGGAAGCCCAGGGAGAGTTTAAGGAGAGAATAATCATCAGGCCCAGTTACTGCTGAGAGATCAAGAAAAACTCGAAGACCGGGAAAAGGCAGAACAGTTGGCTCAGAAAGCTTAACAACAAGTAAATAATTTCAGATTAATGGTAGCCACAGAGGATTGATTTTAAAGGGCCAAGAGGAAGGGGTGACAAAGTCAAGGTGACTTAGAGAAAGACAAAAGATATGATAGCAGCTTGGGGTCTGACATGATATGATAGACAGTGGGGTCAATGGAAGATTTTTTTGTCAATATAGGAGAGTATTGTATATATTTGAAGTTAGAGAAGGAATCAGTGCAGAGAGAGGACCTGAAAATGATGGAGAGAAGAGAGTTGGGAAAGGATCAGAGCTCTCCAAATGATTTACTCTAGCTGGTAGTAAGTCTTTAATCTTCACTTCAATGGTCATCAATGTAAATATTCTCCCAGGGACAGCATACGGAGCTGTGCAGCAGAAAAAAATGCCTTTATGGAGGTAATCTCAAAGGCCACGGAGGATCTCTTCCAAATCTTGCCTGTTTACTTACTGAGGTATGTGATGACCCCTACTGGTTCATGTGTGTGCATACAGAAAATGTCATTCGTACCATGTGGCTGTTTCTGACAGCGAGATCCAGGTTACAGGGCTTAAATCCAGGAAAGCAAAGGAAGGATATGGAAGCACAATATTGTAACCAAATCCTGGACAATTTCTCTGGTCTCCCCCTTTTATGTGGAAACATGAAGAGGATGAAGAAACAACCATAAAAGTGTGATGATCTCTTGAATCAGGTTACAGGGGAGATGAATTAGGGATTTCCTGGGTTAACTAGGTTGTCAAGGGAATTTATCTCTTAACTACAACTATTTACATCTTTTTTTTTTCGGAGTAAAATTTTCAAGAACTTATTACATATCTTTCCTTCCTTCTCTTCTCCTACAGGGGAGCCAGAGTGGAAAGAGTAAGGAAACCTGAATTTATTTCACCACTAGCTGTATTAGCTAATTGTAGGACTTCAGTTATAGATACTCTCTTCACTTGAGTGTCTTCATCCATACCATGAAGCTGTTTGGACTAGACAACTTCTAAGGCTCCTTTCAGCTCTAGTGTTCTGAGCATGTGAATCCTTAAATTGGTGTGAACTATAATGTCACATATACTAACAGAAAATAATCATAGTAGCTGATATTCTTATAGTCCCTTCTGGTAGGCAAAACATGATTACGTACATTATCTCATTTGGCAAAATCATAGAAGCATAGACTTAGAGACAGATGGTCCCTTCTCCTTCCCTCCCCCCTCCATTTTGCCAATAAGGGAAACTGAGACCCAGAAAGATTAGATGTCTTGGTAATAGTTCATAAGATTAAAGCATTATTGTTTTTATACCCATGTACATGCCTGTGTATGTATGTGTGTAAATGTAAATAAATGCATATCTATATACAAAGTATGCTATATGAAAATATACTATTTTTAAAGCACAAAACAAAGAGAGCATCTTGTTAATTAAGGTAATTGGATCCGTGTTCACCACAAATTGCGTAATTTAGGTCATAATGTCCATCTTTTGGCTAAGATTTTTCGATTGGGCTGTCAACGCTAATGAATTCAAGAATCATTGTCAAATCTGCATCTTGCTGTCTGCAGACAGAGCTTTAGCGCCTGTGGATTTCTTACGAGTCCGTAACACCATTTGGGGGCAAAAATGAAAATGATGTTGGAAGAACAGGCTTGTCGTTCTGGCTCCCTGCAGAATGTGCATCTTTTCTTGGCCACTGGAGCTAAGAGAGAGAGAGAATTAGCTCCCTGGGTCTTCTGAGACCCCCTGGAATGAACAGCCAGCCTCCTGGGCAGCCACCATGTTCGGCTGACTGCTTTTTAAACGCCTGGAGACATATAGTTGGTCTCTGTGTGCAGTGCAGTCTGCGGCCGTCAGGGGCGCTGCGCAGGGCTGCGATTAAACCCCAAAGCGCCCGGCGCGCGCTCTCAGAGTGCAGCTGGGGGCCCGCACACGCTGCCGCTGTTGCAGCTGGAGCTTCTTCCTCTTTTCCTTCTGCTTCTCTTATTCTTTCCCCTTTTTTTCTTCCTCCTTCTTTCCCCTTCTTTGCACCTTTTCTTTTTTTTCCTTTTTTTCCCCTGTGCCTCTCTGTGCTCTACGCCCCCCTCCCCCAGCCTTTTGGGGAGGCTCGGGTCACTCTTGCCTTCTCCTGCTGCTCTCACGTTTCTGCAATCGCTGCTGCTGTTGCCTTTGCTTCTGTTGCTGCTGCTGCTGCTGCTGCTGCTGCTGGCGCTGGCGCATCTGCATCCACGCCACCCCGGCGGTGCTTGCCCAGAGGGGGGCTGCTTTTCGCTCCCGCCTTCCCATCTCTGGGTGCATTCCGCATCCTTAATTGTGTATTGTCTCTAGGTGAAAGACCTTTACTGCTCCCCTCTTTCATTCGCTCCCACCTTCCCAAAGACCTAGGACCCCGGGCTGAGCTGAGCGTGGGGAGCGAGCGAGCTAGCGAGCGAGAGAAAGACTGGCCACGGAAAAGGCTGCTGCTCACGGTCTCTTTCCTTGAGCGGATTCCATGTGGATCTTTCGGGCTTCCCCTCTGGTTTTTGGATTACAAATCTGCACCTGAATGATCACCTTGTCCCGAGCCGGGAATCTGCGTCGCGGGCAGCGGTAGCGGCTGCAGACCCGCAAAGAAGAGCTGGGGGTGGGTGGGTGGGAAGGGTGGGAACCCTGGGGGAAGGAGAGGCTCCCGCAAGAGGCGGACGAATTGAACGGGCTGCATTGGCAAGAGAAGAGAGTGTGGAGAGCGGAATGGGGAAATTTCAGTCCAAACACGGTAAGCGCTGGAGTTCTTGCTGCTGTTGGGAAGCGGGCAGGGGAGAGGGCTCCTGGGGTTGTTGTGTTAAGGAGGGAGGGAGAGAGCTGCTTGCGATGGGCACTTTACATCGGGATGTTGCATCCTTTTGAGGGTTGAAAAACAAGACATTTCAACTGTGTTTTCCCCCTTTTCCCTTCTCCTCTCCCTCCCCCTGGCTCCCCACCTCTCGTCTCTCTTCCTCTCTTCTACTCTGCCTTTGCCAACTGGCGACAGCAGCATGCAAGAGAAGAGAAAACCCAGAAGGTGAGAGGAAAGAGGGAGCTGGGATGGGAGGGTGGATGGACTGGAGACCCGACAGGGGCTCTTGCTGCGGATTGCCTGAAGCGGGCCTGCTGGGTGCTAGCCGGGTCTGCATTTGGTCCCGTCCCTTCTCTTCCATATGGGTGTTCGGGAGGAGGGATGAGGATGCTGCCTTTGGTCCTGGGGAGAAGATGCTGCTCTCCCTGCAGCCGTGGTGGTTCCTTTCTGCTAGGCTTACTGACTCCGGAGGATTAGGAGGGGTTAATAAGTAACCCTGGGTATCTCCTGAGCCCTCGGGGTGAGTCGTCTCCTCCGACCGTAAATCTTACCTTTTCCTACCCCCGGAAGGAGAAGCTTTGATCTCCCTTTGATATGGGAATCTGAAAGACCAGTGATTTTCCTCTCTTGGAAGAGACGAGATTCTGTATATTTCGCTTCTCTCAGCTGGGTTGGAAAGCGGTTTGGGAAATAGTTAAACCGTGGCGGGGAAAGGCTGCTAGCCACCTTGGGACCTCACTTTAGACTGGGTGAGCCCCTCCTGACTGCGTCTCTCCGTCAGGCTCTCTCCAGTAATAGGATTTCCCCGCCCATACGACCCCCACTCCGCACATTCCCCAATCCGGTGCGAGCCGGTAGATTGAGAGTCGGAGGTCCGGTTGCCTCTTGCCTCTTGCCTCTGGCTTGTCACTGGCAGCGCATCTAGTAACCACTAGGAAATGTGTGCTTTTGCCTTTATTAATAGTTTGCTTCCTCCCTTTCCTTTGGGTTGTGTTTCCCGTGTGTCCGGTGCTGACCGGGTGTTGCAGGGGACAGCTTTGTGGTGAACTCCTACGTGAGCAACCGTAAAGGCTTGGAAGAAGGAGACAGGTGTGGAGTCGGGGAGCACAGGTCGAGAGACAAACAGGTGAGAGACGCTATCATCCATCCCGCCTCGCTTCGGCAGCTGCCTAACAGGGCAGGGGAAAGACCTTACATTCTATCCACTTGATTCCTTTCTAGTGATAAGCTAGTGCTGGTGCTCCGGCTTCTTCCAGAGATAGGGAATTATTCTTCTTATACCTTTACTAGAAACCCCAGTATTGTATTCAGAAGTAATAGGGAGGGAGCTAGTTCCTATTGTGAAATTATGCATCAGAAGTATAAAGTATCTGTACCTGGTGATTCAGTGTAACACTTTCTCCAAAATACTGCTTGCCACTTGTGGGACTAAGATTTAAGACATTTGTGGAAGTATAGAGGGGTACAACCTCAAGATAGACTGAGTTACTAGGTTTTAAGCTGGAAACAAAAATGCCTTTTTTTTTGTATTTAAATCAAAGTAAGAATGTCAGTGCCTAGCATTTACCAACCATGCTAAAGCCTGGAGACATTTAGTAGCAAATGCCCTCAGTTGTCACCTACTTTATCTCTTCTTCCTGACCAAAGAGATCATATTCTTTGGAAGAGAAGGGAAGACTCATGGATCTAGGAGGTTAATGGAGACTTGTGGCTGGCAAACCTAGACTCTAGATGGAACCTTTGGTTAAGCTCTAACATGTATTGGAAATGCATTCACAGTCATGGTTCATTCCATGGGAGTTTTCTTGTTGCATGAAGTGTAACTGGACCTTTTTTCTCTCTTCGTTATTCTTCTCCTTGTCCTCCCCACCCTCCCTTTGAAATACACAGTTTCAAGAGTTCCTAATCTGTGGTCTGTGAACACACTTTTAAAAAAAATTGATGACTGTATTCCAATATAATTTTAATTTCCTTTGTAATCTTCTGTATTTTATTTTATGTATTTGAAACGTTATTCTGAGGGGTCCATACATAGGCTTCGCCAGACTGAAAAAGAGATCCATGACATAAAAAAGGTTCAGAACCCCTGATTTAGATGTAATGAAGCATATTTGGTAGGTGTTTTGGGTATAGAAGAGTATTTTCTAAAGTAGAGGGGATCTCCCTTTTAGTAGGGGCATCATGGTCTTATGGTAGAGTGTAAGTTACTTGAGAGCAAGGATTGTTTCATTTTCAGCCTCTATGTCCCCTGTGGACATCTTAGACATTTAATAAATGCTTGATTGAGTGAGTGATTTATGGAATACTCAAAATTCAGAAGCTGAGTTCAAATGCTGCTGCTTCCTAACTGTGTGACTATGGGCAAGTTGCTTAATCTCTCTGCACCTCAGTTTCCTCACCTGTAAAATGATGACACTAAATCCCCATACCTCATAGGGTTGTTGTATAGTTCAGATAAGATCATACATGTAAAGTATTAGATTAGTGTCAAACATTGTTATGCTGTCTGAGTTTTGCCAGAGCCTCACCTCTGCATTTGCCTATGTGCATAAACTGACTGGAAGTAGATAGGAAAATTCATTTATAGCGAATGAAAGGGGAGGTGGTTCTTTAACATTTCTTTCAGATGCTAGAGTCAGCTTTCAGGCAGTATCAATGGAGCATAAAGGATAGCTCATACAATCATGGCCAGATTAGGCTCTACCAAAAAAATATAGTTGGCTTGGATTCATTCATAAGCTCAGATTGTATGGCCAAAGTGGATGGCAGGCACATGGAGTCAGCACATTTGTTCATGTGTGGAGACAACATCTGGTAAACAGGACCCACCAAATTTTTGTCCCCAGGCAGAATAAAATGGCTGTTTGGCAGTCCTCCCATTAGTGTGATCAATGTGGACTGCCAAACCAAGTAACTCGCCCCCCCTTTTCCCCCTTCCCCCCCCCACACACCTCCCCAAACCCTCCAGTGGATTTAATGGCATGATACTTAATGGAATTGCAAGACGGTGCTGATGAAACTGATCTCTAGAGCATTTAGTCTTGCCCTCTTCCCATAAATGAGTCCGAACCTAAATCATTTAAGACAAGCTTTGGCTGAGACACTAGCAGCTTTCAAAAGGACCATCATCCTTCTAGTCTGTATGTAATGTTTGTTTGTATAGTTATCAGTCATTTAAAGTCATTTACTGCTGTGGACATAACACCAGTGTAGTTCCCTGAAACTGAAGTTATAATGTGATATATTAGGAGTGTATGTGTATAGGTGTGTGTGTGTGTGTGTATGGTTAGGCTAGGCAGGGTGCATATATGTGTGTATGTATACATACACACCAATTTATCCAACCACGTATTGAAAGTGGTAGACCGTATCAAGCACAAATCTTTGTGCTTGATACATTCTAGAATAATATTTGTGCTTGATACGTTTCTACATAGGAAACACAATCTTACTAAACTAAATATTTGCAAAGATGATAACATTTTAAAAGTTACCAACTATGTAAATGTTCTTAATATTTAGAGGGCATACCTATATACTATTTCTCAATATTTTTCTCCATCTATAAACTTATCTTAAGACATTTACCTATTCTTATTTTTGGCAGAATTAAATTATTGTCTGTTTCTTTTCTGTGGATTGCATATTGTCCCAGGGTGATAGCGAAATGTTGAAAACCAATCAATTTGGTGCACTCACTCTCTGTGTCTCTCTGTATCTGTCTGTTTCTGTGTCCTTGTCTCTGTGTCTCTGTCTCTCTGTTTCTGTCTCTTTCTGTCTCTGTCTCTCTGTCTCTCTGTCTCTCTCTCTTTCTCTCTTTGTCTCTCCCTTTCGCCCACCCCCTTTCTGTCTCTCTACTGTCCCACAGCTTGCTCTTATACATCTTATCCAGCTGTCATTTATATGTCATTAACTTCCTCAATTAAAAAAAAAAGCACAATTTTTTAAATGACCAATTAAAACTAGTATTCATGGTTAGAGAAGGGGTAGTTGTGGATTACTGGTTATGTAAAGACTTCCTAACTAGCTAGTAAGTCTTGTTCCTTTATGACATTAGATCTTTTTCTATCTTCCCTAGCTCCTCCTCCCTTACCTGAAAACAAAGCACTTATTTTTTTTTTGGTTTGTTTTTTGTTTTTTTTTTTTGACAGGGCAATTGGGGTTAAATGACTTGCCCAAGGTCCCACAGCTAGTACATGTGACAAAGCACTTATTTACTACTCCATAGGGTGTGATCAAATCAATAATAAATGTTTCTAAAACCCTTTGAATTAGCCTAGTTTGTATGCCTTGGGAAACTGATCTATTAGATAAAGGTAAGTTTACCTACTTGTTCTGAATAGGGTGTGGAGGGAAAATAAGAGGAGAAGCAGGTTCAAACAAGTAAGATTCAAGTATTTTTCCCCCAAGTGTATCTGATATTGTAGCCCTCTGAAAATCTGAATTGATTATCATGACTAATGTGTGTTATTGTGCTGCATCTTACTGAATTTAGGATTGTTTTAAAAGAATCAATGTTTCTTGAAGAGGAAAAAAAAGTCCCAACTATGGCAGATATGAAAAGCTTATTTATGTTCATACCCTTCTTAAACCCATAAAATCTTGGAATTGAAAAAGACCTTCAAGTCCAGTCTTCTACCTGATTCAACAATCCTTCTCTAACATGCCTGACATCCTCTGCTTGTACCCCTCCAGTTACAGGGAACTGTCCGTTTTCAAAAGCAATTCATTCCACTTCTGACTAGCTTTCATTGTGACAAAGTTCTTCCTTCTGTGCAGCTAAACTCTCCCCCCTCAAACTTTCATCAGTCAGGCACAGAGGCTACAAAAACAAAAATGAAGATAGTTCCTGTCTCTGATGAGCTCATTTACTAATTTTCTAGGTTAGTCTACTTCTTTCTTCCTGAGCTACATAGGTCCCCCTTCCATATCACTGCCCTTCTCACACGTAAAGACAAGTACCGTGTTCTGCTTCTCTTTTGAAGGATAGGAAAATGTCTTCAGTTGTGTTAATTGTTCCTCATACACCATGGTTTCCAAGCCTTTCCTCATCCTTGTGACGTACTCCAGTTTATCAATGTTTGTCTTAAGATGCTAGCTAGAACTGTACAAAATCCTCCATGTATGTACTAACTAGTTCAGAGAACAGAGATTACCACCTTCGAAGATGTGGGTGTTTTACTAGTAAAGCCTTTCCTTTTTTGGCAGTGTATTTGCAGTGGATCATAATGAGCTTGCTTTCAGTCCAATTAAATCCTTTAGCCTTTTCCACACTAATTAATACAGATTATTAGGACAGATCTTCACTATGTACTTAGACTCTTGATTTTTTTAACCAATGTTCAAGACTTTACATTTATTCCTGTTAAGTTTCATTTTATTATTTTCAGCTCATTGTTCCAACTTGCTGATGTGCCTCAAGTCTCTCCCCACTCCAATCTATCCTTCATTCACCTCTTTTTGAAGTTCAAAGTCCTTGATAACCTAGCCTGTCCCACCTCCCTATTTTTCTAATCATCTTACACCTCATTTCCTGCCACATACTCTCCACTGGCCTCCTGGCTGTTCCAAGAACAAGATTCCATCTCTAGTCTCTGGGCACTTTCTCTGGTTGTCCCCCACACCTGGAATGCCCTCCCTCCTAATGGACACCTCCTGGTGTCTCTGGTTTTCTTCAAGTCCCAACTAAAATCCTATCTTCTACAGGAAGCCTTTCCCAACCCCTCTTAATTCTAGTGCCTCCCTCCTTTGAATTACTCCTTTTTTATTTGTTTGTTGTCTCCCTTATTTCCTTCCTTTCATATTTTCACAGCTTACTACAGTGCCTGGCACATAGTAGGCACTTAATAAATGTTTATTGACCAGCCAAATATTATGGTGAAGTCTGCTTGACAAAAGCAGAGGGAGGTGGCACAATACAATAGCCCTTCTAGGAAATGGCCCAGAACGGGCAGCCGCGAAACCATCTTTAGTCACATCTGCTAGGTACAATAGGTATAATATAAAGATCCTGGCAAAATGGTTTAATAGAGAGACAAAGAATCATTAAGTGTTGGAAGCAGAAAGGGCTTTGCCCATTTCACTGATGAGGAAGGTGTGGTAACCTAAGGTTACAAGGCATAAGTGGGCTGGTCTAAAGTTAAATAGAAAAATTAGATATTTTCTTAGAGTGATTAAGAAGGGCATCTTGGCAACCTAAGAGTTCTCTGAAGAACAGAGGTTTCATTTGCAGTTTATCTCATGTGATTGAATTCCGTAAGGTCACAGGATGTTAGACCTGCAAGGAAGGACCTTGGTGATAGATCATATAGTCCAGTTTTTGCTACATACCATTCTGAGAGAGGAAGAAGCCCATCTAAGTGTTGTCTGGTTCAGCAAGGCCCCCAAGACACCTCCCTCTAAGCTGATGATAGCTCCTCCAGAGTGATTTCCTTTTTAAAAGATTAAGATGGTTTGAAAATTAAGAAAACATGGGCTGAAAGTGTTGTATATAGCAAGTGGCCTATGGAGAGAAGTAATATATGTATATTCATCACTGTCACTCAGACATAGTCATATTTATGTTTGACATACAGGCCTCTAAAAATAATGACCCTGCCATTGAAAAGCACTGAGGTTTTAGCTAGTGAAGAGGAGATCTATACTCAGAGTGGATTTAACTAGCTCCTGGTTGGGAAAGTTTATAGTCTTAGTTTGGGACTTTAAAGAAGTTTTTTAAATGAGGGGTAATTGAAACAAGAAATAGCAATGACATCATATTTCACCATAGAACATTACTGACACAAAGGAATTATCCCAAATAACTCAAAAGTGGTCTTTCAATTTCCCATGAAAGACAGATATGAAAAAAACAAAGTAAAATGAAGAGCTGTCTTCCAAAGCAGATTGGACAAAAGGGCTGTGGTATGTGACAAGAGCATAGAATTTGAATTCAGAAGAGTTGGGTTCAAATCCTGACTCTGCTGTGTGACCTTTCAAAGCATCTAACCTCTCTCATCTCTGAAACTATAGAATTGGATCTGAAAGGTTTCTTCCACATGTAAATGTTATGAACTATTTCCTGCTTTTGGAGGTGGCATGTGTCTACGAGATTAGCTATTTTACAAACTGACAAATTCTGGTGTCCAGAAAGGAGAGGTAATATGAGAAAATGTCCTATGTTATATATGAGTCAATGGGATAAAAATTCCAATTTCTAAAAGCAAAGAGCTCTTGAGCTGTAATATCAACTCCCCTCCAGCTAGTCTGCATCATTTGCCACGGTTTTATTAGCTGATTTTTGGAAGTTTTTGAGAAAAAAAATTCATAGGCAGGAAACAAACGGCCAATATACACAAAAATTTTGTGCCAACTGAGTAACAGTTTGTTTTCTTTCTCTGTCACTTTTATATTTGTGGCTTATTTACCTACAGAATTTTAGTTTTATTAGTTAAGAACTTACATATTGCTTTTCCTTAAAAGAACATAAGGCCTATTATAACTATCAGAAATTCAGATTTTGAAAGAGAACCATCATCCCCCTTATGTACTCATGAATACATGGCCTGTAAGTTGCCCTCTATCTAAACAGAGGCCTAATTTTAAAGGAATTATTACAAATGCAAATAGTAAATTATTACACTTAAAAGATTTGGGTTCACTTAGTGAAGTTGTTTAATATATGGTGCTAATCAAAATATGGTCGAAGGTTCCACAATCCCTGTGTTCTCAGAACACAGACTCCCCATCCAGGTCTGTATAACATTCTTTGCAAAGTTTCCTTGGGTGCTAGGAAGAACAACTGGGTGGGAGTATGGATGACTGGCATAAATCCATCTCTGCTACTAGAAAAATGACTCTAAGATCATGGTGAGTCATTACGGTCCAGAACGGAATGTTATAGTAAAATCTGGGATTATGGTTTAACCAGGACTAATACACAGTCAACTTTCAGACAACTCGACAGATTTTCCATAAAAGACTATATACTTTTCAGGAGAAAAAAATCATTAAGCTTGGGAAATGAACATCTCATGATGTTCTCAATAGATCTCAACAGATAAAATTCTAGCAACCATCAAGATTTTGTAGGTGATATGAGAAGACAATGTGGAATACTGAGAAGAAGAATGTACTTAGCATCATGGGAGACCTCAGTCCAAATCCCACTCCTGACCCTTGCTGGCTATGTGACCATGGGTAAGTCAGCTAACTTTCTTAGTGTACATTTCCTCATCTGTGAGATACCTGTGGTTCCCATCTCATAAGCCTTTTTTTTGAGGATTTATGTAAAGCCCTTTTAAAAGTCGTTAAAGGTTAGAACTATGGTGAACATAAGCTATTAATCTCTTATTATTCTCTCTTCACTTTTAGTGATTTATTCTTTCTCAAGGGAAATAGTGATTAAGATGTTTATCATCGGTGCCATAATCTTTTGATAATATGCTTTTGGGGGTCAATCATAAAAGCAGCTATAGAATCTTAGACCGAGAGAGAGTCAGAAAGATGTGAGTTCAAATCTGGCCCTAGATACGTACTAACTTTGTAACTTCTGTCTGCCTCATTTTCATCATCTGCAAAATGGGGATAATAGTTGCACCTGCCTCCCTTATGAAGGTTAAGTGAGATAACATTTGTAAAACACTACAAGTCTAAAGCTCTATGTAAATGTTGTTATCAATTGAAATCTATTTAGCATATGCCTGTTTGGTATGACAATTGTTAATAAGGTTTGGTTTTAGTTCTAATTTGGAAGTGCCTGTGGTGTGTGAACTGCTATGCTAAACGATGAGGGAGAATACTACTATAGACATCTTGACTATTACTTCTTTAAAGTTGTTCCTGGTGGCTGAAAACATCTGGGCTCTCATCTAAACTTGGTGGAATATTAATGTTTGAGAGAATTCCTGCCATTTCTTTAGAAACTAGCCAATCCTCATATGTTCAGGAAAATAGAAAAATGTGGGCCTGTGGGCCCACCTAAATGGGCCTGCAGGCCCATATACCCCAGTTTTAGCCCATATACCTCAGTTATTCACATTTATCTACCTGTTGCCTCTTGCTTATCTGTGTATGGGATACAGTGCTGAAGTAAAGGGACCCAGCAGAAGAGAGACCCAATGGAATCCATAAACAAATCATTTGATCCGATAATTTCTGGATCTTTCACGCCTTCTTTCCTTATCTCCTTAGCTGATAAAGGTACTCAGTTGATAATGCTTTTGGGGGACTTTGAGTGTTTATATATCCAGACTCTGGGAAAGTCTCTCTGTCTCAGTCTCTATCTGGTTTTCCCAAAGACATAATACTGCCCAGTGATGAGAACCTCAAGACAAGAGTTGGTTTTTTTTTTTTGGTAATTTTATACTTTCCATACTATGCAGCACAGAACTTTCCCCAAGGGAGCAATAAATTCTGTTACCTGTCTATCTGGTGAGGCTGTTGAATTGTTTTTCAGTCATGTTCCTTGTGACATCATTTGGGGTTTTCTTGGCAGAGATACAGGAACAGTTTGCCATTTCCTTATTACAGATGAGGCAAACAGGGTTAAGTGACTTGCCCAGGGTCATACAGCTAGTAAATGTCTGAGACTGTATTTGAACTCAGGTCCTCCTGACTCCAAGCCTAGTGCTCTATACACTGCACCACCACCTCGATGACCCCTGGTGAGGGCTAGTGGGTAAATGAGCCAGAGATCCACTCTGAAAATAAAAACTATTCTTAGAATGTAAAAACCATTTGAGGGAAGGGACTATGGCATCCTTTAAACTTTGTATTCCCAGACAAAGGGCAGCCAACTGTAACAGATGTAATGATGGACTTAGAATCTGGAAGACCTGGGTTCAAACCCTGCCTCTGACAGCTTTGTAGCTCTGGGCAAGTCACTTAACTTTTTTATGCCTTGATCAATTCCTTATCTACTGAGTCAGACTGATTGTGATTTCTTTTGGTGGAAGAAGTCTCTATTGGTAGAATATTTGTTAAATTGCTTCATTCAGGAATTCTGCAGTGTTTGTGTCATGGGTCCCTTTGGTGAAGCCTTTCTCAGAATGTTTTTAAATGCATAAATTACATAGGATTACAAATATAAATAATTTCACTAAAATAGTTATCAATTTTTTTTAGTTTGCAGCCCCAGATTCAGAACTCTCAATTTCATCGAATTGATTTAAGGAATTTAACAGCCTTCCCTCTTCTGTAAGAGGGTAGGGAAAGGGAGGGCAGTGGAAAGATTCACAGAGGCTCCTTGGCATGGAAAGCCCCCTTTTGGCTACATTCTCTGTATCTCTTCCTTGCTCATTTGACTTAGTTTCATGTGCCTCACTTACTATATTTGTTCTTGCTAGACATGCTGTAATACTGTTTCTCCATTGATGAAAGGAAGCCATTTCTGTCTTTTTGGCTAGCTTCTGGGAGTTACCGACTTCTTCTTCTTGTTGCCTTTTTAAATGGAAAAAAGTTTTTGAATCGGAGTCAGGCACAGTTTATCTCTTGACATTTGGAGCTTTCTGAAATAACCTGGAAGTGTACAGGGAGTCATTCCAACAGGGACCAGGAGTTGATGAAAGCAAAACAAGTTGAATCAGTACTTAACGTTTCAAAGGAAAATGACCCAAACTGGACAGAGCCGAATTACATCCTGCAGGTGTCTTACAAAAACCTCTCCCAGTTTGGGTTTGAGTAGGGCTTGTGAGGAAACCATAAACTGACTTCAGAAAACTAACTAGATTTAGAAGGAAAAGCTTTATATAATCTTATGAAGTTATTAAAGAAATATTATCCAGAACTCTATGGAAGTCCAGAATGAAATGCGGTCACGGCACCCTGCCAGTGTTAGTGTGTGGTTTGTTACCAAGTTGAACGAGACCTGACAGTTGTTTCTAAGAGAGGAAAGGTATTGCTGAGCACTCCCCTTGCGGAGATCCTATGGGCATTGTGGTGAAGCAGGCAACTCAAAGGATTTATTCATAGAGGGGCCCCAACTTGAATCTCTTTCCTACTTCTGAGGAACTTTTTAGAAAATATCATTGATGGCTAGAAGACGTCATGCCCCTTGCCTCACATGTTAATTTTAGATCAGACGTGAGTACAAGTAATCTAAGAACCCCTGTCTTCCAAGGGGAAGCAAGTGAAAAATGTGCTCAGTAAGCGGTATAGATCCAAATGGAGGAGTGACTTCAAATTCAAAACTGGATCTACCGAGTCCCAAATGTCACCATCTCAGAGACCATCTCTTCCAATCCTCTTATTTTATAGAAGAGGAAATCAGATGAAGTGGCCTGCCCAGGGTCACCCAAGGAATGAGCAACAAAGAAGGAATTTGAACTCAGGTCTTTTGATTGTCGAGCCTCCCCCTCATATTGCCACTGCCCATCTCTGTAGGACATCTGTTCTGCCCTCCTTAGTCTTGTTTAGTTTCCCACAGGTTCCTTTCAACTTTGACTTCTCTCCCAGGCAGCCAGGTGTTCTTCTGTCCACTGATGGGTGAGAAGAAGGAAAAAGAACATCAGCTCTCTGTTTTTATTACTTCTGGAGGATTGGTCAGCAGCTATTTTCATTCTACTCACAGTTAGTTAGTTACCTCTTGGACTGGAGGGAGTTCTGTTTTTCCCTTCCTTTTAAATCATTCCATTTGTAGTCTTCTCTGTTCTCTGTTTGAGCTTTCATCTGGCAGAAGTTCCTGCAGGTGAGGAACATATTGGAGGATGGATCAGTGCCCAGGGAAGCCACGGGGCTGCTCTTAAAAAGGGGAATCAAAGATTGTATGTCAGGACACTTAGTGCAGATCTTCTTCTTCCTTTTTCTAAATTCTAATCTCTTTTCTACCAAATTTTAATTGCTCAGGGAGGCCGCCTCTTTTAAAAATTGTCTTCTTATTGGATAGGCCTGTTAAGCCAGAAGCATCCATCATCTTTTCCAATGAGGGACCAAGGGATTCTTGTTGTCCTTTTTTATTTCTTGGCTTCTCCCCTCCATTAGTTGCTCTTAGAAGCTTGTAGAAAAGTCCCTGTACTGAGGTTACAAAAACCTTTTCATGTTGGAGTTTAAACTTTGTGTTGTTTGGAGTGAAGTTAGAATCCACAAGACAGAATAGAGCAAAAGGGGAAAGAAGACACCACCACCACCACCACTGCCACCCCCCCACTTCTCCCAGGGTTTGGAGTTTTTTTAATTTTTCATTTTTTTAAAGTATAGTACAGCCTGGAGTAATGGTTGCCTCCTAATGTCCGCTGACATCTATCAGTTATATGACTGGACTACACTTTCTTCTTATTTCTTTTACATGGAACAAAGAAGTTGAAACAGAATTCTTAGCTTTCCCAGAAAAAAAAAACCTCATTAGGCTGAGAAACTTTGTTTTCACTTACGCATTGAAATAAAGAAGAGTCTATTCTAGATTTGCCTTGGTTCAATTTCCAAAGTCATAAATGTAGAAGCAATGCAGCATAAGGAACAAAAACCAGCTCATTACACCCTTTGGATTTGGCTTTGACCCACTAAGCAGAGGTGTGGCTTGGTTCTCTTCTCTGAGACTAGTAGGTGCCCCTCCCATCCTCTTATGATGTCATCATCTTTTCCCGCCATCATCCCAGCCTCATTCATTCCATCAGTCTGGAATAGCAGTTTTCAAAATTTGGTCCAGAGACCCCAGGTGGTCCCTGAGACTCATTCAGGAGGTCCATAAGGCCCAAAACTATTTTAATAATAATGCCAAGGTATTTTAATTTCTAATATCATAA
The DNA here is from genome assembly GCA_028646595.1 of Phalanger gymnotis. Classification (NCBI taxonomy): domain Eukaryota; kingdom Metazoa; phylum Chordata; class Mammalia; order Diprotodontia; family Phalangeridae; genus Phalanger; species Phalanger gymnotis. Next base: position 292,678,733 of record CM053622.1, on the reverse strand, counting down.
GCATCAATAGTTGTAGCCCATATAAACTAAAGCTTTTTGGACAAGGTCTTCCATAATTTTTAAGAGTATAAAGGGGTACTGAGACCAAAAAGGTTTGACAACATCTGGCTTAGAGCAGAGGTATCAAACTCACAGCCCTGTGGTCTGCAAAAGTCCCAAGTTTGGCCCAAATCAGATTAAAATATAATTAGGAAATATTTAGCAAAATAAATTTAAAATGCAATACAGCATGGATAATGTTAACTTGTGGTTTTCTAAGTCAATATACAACCCATAAAGATCCATTTCTATTTGAGTCTGATACCACTAGTCTAGAGAATGGTTGGTATTCCAAAGGAAGTTTTCAACATGTAGCACACTGGAATTTCTTGGTTATAACAAGCCCTTCTACATATATGGAAAACAGGTACCCTGTGGCTCTGGGGACCCTGATGGTTTCTGCGATGGAGGATGTAATGATATAGTAGAGAAAGCTCTGTACTCAGACCATGCTGCCTCTCAAGAAGTCCTAGTCCTAAAGCTTTCAGATCTTCTTTGACTTTCTGTAGCTAATTGAACCTCCTCTCTTGAGAAGGACTTCATTGCACTGAATTTCTTTAGTTTAGGAAGGATAAGAATTTCCTCAGGGTGAGATCTTATAATTTAAACTTTCTCCCTCATAGTTCATAAAAAGTTAAACACAGACTTCTGAGATCAAGTAAGAGTTCTCCTACCACATTATATATTCTTCTAGAATGGTCATGAACTTCTCAATGAACCTAGTTGTTGCTGTACTTTGGTTCCCCTCCCCTTACATTTGAGAAAGCTTTCCAACACCCAGCTGGGGTGTGTCAGTGTCACCATATTGTTAACCCACATTTTTACATGCTGAACCCTCTTTTCCCCCTGGAAGAGATTTTAGGTTGGAGGTAGGACTGGGGGGAAAGGAGGGTTGTGCCTTTTTTCTTTCATTTCCAAAGCCAATTACTATAATTCCTCCATGTTGTTTTAGTTGGAAAGGAGGGTGGGCTTTTTTTTTAACCCTGTCCCAAATATCCAATTTTAATAGCCCTTGTAAAAGTGTTTCCCCTGTATTCATCAGTAAAAGAAAATGTATTTAAATGCAATTCAAGCTTTGAGCACTAATTTCCTTTCACTCCAAATGAAATAGTAAAGAGTTTTACAAGGGCAAAGAGAAGGTTGGTGGATAGGTTATAGGCAGAAGTGGTTGGTTGGGGGATGTTTTGAAGGAATGGGGGAGGGAGGATGGTTGGGCGTTTTCTCAAACAGTTGGTTAATTGGATTTGCCATCTGCTCTAGCAAAACATCAAAGAGCTTGAAGGGGGAGAATTTGAGGCCCCTCTTTCCATCACTCACAGTGATGATGATGTCCTGCCTCATGACCAGCTGCTCTATCTTCTATCTTTCCCCAGGACAGATTTTTTTTTTTAATTATTGGTTTGGCTGGGAGGCAGAGCTAACACCTGCCTGGAGTCCTTCTAGGCACAAGAATATGCAACTTTGGCCAGTGAGGCAGTTGGCCAGAAGTCTGCAAGCTGCATCTGATTCTGCAGCAAGTTACACTACCTCTCCTTCTATTGTAATGGGAAGAGGCATCTTGGAGACCATGAAGGTGTTAAGTGCCAGTGTTGACTCTTATTCCAAGACACTCCCTTTTCTCGTAGCATCCCATTGGTTCTTGTATCAACCTTTGGATTCCCATACATATCGCCAAACCTTTTCCATCTTAAAGACTTAATATTCTCTCTAAAAAAACCTGGAGTTTTTATGGATTTATCAACCACCAAGATACTACATTCATTTTCTTCTGTATGTTGTGTGTCTAATCTATTCCACTTATCAGACTCTTTATTTTTTTTTTAACCAATATCAAATAGTTTTTGACAGTTACAGATTTATAGTACAGTTTCAGATCTGGTATTGACAGGCTCCTTCCTTCACTTTTTTTTCATTATTTCCCTTGAGTTTCTTGACCTCTTGTTTCTGCAGATGAATTTTGGTTTTCTTTTTGTTTTAGCTCTACAGTGTAATCCTTTGGTGGTTTGATTGGTATGACACTGAATAAATAAATTAACTTAGATAGTATTGTTCTTTTTATTATATTGGTGCAACCCAACCATGAGTAATGAATGTCTTTCCAATTACCTAGGAGCACCTTTTTTTCTTTTCTGTAAAGATCGTTTATGTTTATGTAGTTTCTGTGTATACCTTGGTAGGTAAACTCCCAAACATTTTATACATTTTCTAGTTATTTTAATTGGAATTTCTTTTTCTGTCTCTTCCTGCTAGGTAAGACATGTAGATGTAGTCACTGGAGGCAGTGTAGTATTCCAGGAAGAAAACTAGATTTGAAGTTAGAAGACCTGGACTTAAATCTTTGTGTGAACTTAGGCCAGCCACTTCATTCTTCTGAGCCTCAGTTACCTCATCTAATCTGTAAAATGAAGGCTTGAACAAGATGACCTCTGATGTCCATTACAGCACTAAGTCTATGAAGCAATTAAGAAAAGCTCTGGGCCTACCTTGGGATTAAATATTTCAAGAGAAAATTATATTAAAAGATGTTCACTTGCAAAACCTGAGATGGGGAGGAAAAAAATTATACATAGGCTTTAAATTTTGTGACGTGTGTAGAACTCCAATGTAGAAGTGCTTCAACAAAATTCATGGGCTCTTAAGTCTTTCTTCTGAATGGTGAATTCTTACTTTGTGGTTTTCATAAACATAGGTGATCTATTTACCTAGTAGGATCTGCACATCTGACAGGAAATTGCTTTCATGGTTTTCACTACAGATATTGCTTAATTTTGGAAACAATTAGTATAATCGCAGCTATTCAATGCCATTCTGTTGCCTTATTCCTAGCTTAGAGGCGACCCTGGGTTCTTCAAGTCCTAGGCCAGGGGAATGCAGGTCCTAACAAGATGGGAAGACTCCGAGTAGGGAGGGGTCCAACAACAGTTTGCATGTGTCTGTCATCTGAAGACCAGCCCAACTAAATTCAGAGAGCCACATCACTGGGACAGGTGGTGACATTTTTGGCCCTAGTAACTTACACAGCTGATCCAGTAAGCTATGGAGGGATCACGATATGAGTCAGTGGGGAGAAGAAGGAAAGGTTATCAAAATAGTTCTTGATAAAAATCATGGAAGCAAGTGATCAGCTTGAGAGGTGGCATGATGTTACAGACAGAGCTGACTTTAGAGTGAGAAAGACCAGTGTTCAAATTCTAATTTTGACATATATTGCCTACGTGAACCTAGATCAGTCACTAGGTGGCACTATAGTGCATAGAATGCTGGGCCTGGAGTCAGGAAGACCTGAATTCAAATCTTAACAATGACAATTACTAGCTATGTGACTCTGAGTAAGTCACTTCACCTATGTTTGCCTCAGTTTCCTTATCTGTAAAATGAGAATCATAATAGCACCTACCTCACAAGGTTGTTGTGAAACTCAAATGAGACAATATTTGAAAGCACTTAGCACCATTCCTGGCACATAATAGACACCATATATGTTAGATAATGTTAGATAATTTTGTTTTTATTACTTAATCCTTCAATCCCATCTCTCCCCCCCCAAAAGGAACTCTCTAGGATTTTAATGCTTTTCTATTACCACCTGAGGCTAGTGCCTTCTCCCTGTTAACTATCTGCAATTTATCATGTATATCTTGCATGTACATAGTTGTTTGAATGGTGTCTCTTCTATTAGACTGTGAGCTCTTTGAAGGCATAGGCTGTCTTTGGCCTTTCTTTGTATCTCCAGCGTTTATCACAGAGCCTGGCACATAGTTATTGCTTACTAACAACATGCCTGATAACTGACTGAATAAGTATAATTTACAGATGATTTTTCATCTGCATGATTGCAGAGGGAGGCTTCATACTGGGACTTGCCTACATTACTGAAATCAAACTTCAGGACAAAAAAAATACAAGAAAGATTTTCTTTCCTTCAATTAACTCCTTTTTTAACTAACAAGTTACATAAACTGCATTGAGTAGAAATTTTTAGTGTAGTCATTTGGTTTTTATTTATTAGAACAGGTAGAAATGGTTGGGTTGTGATGTATGGGTCTTATTGTTTGTCCATCGTTCTTGAAGAGAACCATGACATCAGCAAGATGATGCCATAACTTGCAAGTGAATTGGATGTAAGTGAAAGAGGGCTATGCAAGGTCACCAGCCTTACTTTCTCCTCTGGAGCCATCTGAGTCCAGTGGCAAGATATAGATCAGGACGACTGGAGGTGGCTCTGGATGTAGCGGGAGACCATGGCTTTTTTAAGCTAAGGTCTTTCCCAGGTATCAGTTTCACTGAGGCAATGCACCTTTCAGTGATTAAGGCTAGGTAGGAAATGAAGGAAAGAATGGTCTCTTTTACCTAGTCAAAAAAAATTGGTCTGGGAGAGGAAGACCCTCAGGGTTTCTGGCCAAAACAGAAATAATTGCTGTTTATATTTACTCTGAGCAATCAGGGCCCAAACAATGACCCAGTGGGCTTGGGCTGGAACCTATTGTTGGCCAGTCAATGAGAGGAGTGATTTGGGTTTAAGGCATGGTCCTTAAGAAAGAAATATAGTTCATAATGTCTTGGGATGGTTTCAGGGATCCTTTGGGCAAAACCACAGATAAGGATATGATACCCTATGTGGACAGTGAGAGAAGAGGGGGAAAGGAAGGGAAGGAGAGGAGAGGAGAAGAGAGGAGAGGAGAGGGAAGGAGAGGAGAGGAGAGGAGAGGAGAGGAGAGGAAAGGAGAGGAGAGGAGAGGAGAGGAGAGGAGAGGAGAGGAGAGGAGGAGGGGAGGGGAGGGGAGTAGGAAGGGAGGGGGAGGGGAGGAAAAGAAAGGAAGAAAGGACAGAGTTGCATTGCCCAACTGGCCAATTCCAGTTGGGTCCCCAGTGGAGCAACTCATACTATGTCATTGAAGGGAATACGCATACGGGTGATCTATTGGAACACTGGGTTATAGGAGCTCTTAGCATTAGGCAGGTCACCTTACCAGACAAAGGAGAAGGGAATAGCAGAGGATGAGATGAATAGATAGTGTCATGGAAACAACAAACATGAACTTGGACAGACTTCAATAGATAATGGAGAACAGAAGGCCTGACATGCTATCTGTGGTCCATGGAGTCATGAAGACTTGGACACACATGAAAAACAAAGTATCATACTCCCTAGTGCTTCACCAATAAAGACTTTTGTGCCTCCCACCAGGTCTGTGATTCCATGATTGTCAGCAGTCTTCCTACCTTAAAAGTGACAACTTCAGATCCGGTGGTAGGCCAGCCTCTAATGGGTTGTGACTCTACACATAAGCAGGTAGTCCAGAGTTAGATTCCAGATGGCAACTATTTTCAGCATCCTTGGAACTTTGTATATGTGGTACATACATTGTGGCCCACCAGAACCACAAATATTTAACTCTTGAAATGTCACCTTTTCTCTGTAACATACATATTAATTACATAGATGCCCATTGTATTTGTCTCATAGTCCTTTGACTGCTAGCTTCTTAGTTGTTTCGGTTAACTGATAACCATAAAGTAAATAAGGGAATAACTGCAGCCCTCTATAAGTGTGGAAGCAGCTAAATGGTATGGCGAATAGAGTACCAGGCCTGGAGTCAGGAAGACTCGTCTTCCTGAGCTCAAATCCAGCCTCAGACACTTGCTAGCTGTGTGACCTTAGGCAAGTCACTTAACCTTGTTTGCCTCAGTTTCATCATCTGGAAAATGAGCTGGAGGAGGGAATGGCAAGCTGCTCCAGTATCTTTGCCAAGAAAACCCCAGATGGGGGTCATGATGAGTCAGATAGGATGGAAACAACTGAACAACAACATTTGAAACAGGTACTTGGAGACATCTGATCTAGCATGGTGGTGGGGGAGTATTTTAGCTAGTCTAAAACATCGTTTCCTCTCATCATATGGTTTCCACCTAATATTACATTAGGTGCAATTTATGTTTGTTATTTCAAAATTCGTGGAAAAAAAAAAGTTGGAGAGGAGAGAAAGTCAATTCAAGATGAAATTGACATTCCACTTTTAGACTGACATAAAATGACCTGCCTCTGGATAGCATCTCCTTAGCTCACATGAAGCTAGTAGGAAATTTTGTCATATATGAATCTAATGGAAACAGCTATCTTTATTTAACGGGCTGTCAATCTAGAATGTAGATTTCATTCCTTTTTTTAACTTGGTGATTTATTTCAAGTTGTTATGAGTCACCTTTACCTACCCTGTTCTACTGTAACATTGAGCTAAGCAGCTGATAGGACAGATCATTGCTTTTGGCTGATTTGGTGAGCAAGAGTATTTCCAATCATGAAGTGGGTCTTCCTGTTATCTGATGTCTTACATGTTAACATTTCTAAACATTAGTGAAGCTTGACTGACTACATGGTGTTATTGTAGTCCATTTGTTTCATTCGTGTCCAACTCTTCAAGGACCCCTTTGGGGTTTTCTTGGCAAACATACTGGAGGGGGTTGCCATTTCCTTCTTCGACTGGGTTTACAGATGAGGAAACCAAGGCAAACTAGGTTAAGTGACTTGTCTAGGGTCACACAGCTAGCAAACGTCTGAGGCTGGATTTGAACTCAGGAAGCTGCATCTTCCTGACTTCAGTTATCCACTGCTCCCTCTAAGATTCTTGAATAAAGGTAAATTAGGCGGTAGTTTGGAGAAATGGGATGATTTCTGTACTTGGAGTCAAGTGGACCAGTGTTCAAATTCCATTTGTGATACTAACTGGCTGTGGGAGCTTGGTAAGTCATTCATCCTCTCTTGACCCTCAGTTCCTTCCTCTGTAAAATGGAGGTAATAATATCTCTTACCTCACAGGGTTGTTGTGAAGATCAAATGACATGACATCTGGGAAATACTTTAGCAGTCATAAAGTGCCATATAAATGTCAGCTCTTGTTCAATTTTCTTTATTTACAGATGAGGAAACTGAGGCCCAATGAGGCTACTAGGCTTGCCTAAAGTCACCATCTAAAAAAGAAACTAATCTATAAAATGGGGAAAATAAGAACCCCTGAAAAAATGTATATAAAAGTAGCAAATCTCAAAGTTCTATATGCATATTGGCAATTACAATAAGATTGTCTCCATTTTATAGCTGGTTAAAATGAGTCCACGCAAGCTGGAATGACTTTCACAAGATCGCTCCTATCACTAGTGGTGGAAATTAAAAGTTGCTTACATGCCAACTATTTCATAGTTATTCCCTCCAATCATATTCCCTGTCTTTATGAGGTTACTAACCAAGGTGCTTCCATTGAAGGCTCCTTCCATCAGAAACCCTGCATTCTGTACAGCTCTTCCTCCATGTCCATCATGACACAAGAAGGAATGGATCAAGAAAAGGAAGATATTATGACAGCACATAAGGAGAGTTAAAGAACATGTCTCAATTACTTGGGAGAATAAAGAGAATTACCGGTAGCAAATACAGAGCTGAATTACAAATCTTATCTCTTTCCCACTTTGTGAAGCATTAAGAGAACAGCATTATTTTTTTTCAGGTCCCAAGAAAAGTGGAAACCATTAACTTTTTTTAGAATTTAAAGGCAAACAGTTACCCAGACACTCTTTCAGATTAAAAGATTATTAAGTGAAAAGAAATGCTTCAATTAAAATTTTAGAGATAGAATTCAGTCCACTGGCTACCAGATAATCAATTGGCAGGTATTTAGTGAGAACCCACTATGACTGCTGAGCAGTCGTGTAAGTGTGTATGTGTGCGTGTGTGTGTGTGTATACATATGGTTTTCTGAAATCGTGCGGGTCTTTGCAAGTATTTCTAGTATTTAGTCCAATGCCTTATAGATAGTAGGTCTGTAATCTATTTTGCTGAATTAACATTCAGGTATTACTCAATTAAATTTGCACTCAGCATTTTTAGAAAAGTTTGCAGAGTTGAGGTTGAGAGTCTCTGTTTATAGTCCATAGATTCTTAACTTTTCTTTTATCGAGGACCCCTTTGGCAGCCTGGTGAATATTATGGACCCCCTTCTCAGTGTAAAAATTTTTTAATTCACAAAATAAAATACATTAAGACTACAAAGGAAACTAAATATATTGAAATATAATTATCAATTTTTTTTAAAAATGAGTTCATGTACCCTACATTAAGAACCCCTGGTTTAAGGTGGGCATGCTACCCTGCAACTTTCCTGAGAAATGCTAAGTAAGGTTAATTCTAAATCCTTATAAGGAATAAGATTGATGTTCACAGGAAATGTAGGGGTAGATCACAGATCCAGTGATGATCCATGGGACCTTTGCATGCTGACTAGAATACTGACTAGAATTTGAGCTTGCATTGTAGCAGCCCCCCTGGATTGTGATGTGATCAATGTGCTAATGCAATCAAATAAAAAAAGAAAGAAAGAAGGGGGCAAATGATTGTTTTCCCCTCACAGGTGCTTAGAGAATAATACCTTTCAGATTTTTTATCTTATTTTATCTATACAACCTTGTAAGGGAAGCGGAGCGGATATTATTACTCTATTCTTTTACAGGTGGGGAAACTGAGGCAGAGAGATTACTAGTCCTCCTGGTTTATCGTTTTCCACTACCTCCTAGTGTTTCCTGTACTTTTTCTAACTGTTGTCTACGTATCCTCTGGCAGTAATTGTGGATGACTCAACAGACAATAGTAACCCAAGAGGTACCTGGTGGGTACGGGTAGGCTGCAGTGTATTTCCAGTGATAACCCACATCATTAGAAATACCACAATAGAACTGGCTTGAGGCCTGTCACTAAGGAAATGCATCCTTGAAAAAGGACATAGACTGGACTGTGTGGTGAGATCAAGGGATAGCAGGTAGACAACCTGAACAAGGTACCGATGCCCACTGGATGTGGAAAGATGACCTGTGAGGTCCTTTCCAGCTCTATAGCTGACCTACATAGCTGACCCAGTACCTGGGTGCATCCTCTGTGGAGGATCTGTGGATGTTTATGGATAAGAACCAGAGACACACAGGACAAGGAGTCTTAGGTGGGTCACAGTCTACACCAAGGAAAGGAATTTCTCATATCAATGAGATCACAGATCTATTTGAAGCAATGAACTGGGCGTAATGAATGCAGGAAAGCTAATTCTATCATACCTTCCCTGCCCCTTTGGATTCTATATTCCAAGAAGTGGCCATGATGGGCTAGCATTTGGCAGATGGGTTTGACCCTGCATGATGAAGCTACCTTGCATTTCATATTATATTTGGAAACCAGGCATAGTCCTGGATGCTGAGTGCCTATTATTCATCTCTTCTGTTACTAGAGAAGAGCTTCTTCTCCTCAGTTAATTATAATAATGTGAACCATCCATCTCCTTTATCCAACTTTCATGGCTTGGATCCATGTTTCAAAGGCATTTTTAGCAAGCACCTAGTTACAGAACAGAATGGTGCTAGGCGCCATTTCCTTGGATCAGCAGCTAGGAGGGCTGGCTGGACAGCATGTGCTTAGGTCTGTCCCATTAATGCAAAGGGACTTCAGCAGGAGCTTGGGTAGCTAAAGCAAAGTCTGTGTCAAGGAATCCTGTCTGTTCCTTCCTTTAAGGCTACAGTCACTAATAATTTAATTTCTAACCTGAGTTGAGAGACATTCCATCAATCCACTAGAGACATTTTCCGCAGCATAATAAATGATCTGCTTTTGGCTAAGTCCCATGGCGAGGCTCTAAAAATTTAAATGTAGCATTGGCTTTGGTTTGGGCCATCTCCTTGGGATGCTAATTCTTAGCATTAAGAACCTGAATGTAATTAGACATAATGCTTTTCAGAAACCCAGCTCTCCCCTCAAAGTGAATGACATCAACTGCTCTCGTTTATGTGAGCCCTCATCTTCTTTCATGTCTGGGGAGTATTTGGCAAGGCACCGAGCTGGCAGGCTTTTATGCCAACATTAAACAAATTGGGTCTGTTAGATCCTGTTTGTTATGCTGTAGCTCGAATTTATTTATAATGATAGCCAGCTCTTGGCAGTTTGAAGTAGGGGGATTTATTTTCCTTTTGTTCTACACAGTGTCTTCCCAAGGAAATTGCGACTCGTTGTGAGCTATGAAGTCAGGGGGAGCTAGCTCCTAGCAGAGAATATTTTAACATGAAACAATTCAAATTGGGGATTATGTTTATGTGATAGTTAAAATGTCAGGGCTGTTTTGAGTTTACTGCTGATGATGTGGTTGGGTTGTATTTGTAGCTTACCACTGAGAGTTAAGAATAATAACTAACGGGAGCCATCACGCTCCTTCAGGACTCACAGGATAAGGACTAAACCAGAGAGAGCTTTCTACCCAAGGGGTTCTGTCAGCAATGGGTAACCCTCTCCTCCATTTTCTGTTTTCATACCATTTATAAGCATTGGAAGCCAAGTTTTAACTTAAATATGTACCCAGGATCATATGGTATGTAGTACCCCCTAAAGGGAAAGAGATTTAGTTACTGAATTTTCTCACCTTTCAATTCACTTTCATTTTAATTGGGAAAGCAATTGAAAATAATTTGAGAGGTTGACACTCTCGTTTGCCCTTTGACAAAATAGTCTTTTATCTTAATAGGATCTACACCCCTGAATGAGCTCTTCCTTTTGTGGGTGCACTTAGACCCTTCCTGTCAGTTCCCTTTTCTCATGCTTCCTAGCATTCTGTTCTTAGCTTTCAGGTCTCATTTTCAGGCTAGGACTTGCCACGCCATCCAGGAGAAGGGAGCTAAGACGCTCCCGATTTATTTTCCAATGCAGAGCCCCGATGCGTCTCCAATAATCCCATGTGTGATTCATTATATGCTTTTTGGTTCCTTTGTTGTGTGCCTGCTCATTTCTAATCCTTCACAGAGGCTTCTGGGCACAGAGAAATGCCAGGCTCGAACTGGAGCTCTAGCAAATGGTGACTTCAAATGCTCCTCAAACAGTTCATCGTGCCTGACTCTGGGGAATGTGATCTGGTGGACAAAGGGAGGGATGCTCAAGAGGCACCAGGATTCTGTGGGCCTGCTTTTGATCGTTTGTTGGCTTTGGGAGGGTAAAGCAAGACAGACATGAAACTGTTCTGTGACGCCCTCTTCCCCTGCCCGCCTCTTCCCCCCCCTCCCCCATTTGGAAATAGAGAGGATTTCACCTATACCTTCTGCTCTGTGGTGAGAAAATTACATACATAAGAATGCATTGAAAAGTTATACATTTTAGAAACGTGGGGTTGAGAGCTGTTGGAGAGCTTAGAAGATGATCTAGTCCATTTTTTCTCATTTGACAAATGTGGAAACTGAGGCCCAGAGAAAGGAAGTATCTGGTTCCCCTGTGGCCCAGTTATTTCACAACAGATGAAATGAATAAAAAATGCTTCGCATTATGTTGGCTAATTCTTCTCCATTCTGAATGGAATGATTTCATTATTCCTAAAATAGCCCCAGATGTGAAGGAGGGGAATCATTCCAATAGAAAAGAAGCTCCATGAGGGCAAGAACAGTTTAGGTTTTTTTCTTTGTCTTTCTATTTCCAGCACAGTGCCTGACAAATGATAAATAATTGTAAAATTTGCATTTGAATTCTGCAAATGGGCTGCCAGAATGAAGATGGGAGACTAACACCATGACCCTTTTCTCTCTGGTGCGACCACTGCATAGTTGTTTGGCTAGGTCCTCAGGCATAGCCTGCATATGAGAAATCACTGAGTCAGAGCAGCCTGGTCTCTGGTGGACAGTCTTTTATCAAATCAGGCAGAGATGATTGGAAATGCCAGTGGGCAGAGAGCTTGTTAATTGTCACAGATGATGATGCCTTGTGGAGTTTCCTGAGCTCTAAGGGACTGCTTGTTCTTGTTGAAGTTATTGTAGGAGAGGATAAAACAGGAGGCAAATAGAAAAAAGAAAGACTGTCTTTTAGATACTAATAACAAATAACTCTTGTCTACTTCAGATTTTTCTCTCGTCATGGGAGTGTAACATGTGAAATGTGATAGAACCAAGATTATTACTTAGAGTTGTATTTGATATCAGCTACCTGGAAAAAATTTTCCAAACTCTTCTTGAGTTGGGATTCCACATGTTTTATATGTGTGTGTGTATACAGTCAATCCTCAACATTCATGCGTTTAACCTTTGTGACTTCAGGAATTCAGCGATTTTGTTAGTAATCTCATTTTCACTTTGGGTGGGCAACTACATACATTCTGGACTGTGCACAATAGAGAAAAGAATGAGAGACGTGATGCACCAAGTTTTTGGACAAGCTAGTATCCTACTAAGTGCTTCACTGGTCTTGTTCACTCTACCATTGTAAAGAGCTCACCATGCATTTATTGCATATTTTCATTGTTTTCCTTTAAAACCCGAGTTTTGTGTTGCCCTCGAAGGGTAGTGCAAGTCCTTTGGGCTCTAAGCCCAAGTGTGCAAAGTCAGTGGAGTAGCTTAGTGAGAAAATAAGGATGTTAGGGAAACTTCAGGCTAGAATGTCTGCAGTGGCTAAGACCCTTTAAGAATCTAGAATGGCACACAAAATAGACATCACTGATCAATTATTGCAAGCTAGTGCATCCGTCATGATCTCTAATGCTATCCACCAGCATTAGAGAGACAGTGTTAGAGGTGATGTCAAGACTTTGCTAATCTCCAAGTCTTCTGACAGCAGCAACTAAAGTCTCGGTAATTTCTCCCTTGATTTTCAGGGGGAAGCCAAGGTAGAAAGGTTTGCAGCATATAGTATATAGTATAATGCCCTCACACCACCATCTGACAGTGAAAGGTATGAATCAGGTTAAAAAATGTTTTAATTTTAAGAATTTTATTTGCTATATAATGTTTATGGTACTATAGATTTCATGTGTTATAAAAAGTGAATATTGCCTGAAATATTTTTTTAATTGAGCACAAAAGATGACAGAATTCTAGGAAATTACTAGTGAGAAAAAATGTTTTGCATGTTACCAATTTTATTTTGTGTACTGCATTTTATGGGTTATTTCCTCATTACTGTGTTAGGCAAATTGCATATTTATCAGAACTAATGTTTTGTTATAAAGAATTTTATGCAAAAAAAGTGTATTTTTAACAGTTTCTAGTGAAAGTTTACAATTTTTAGTGGCTGTGGAAACCTAATCCCCTATTTCCCGTAGGTTCAATGTATCAGCAACTGTGATTTTTACTTTTTGTTCTGTTTTCTAGTAACATCACCTGGTGAAAGTTGAGGATTGAAATATATATAACATGTATATGTACATATACATATATACAGAGATCCATACACATATACACACATATACAATCCTCAACTTATATACATATATACATATACATACATACACATATACACAGATACTTTATAAATATAGATGTGTGTGTATATGTATGTGTGTATGCATATGTGTATGTGTGTGTGTGTGTGTATATATATGTAGTGTTTGTAATATTGATCTCAAAACCCCTTATCCTCTTCCAATTCAATCCAAGACTGGATACCCATTACCTGATGGGTAAAGCACTTCTATAGGTATTGAGCATACAAAGACAAGGTGAGAAACAGTTCTTGCCTTCAAGGAGTTTACATTCTACTCGAAGGATACAACATATAAAACAGATAAGTATATACATGATAAGTTGAGGAGGAAGGCAAAAGCACTAACAACAAAGGGAATGAGAAAGACTTCCATTGGAGACAGCACATTGACTATGCCTTTAAAGGAAATTAGAGATTCTAAGAGTCAGAAGTTAGGAAGGAGAGAATTCCAAGCATGGGGAATGCCTGGAAAGGCATGGAGGCAGGAAATGCAATTTGTATTGGGGAATAGGGCCAACCAGTGTGGTGTGCCCTTATTCGAAGAGGCGCTATGCTCTAAGAGCAAAGCAGAGTTGAAATAGCTCAAAAGAAATATGAGATATACAAATTTAGAGAATCTACCCCAAATGTTCACATGGACTATTTGTGCCCAACCTGTGATAGAACATTCCAAGCTTGTATTGGTCTGATCAGCCACAGTCGGACACACTGTAACTTGACTAGCATAGTGATCAGTTTTGTTCTTCTTCAAGAACATAGGACAACGATCAACCATTTTCAGTGATGTCATTATCATTGATCAATTTCAAGCCACAGATATTTAGAAAGCTAGTTTGAAAATTCAGAACAAAAATGTTTAAAATGCTATGTCATGTATGCCTTAATATAAAAATTAAGCAGACTCTACTTCCAAGAAAGTGTTGCATCTTTACTGAGAACAATGAAACTTTCAAAAGCAAAGAGGACAGGCAATTCCCGTGATGGAAGTGCTCTCCCATGAGGAGTTTATTTGTATTTGACAAGTAAAAGGGATCTCTTGTTTGGCTTTGGACATTATTACTTAACTGAAAGGACTGTCTCCAAAGTTATCTTTGGTCTCTTAATGGCCTTTTCTCAACTTTCATCCATCTTGATGTCTCTGCAGCATTTGACCACCCTTACCTCTTAGGGATACCCTAGCTTTACTTATGGAGAGTACTGTCTTTACTAATACAAAGTAATTTCAGGAGGAAGAAGCCATTAATAACCGGAGGCATCATGAAGGCCTAATATAGGAAGTAGATTCTTAGATGTTTCTTGAAGGAAGTTAGGGGTTCTCAGAGGTGAAGGCGAGGAGATAGTACATTCCAGACAAAGGGGACCACCTGTTAATTGGACATTTCACCTTTTCTTTTCAACTTTCTAATTCTTTCTTTTTCACAAGCACTGTTTCTACAGAGCACCTGATATAAACCAAAATGTACTTTTTTGTTGTTGAGCTGTTTCAGTCATGTCCAGCACTTTGTGGCCTCATTTGGGGTTTTCTTAGCAAAAATACTGTAGCGGTTTGCCATTTCCTTCTCCATCTCATTTTACAGATGAGGTACTGAGGCAGCTTAGGTCAAGTGACTTGCCCAGGGTCACACAGCTAATAAGTGTCTGAGGCTGGATTTGAACTCATGGAGATGAGTCTTCCTGATTTCAAGCCTAGTGCTCTATCCACTGTGCTGCCTAAGACATACTTTACATTTTCATAAAAAAACTGATTTATTATGTTCCCGTTTTTGGAAGAAGATTTCTACCGTCTTTTTCATCTGCAAAATGATTTCCTTTTTTCTCTTCTTCATCATCTGCTCTCACCTGCTTATCCTCTCCTTCTTCTTTGCCTCCTTGATATTCTCTCCTCTCCACATCCCTCCATAAAATATCAGTGACATTAAACCGTGATATCTTGAGCCATTTCTGATTGAAAAGGTGTAATTCGGGCCACCTAGCCCTAAGTCTCAAATATCTGCAAGATGCCTTAGAGCAATGCTCTGATTTGATTTGGGTAATCTCCAACTTCAAAAATGCAATTGTAATGGAATTTCCAATTCATAGGGATTAATTAGATTTTACTTTAATCAAATTTTGAGTTGCATAACCATATGACAAGCTATTTAAAATAACCCACCAAGTGTAAATGCATCATGTCCTGAATTTCTTCAACTAGCCGTTGAGATTTAAACTGGGGGTGGGGTATGGCTGGGGGGTGAGGGTGGGAATTTGATTTATGCCCATTAGTACTCACATTACAGTTTTAGGCGATGTATTATAAAGGAGAAGCATTGAAGAGGTATGTTAGTAATAGAAAGAGTTCTCATTTAGATTCAGAGGACCCGGGTTCAAATCATGTCTCTACTAATTACTGCTTTTATGATTTTGGGCAGGTCACTCCCCATTCTAGACCTCAGCTTCTCTAGATATAAATTAAAGAATTTAAAGTCCTTTGCCATTGGGCTCCAACTTCCCTTTCCAAAATGATTCCACATTACTCTCCCTCCAGAACTCTCTATTCCAGTTGAACTGGTCTACCGGATGTTCCCTGTACACAGTACTCTGTGCCTTATCTCTGAGATGCTGCCCAGGCTTATCCCTCATTACTGGAATGTTCTGCCTCCTCATCTTCTCCTGTTGAAAGCTCTAGCTCCCTTCAAAGCTCAGCTCACAAGCCACTCTCTACCTTGGAGCCTTTCCTGATTTCCCAGGCTGCTAGTCATCCCTCTCTCCAATTGTGTTTTTTAGTCATATCCAACTCTCTGTGACCCCATTTAGGGTTTTCATGGCAAAGATTATACTAGAGTTGTTGGTCATTTCCTTCTCCAATTCATTTTACAAATGAGGAAACTGAGGCAAGCAGGGTTAAATGACTTGCCCAGGGCCACACAGCTAGTAAGTGTCTGAGATCAGACGTGAACTCAGGAAGATAAATTTTCCTTACTCCAGACCTGGGACTCTACCTATGGAGCCAACTATGGAGCCTCAATTTCTTCAATTATTTTGATTTAATTTTTTTTGTATCTATCTATCAGTGTACATGTTGTTTCCTGCCTACAGAATATAAGATCCTTATAGGCAGAGACTGTTTTGTTTTTATCTTTGAACCTCTAGCACAAACCTGCCCAACCTGGTTGTAGGTAGGGGGCCAAAATTAAAATAGGCTAAATTTCTTCGGGCTGCAGATAGGTTAGACTAGAGACAGACTGACGATGGCTGGTTGCCTCGGGTCATGTGACAAACAAGAGCACGCACGGTAGCAACTCTATGTTTTTCTCTAGAGGCCTGAAATCCTATGGTGGAGCCATCTGTTGTACAAGCTTGCTTTAGCACCTAATGCAGTGACCAGTCCCTAATACATGTTTAGTACATGATTGTTGAATTTAATTTTGTTGAATTGACTAGGTGATTTCTAAAGCTCCTTTCATCTTTACATCCTGCAGTAATGATGATAGCTGGTGTTTGTATGATGCTTCATTATTTATTACATTTATCATTAGTATTATCCTTTTATGAATTATCCTCCTTAATTTTATTGATAGCCTCCTTAATATTATCTCTTTTGAGCCTTACACTAACACTGTGAGATAGGGACTACAGGCAAAGCTTATAAATTTATCCACAAAGAGATGTCTCTTGCCTTTATCTCTCCTTTTATCTTCACATTGTTACTACCCTGATTCGGGTCTTCATGACTGACAGCTCAGCTACCATAATAACTTCTTAACTAAGCCGTCCTTTCCATCCCACACAGTGCTGCCAGATTAATCTTCCTAAAACAATGCCTGTTCATTTCATGAGCTCAGACGAGTCATTTCCCTTCCGGACCTCTCTTTTTTTACCTTTTAAAATAGTCAGGTTAGACTAGATAATCTTACAGGTTACTTTTCAGTTCCAGAGCTTTGTGTCATTCCTCAGCTCAGAAATCATCAATGACTCCTCATTGTCCACGTGACAACAGCCCCAACTCCTTAGCCTGGTATTTAAGGATCTCTATAATTTGACTACCACTTCCCCTCCCCACCACACCCCACCCCACTTTATCAGTTAATAAAAATAAAATAATTGGGGCAGCTAGAGGACATAGTAGATAAAGCACCAGACTGGAGTCAGGAAGACCAAAGTTCAAATCTGGCCGCAGACACTTCCTAACTGGGTGATCCTGGGCAAATCATGTAACCCCTGTTTGCCTCCATTTCTTCATCTATAAAATGGGGATAATAATAGCACCCACCTCTTGGGGTTGTTCTGAAGATTAAATAAACTAATCATTGTAAAATACTTAGCACAGTGCTTGGCACATAGCACTATATAAATGATAGCTATTATTATTAATAATAGTAATAATGCTCTCCTATACGAACTGACTGTCTCAGCCAAACTAGTCTACTCATCATCCTTCCCCTCATGCTGTTACTCACACCCTTCCTTCATGTTGCCCTCTCTCTTTATCCAAATCCAAACCATCTTTCAAGATCCATCTTTCACTTCTCCTCTGCCCCTCAGGCTTCTCTGACCACTGTAGCCTACGGTGATTTTTGACTTCCCTGAATTTCTAGCCTTCATCGTTTGGGAGTTCCTCCTTTCCTGCCTGCAACGTAACCTCCCTGGCCCTTGGTTTCCTCACATGTAAAATTAGGAGAATTGGACTAGATAATCTCTAAAGTCCCCTCTGGCTCTAAAGCCCATGTTCTCTTTTATGTTCATTGCTATCTGACTTTCCAACCCTGTATTTCTTAAATAGAGTTTGAACTCTGTGAAGAGTTTGAAGCGTGTACGTATCTTCAGCTTTTTATCAGCCCCAAAGGAAACTTGAACCTAGTAGGTGCTCAATAAAAATGCACTTATTTAATTTTGATTTGATTGCAGATTTGGCCTATCAGTTATAAATCCATTTTTGAGATACTTTCCCGTAAGGTTTGCAGACGGGCATCTGAACCTGAAAGAGAACAAGACAACACAAGTGAAATTTCAATGTATTTCCTAGAAAATTGGAAGTAAATTTCCCCATATGTTAGAGATAAAAACCAGTCCTGTCCCATCTACTCTTTATTTGAATGAATTTAAAGTCATCATGTTTTGGTTTTGATTTTGGTATTATATTTTGATAGGCTAAGACTAACTTCTCTAGTGCATTTGAAAAAAAAAAGTTGCAAATACATACACTATGTATAGTGTTTAAAAGGCTTCAAACCTTCTTTGGATATGAGAAATTAGACTGTGATAGGTTTGGGGATAATTTGGCCAAGAAAAGAGTTTGAGTTAAAGTTCTATTAATGGTTTGGGGAGGACAAGAGGAAGGAAAGGAGGGAGAGAGGAATGAAGGAACAAAGGAACAAAGAAGGAAGAGGAAGGAGGGAAAGAAGGAGGAAGGAAGGAGGGAAGGAAGGAACAAATGAATAAAGAAACAATGAAGGAAAGAAGAGGAAGGAAAGAGGGAAGGAAGAAGGAAGGAACAAAGGAAGGAAAGAATTATTAATCATCCACCACGTGCCAAACACTGTGCTGTTTCATTTGATCCTCACAGCGACCCTGAGAAGTACATGCTACCATTATTCCCACTTTACAGTTGAGGAAACTGAAGAAGTCGGATTGACTTGCCCAAGATCACACAGCTAGTAAATAAGACCATATTTGAACTCAGGTCTTACTCTCTGCAGCCCCAGGACTTAGCTGCCTATTAAGCCTCATGTGCCAGGCATTGTGCTAAGCATGGAAATATAAAGAAAGGCAAAAAAAAAATCTCTACTCTGAAAGAGCTCACAGTCCAATGGGGTAAGCAACATGCAAACAACTATGTGCAAAAAAAAGATATACATAGGATAAATTGGAGTTAATTTTAGAGGGCAGACCTTTGCCTAACTAATGTTTTTTTTAAAAAAACACCCTCTAGCTTTCATAAACAATACTAATAGTTCTTTGAAAAGTTTGGGTTTTTGTTGTTTTTTAAAGTGGGCTCCACTGTGCTTTTTCTCATCATTAGAATAATCCATGTCCAAAACAGCCATCCATATTGGTTGTAGTATAAGGCAAAGAGCCCTGGATTTGGAGCAGAAGACTTAGATTCAAATCCTGACTCTTCCACTTACTACCTCTCCAACCTTGTACAAGTCAGTTAAGATCTCCTGGCTTCTGTTTGTAAGATGAAAGGACTGGATAAGACAGTTTCCAAGGTTCCTTCTATTTTTAAATGACGATGCTGTGATTCTGCATTTGAACTATACCCAAGACGAGCTCAAACAGAAGAGGAGAAGGGTGAGGGAAGAAGGTGGAAGAGTTGAACAATCAGGTTTAATTCTGTGGTTCTGAATCACCTTCTTTCTGACTTTTCATAATGCCTTTTCTGTTAGCTTTGAACCCAATTTTCACTGTATTGTGTGTGCAGGCTTATATTCATCATTTTAATAGCATTCCATTATAATACAGATCAAATAAACCTAAACAATTACCACCTACAAAATCCTAATTGTATTTAATTGGTGGTTTATGATAGTCATTGACATGGCTGATGCATTCCTGAATCACTCACTGCACTTTTGTGACTGCCATTTGCTTATTTCCTAGGTTATTTCTCATCTGTTAGCCTGGTCTCCCCTAAGTAGACTAGAAGCTTCTTAAAAGCAGATACTTTGTTTTCTACTCATTTTTTCCCTCTTTCCCAGCCCCTTCATCCTCCAAGGCACCTGATACTATGACTAGCTCATAATAGTTACTGAGTAAGTTGCTTCTTGATTGGTTGAATGAATGAATATTAACAGGATTTTTCCCCAAAGCACTTGATACTACACTACCTTATAATGGTGCTGAATATATTGTTTCTCGATTGAGTGAATTAATATTAGCAGTATGTATTTTTTTCTGGCTACCAAATGTAGACAAGTCTCCTAAAATCAGATGGGTCTTTTCTCTGATTTCATAAATTTACAGGGAGAAAATCGACACCATCCTGTTAGTTTGAAAACTGATACATCTCTCGCCAGTCTTCCTTTCAACCTCTGAATTTACAGCTAGCTTTCTTTATTTTTCCCTGATTTTTGAGAATTCTCTCTTGCTCTTTGCCCGCATATGTTCTTAGTCCACAGGCTAGGCTGGAGGAAGTTGCATCATCAGGATTGGGCAGATTGAACAGGGCAGAGGAAAGATTAATTTTGAACCTTTGTTTGGGGATCTCTTTTGCTTTGTTTCTTTATTGGTTTTGCTGAGGCTGTCCTGGTGCTTAGCAGGAGTAATGAGGGCTCCTAACTGCTTCTCATTTTGTTTGATAGAAAGCAATTAACTAGCATCAGACTCTCCTTCTTCTTCCCACAAGGGAAGGCATGATGCCCTCAGCCAGGAAATATAGACAACGCAATGCAACCCAGTGTGGTCCTGGCAAGTGGGATGTGCCCACTCCTAGTCCTTGATTTATGGTTCATTTTTTTGGAGTGTGTGCTAATAAAACCAGGTTAGTGGATTTGATCCCACATGGATCTTTTAGCTTCCTCCCGTGGCCACATAATGCATGCTACTCTGCCAATGGCCTCAAGGTCCTGAGTGTAGGTCATGTCCCGCAAACTAAAAGTGAGTATCCTTCTCAGGATGTGCTCATCATATCATCTTCATCCACTTCTATAGCATTTGAGGTCCTGACCCCAAAGCAAATTCATAGGATCCTAGATTTTGAGTTGGAAGGGACCTTCAAGGCCATGTGGTTCCACCCCCTCATTTTACAGTTGAAGATATTAAGGTCTAGAGGTTGAGTGACAAAGTCCAGATTTAAATCCAAATTCTTTACTCCTTATCCAGCAGGACTCTTTCTTCTGGACCATGCTGTCTCCCAATTCCAAGGGTGGCCCCTCAAAATATTCAGCATCCATCATTGTCTATTAAAAAATTATCACCACATTCATTTACTATGGCTCCTTAGATGAGCTCAATATCCCCTGGTTTATAACTTGGCCAACAGAGATGTTCCACTCTCATTGTGAGGCACTGATGCCTGGGATTACTCTTGACAAATCAAATGTTTCTAGAAGGTCAAGCAGGCCCATCTTAGAAAATGAGTGAAAACTGGATAACCGAAAAGTTTTGTAATCTGAATCTGCTTTCTTGAGCAACTCCAGAAAGTTTTGCACTGAATACTCTTGATAACCCTTTCTCTGATTACTTGGGCACTGGCACTGTGGTCATCTGTTCACATGGTCCCTTGGAAAGGAATAGAAAGTACTTCCCAAGTTAGGAACATTCAATTTATCAACATGCATACTATAAATAGCTAAACCAACTTGGGGCTGGGGAGGGTCTTCCCCTAGATGTACAAAGAGAAATCATTCTCAAATCACCAAATGTTCTTTTCCCTAAGAGGCCAGAAATTCCCCTAATAGTGGTCAGGAGGGGAGCTTGTATTCATGATGGTGCTAATGCATTCCTTCCTCAGATTGTTCCTGAGAATGGTACTATAAATTGTATTTATGTTTCCACATCAGCCCACAAAAGCCTTTATTTAACTGTGAAATTGTTCAAAATAAGAAACAGATATGATTTTATCAGGGGAAATGGCATTGAAGAGAAGGGATTGCCATCTGCTTTTCTTGCCACTGTAACCAAAGGACCCTGGAACCTTTCCATCTGCCTGGCAGCTGAAACCCAGATGTTGTCTTCCTCATTAGATTGTGAGCTCCATGAGACCAAGGACCAACTCTGATTTTCTATCCCTAGGCTTAAAACAGTTCTTTGCACATGGTTTTTTGTTGTTGCTGTTGTTCAGTAGTTTCCCATTTGATGTTTTCTTGGCAAAGATACTGGAGAGATTTGCCATTTCCTTCTCTGGCACATTTTCCAGATGAGGAAACTGAGGCAGACAAGTTAAGTGACTTGCTTAAGGTCACACAGCTAGTGAGTATCTGAGGCTAGATTTGAACTCAGGTCTTCCTGACTCCAGTCCTGGAGCTGTATCTACTGCACCACCTAACTGCCCCTTTGCACATGCCTGGCGCTTAATAAATGCTGGGTTTTTTTTTTCATTCAAATATTTGAAAGACTTGTCATCTGGAAGAGGCATTAGACCCATTCTTTCTGGTTTCAGGAGGCAAAACAAGATAAAAATGGGTAGACATTGCAAAGAGGTCAAGTTAGTTTGAGTTGTCCAAGGGTAGGATGGGCCACCGGACAGGTTTCAGGCTTCCCCTCCCTTCAGACCTTTAAGTAGAAGCTGGACAATCCCTCGTCCAACCTCTAGAGGGCGGATTCCTTTTCTGTGTAGGTTGTACTAAATGGCCAGTGAGGTCCCTCCCTTTCCAATTCTCAAATTCTATGCTCAATGAGGCTCTAATACTTGTCCAAAGCTTTGTCTTCTCTCCACCTTCCTTCTACCTTCTTCTTGGATAATTGTTCCTTTGAGCTGTTCTGGATTGCTAAGAAAAAATTAACTCATAAAATGACTCATAATTAACTCATAAAATGAAAAACAAGAAGAAATGGGAAGTATCAAGGGAAGAAATAATAATAATAATCCTAACAGGGTCAGAGCATTTAAAACAGGAAGGGACTTTATCTATCCTTAGTCAAACCCCATCAGGAAAGCAAGGCCCAAAAAGGTAAAGTGGTGGTTGGTATAAACCTTTGGCTCTTTTTCCCCCTTCAGAGGGGAAGGGAAAGAAACAAGCAATTATTAAAGGGCCTCCTGTATGCTAGGCACTGAGCTAAGAACTTTACAAATATTCTCTCATTTGAGCCACACAACAAATTATGTGCTGTTATTATCACCATTAACAGTTGTGGAAGCTGAGGCAGACGGAGGTTAGGTGACTCGTTCAGGGTCGCACCAGCTAGTCAGCTCAAAGCTGGATTTGAACTCAGCTCTTCCTGAATCCTGGCCTGGTGCTCTGTCCATGGTGCTACTTGGCTGCCTTTTAATCCTATAAGGCTGGCCCCCACAAAAATAACACAACAGCTCAGATTTTTATAACCATTCTCGAACAATAACCCTGTAAGTTTTCATTAACCTTGTTTCATGGATACCTGAGGTTAAATGATTTTATTCCCCATCACATACCTAGTATAAGAGGCAGTATTTGAACCTGGCTGTCCTCCCGTCATGTCTAGCAACTATTCTTTCCACCAGGCTGACTCTCTAATAATAGGTCAAAGGTCAATAGCACTTCAGGTTTCCCTCACAACTTTGATAAGTCTTCCCCCCAGATCCCACCCTCTTTAAATTATGTTCTGTATGTTCCTTGCCATTTACCCGTTGTTAGCCCAGAAGATAATAAGCTCCTTGAAGGCAAAGACTGTCTTTCATAGTGAACTGATATCCCCAGAGCCTGGCATATAAGTACTTAACAAATGCTTTTTGGGTTGTATTGGAACAAAAGACAGAAAAGAAAGAACAGGAAGAAGAGAAACCCATAAGGCAATGATCAGCTCCTTAGAGAAGCATTCATTAAGGTAATTGCAACATTGTGGGCCAAGTAGGTTTTTGTGGAACCTTATAAGTCCTTTATCAGGGACAGCTACATAGTGCAATGGATGGAGTACTAGACCTGGGGTCAGGAAGACTTATCCTGAGTTTAAATCTGGCTTCAGACACTTACTAGCTATGTGACCCTGGGCAAGTCACTTAATTTCTGTTTGCCTCAGTTTCCTTATCTGTAAAACAATCTGGAGAAAGAAATGGCAAACCACTGCATTATCTTTACCAAGAAAACTCCAAATGGGGTCATGAAGAGTCAGATGTGACTGAAAAGGATTGACAAAAATAGTCCTTTATCACACCATTTCTGTGAGGGAAAAAAAATGTACTCTGTATTCCAAACAAACTCAGAACACAACCGGTGTGTAAACTGGAGCCCGTCAGAAGAACAGAATTTCCTGTTAATTGCAGTTTGAGGAAGAATTACAACTGACTGTCCTTACCTGAATTTGACCTCAACTTACCTGCATGTTCACAAGCCAGGGCCCATCCATGGGAGAGTCAACAAGTAGAAGAAAATAGTGTTGGTGTCTTCCCCTCAGCCAGGCTTCCTTTACACCACACTAGATTTTATCTCAGGAGAGAGTGCCACCTGCTGAAGGACCAGCACCAATGCCAGAAGCACCCGATTTTTCTTGGAGCTCTCCCATCTGCTGACCTAACCTAACCCTGTTTAACTCTGGAGAGTTCCTGGGCTTCTGCTCCCGGATGTGAAGACTACAGGAGGAGATTGGCATCCCCCAGCAGACTGAAACCCACACAGTGGATTGCATTGCCATCTGCTCTCATTCCACTGATTTTTTTTCTTAATGACCCACTTTTTTATTTCAAAAGAGAAAAAAAACACAACTAACTATTTTTAGGACCAAAGGTAAATATAGCTCCTGAATCATTTCATTCAATTATCCAGAAGGGTCTAGAATGTATTTTAAGACGCAACCAACTATGGTTTTATAAAAACAAACACAGGCAGAGGGTATACTAATGTCTCAATCATGTTTGGGCATAATTTGGGAAGGATATGTGGAGTGCCACTTTATTTCTTTAACTCTTATACAACACAAATTTGCTAGCCCCCTGTTGACTGTTGTATTCGATGTATAGTTGGAGTGAAGAATATACCACTGCCTCAGAGATGGAGGGGTGGGAGGAATGTAAAAGTTAGGGCACCGGATCCAATCCCCAGGATCTGTGTGCTGAACTGTTTTCAGCTATAAATCAAAGAGTTTCCCACAAAAGAAGAGCCTCCCAGTCAAAACACTGCTAACTATATTTGCTGCTTCCAGCCTTCAATTAAGATAATAATGCTCTGTATTTACCCAGTGCCTTTCATCCGAGGAACTCAAAGCACTGTACAAACATTTTCTCATTAGATCTCACAACACTCCTGTGAGATGAGCTGAGGGCAAATGCTATTTTCCTGACTTCATAGATGAGAACACTCCCCGAGAGATTATCTCTAGGGGACTTTTTTTCCCCCACCAGGTGGCTTCTATTTTTGTTTCTTCTCTCCTTTCTTTCCCTTTTTCTTCTGAGGTCCAGCAAGAAGAGCCAAGAGGAAAAGTCAGTGTAGAGAATGAAGGCGCTGAGCTAGCTGAAGAACAGAGAGGCAGGAAAGGCCATCACCCAGCTTGGAATTCCCCCAGATCAGTGGGTGACAAAGGAGTATGGGGAGGATCTGTCATGGCAGGATCAGACTTGGGGCTACCAGAATGAGAATGCCTTAGACAGTGCAGGGTCTACGCACTACCACCACCACCACCCACACCTAGGCTCTGCTGGATTCTGAGCTGACCAACTTGTTAAGATTCTTTTTCTTGAAACAATCTACCTCATTGCCCACCTAGTTTATAAACTTGTAAGATTTGATGAAATCACAACTTAAGGTGATGTAGTTATGTGCTATTTATGTAAGGGGAGAGGTAGGGACTGCACCTGTGATTTCGCCAGTATAGGAATTCCCTGAGAAGGAAACTCTCTCTACCAGTGAAGGTGGGCAACTTCTCTACCACTTAGAGTCTTGGGGAGCTGCCTAAAGCATAAGAGCTTAAGTGCCTTGCCCTGGGTCACACCTGAATCTCGGTTTTCCTGGCTTCAAGGCTAGCTCTCACTACCAGCCTGTCCCTTTTCTTCTCCCCTCCCCCTTTCTTCCTCTCTGTCCATCTCTGTCTCTCTTAGACAGGAAAATATATTGGTGTGTATATGCATGTGCATACTTACAATGATGTGTGTGCATATGTATCAGTGTTGTACATGCACACACGTCACTGAGAGTTCTTTATATTCATGAGGTCACAGACCCAGACAAATACATGCATATACATATACCTTTACCTATAACTATACCTCTACTTATACCTATAGCCATGCCCATACCTCTACCTATACTCCTATCTATACCTATAACTATACCTATGTACCCATACATATAACTATACCTATACTTACAACACCTATAACTGTACTTATATCTATAACTATACCCATACCCATATCTATGCCTATAACTAGACCTATAATTACACCTATACTTATCCTCATACCTATACTTATGATTATACCTATACCTTTAATACCTATAACTATGCTTATATCCATACTCATGCCTACACCTAGACTTATTTCTATGTTTATACCTATACTTGTACCTATCCATGCCTATACCCATGTCTATACCTGTACCCATACCCATACTTCTACCTATACTCATACCTGTACCTATAATTATACCTATATCCATACCTATTATACCTATACCTATAACTGTATTGATATCTATAACTATGCCCATACCCATAACTATATCTATACCCACGTATCACTGCCAAGAACCTTTGATTTTGTTGGTGTAGGAACTTTCTCTACCAAGGTATCTGTAAGTTATAGTAGCAGAAAGTTACTTTGACAAAGAAAAGTTAAACAACTTGTCTGTGATCATACAACAAGTAATTATCCCCGGTAGGATTTATCCTCAGTCATTGTGACATCAGTTCCAGCCCTCAGTCCATTATGGAATTCTGCCCCCTCTTAATCTAAATACAGACTACATGTATCTGTCTTCTAAGAATGTATTTGAATCATTTGAAGTCTGAACCACAGGGGTTAAGCCTAGTTCTTTTCCAGCTTTCAAGTTTTAAAATGTAAAACTGAGCTTCATCTTTATTTTAAGATACACTGGGGTTTTCCTTGTGTCCCTAACTTTATAATGGTCAAAACCACTGTATGAGAAGTGCTGTAAGCACTTTTCTGTCATTCACAGTTCTTCCTGTTCAAACTAGGATTTTCTCAAACCATTTTACTGTTTTAGGACTATTGCCATCTCTGATACAAGATAATTTATTGTTCAGTAAAGATGTGTGTAAGTTCTTTTATAATATATGTATATGTGTTACGTATATGTATCTCTGTGTGTGTGTTTAATCTTTATCATGTGAGGTCCTGACCAAATTCTTTTAATTTATTGGGGGATTTTGGTTCGTGTTTGCATGAATTGCTTATAGTCCTCTGGCCCTTTAAAATTCATCTAAGTCCTTGTTGCCAGATATCAAAGCATAAAGAAAATACCATGACTTGAAGTTGAGGCTTACTGCAGACGTTTTTGGCTTAGTCTTCTGGATTTCATTCCCCGTTTGATCTTGTGTAGCTTCTAGCCAACAACAACAGAGCTGGGTTTAAAGGTTATTAAATTGTAGTGTGCAAGGTATGTTTCCACATAAACCTATGTAGGTTGCTTTAAAAAAAAAAAGTTTTATTACTGTTTTTTCAAAAAAGCCTAATCCTCAGGGTCCTAGTGCTGTAATCAAATATAACCAGTTCAACATTTTCAGTTTGTTTATCTTTCTTAAGTACATTCACATTGCACTTTAATATATGGTGCCTTCTAAATTTAAAAATGTAAAATGTAGTAGGATCCTTTTCCAGCTTTGGAATTAATCTTCCTTTGAAATAGGAAACATGAGGTTTCGACACCCAGGGAAGAAAGCAAAAATTGTCCCAATGAGCTTTTCCCTTGTACTGGGGAACAAAGATAGAGTGATTGTGGGTGTTTATTTTACACAACTCAACTCAATTAAGCCAACTCTAAAAATAAAAGATTTGAAGTTAGATTTTTTTTTCAAATATAGAGACAATTTTAGTGGGTCTTGTGGTTCTGATAAGCCATTGTTCTTGCTTTGATTTTTAAAGTAGGCTGTAAATTTGATTTCTGTGTATGCTTAAAAGTACAAAGAAAATTTTGTCCTTAAACTTATAAGTGGTGTTGCAGTATGATTGATAGCAGCAGTATGTGTACCTTTATAATAATTTATTTAGAAAATAACAGACATTAACTTTTAGCATCACCTTGCCTATTAAATGACAAATTATACATTTAAACACCGCCTGGTATGAAACAAAAGATCTCCATATTTAGAATCAAAGGATCCAGATTCAAATTTTGCCTTTTAGTTTTATGACTTCTAGCAAGCAGAATCATATTTCTGGGCTTTGATGGTCCCGTTTATAAAACGAGGGGAAAGGAACGGATGATCTCTGAAGTCACTTTTGGCTCTTAATACTATAATCTTCCTAGAAGACTGACTAGATGATTTGGAGGAAGAACTAATAGAAATTGTGAAGTTTTTAGAAAATTGGGTTAAATTATTAAAGTTTAAAGTGATATAAATCCTTTTCATTTGTATTTTAAAGGTTTACAATTTATTAAAAGCTTCTGGTTTTATATTTTATTCATTTTTCAATGCATACTTCCCCTCTACTCCATCCAAAAAGTCATCTCTCATTTAAAAAAAAGTTTTTTCAAAGGGGAGGGAGAAACAGTTAAGCGAAGGTAGCCAGCTCATCAGACGAGGCCATCATTATATGCAGCATCCCGCATCCATAGTCCCCCAACTCTGAAAAGGAGGAGGACTGATGCATTTTCATTGCTATTCTTTCAGGCTAAACTTGATCACTGCCATTTCACAAGATTCAGGAGGTTTTTTGATTTGGTTTGATTTGGTTTCCAATTTGAAAAGATTTTCCCATATTGGTATAATGAAAATAATACTCATTCTAGAATCAGAGGAACTGGGTTCTAATCCTGTTTCTGATACAAAAGGTGTTCTGGAGCCAGCTGGAACTGGTTCCGCTTGCTAAATTTTCAGTGTAGGCATTTACGCCTCAGAAATTGGCAAAGTTATAAATCAAGACTTCTTCCATTGTCTTGTTGATTTCTAGACTTAAGAAAGTTATGGAGAAAATGTTAGTAATTCATATTCGGTTTAATAGCAATATTCTACCCCCCTTCCCCACCAAGAGAACCAGTTGTTAAATGTTTGCTAGCACAAACCTACTCTCACCCTTTTAGTTCCATGACCTTGGCCTAGTTACTCACCTCCCTGTATGTCAGTTTACTCATCTGTAAAATTCTGGTGTTGAAATACATAGCCTCTGAGATCTCTTTCAACTCTAGGTCTAGGATCCTAGCATCTTACTTGATTTTCATGATAATCCTTTGCTGGAGCCAGGGGAGTTTATTTAGGAATAGGGATAGAGAACAGTCCTTTGGTGTCACTGGTATATGGAACTCCCTGGTCAGTCAGTTAGTCAGTAAGCGTTTATTAAGTACCTATTATGTTCCAGGTTGGCTTCTAGTATTGACTATGAATCTTCTTCATATACACAAAGTACTATTAAGGCATATGCTTTGAGCAGTTTTTCCAGCTGTAAGGAGCTACCTCAAATTTCTCTCTTCCATCCCTGGTATCTTCGGTGACACAAATTTTCTAAATGGCTTCCTGAGATTGGATTGTAGTTAGTGGTTATAGGACAAAGAAAAGCCATCTGACATGCAGGGAAATCAAACCCACAAGCTTAGCTTGGTGCACAAACCCGGTGAACTAGTTTCTAGCAGATTGACGAACACATGGTAGCTGCTCAACAAATCCTTGTTGAATTAATAAACAAATTTCTATGAATCAAAGGGTGTGTGTATCTGTGTGTATGAATGTGTGTGTACCCCCATGCTCCCAGCATGCCATTTACTTTATGCATCATGGTGTAATTCATACAGCATTGGGCTGGGAATTGAAACATCTGGATTCAAGCAAGCCCCGGGCCCAGCTCAGTGTCTTGATAGCTGTGTAAACTTGGGCAAGTCATTTACTTCTCTAAGCCTCAATCTCCTCATTTGTAATATTCCTATAAAGGAATTCATCACCGAGCAAGGGATAACCACTGGATGGTCATTATGGTCTATAGGTCTTGTGATATCAAGAGAAGTCAAGGAAGGCCCCTAGCCTTCCTGAGTGGGAGGAAGCTCTTGCAATGAATTTATAGGAGGATTAGGTTTAACTCCCACATGGTACTTAGTGCCTGTGTGACCCTGGGCTAGTGACAACTTCCCTGGGCCCCAGTTTCCTTATCTGTAAAGTCGTGAGGTTGGACTAGATGGCCTCTGAGATCCCTTCTAGCGCTAAAGCTGTAATATGAAGACACAGGCAACAAGTGGCAAATTTGTTGTTGTTGAGTCATTTCAGCCATTTCAACCATACAGCCATATCTGACTCTTTGTTCCCCCATTTGTGGTTTTCTTGGAACAGATACTGGAGTGGTTTGCCATTACCTTCTCTAATTCATCTTACAGATGGGAAAACTAAGACAAACAGGGTTACATGACTTGCCCAGAGTCACAGAGCTAGTAAGTGTCAGAAGCCAGATTTGAATTAAGGAAGATGAGTCTTCCTGACTCCAGGCCTAGCGCTCTATCCACTGTGCCACCTAGCTACCCTATGACAAATTTACAGGAGAACAAATTTACTAAGGTGGCAGATATGGATAGGTGGCAACACCCTTGTAGGAGGTAACATCCAAATCTATGACATCACAGATGAATGTGAGTGTCTGAGTACTTCATACCTGTCCTGCCTGCTTTACATTGCTGTTGTGAACATCAAATGAAAAGGTATTTGTGAAAGTGTTCTGTAAGCACTATGTCTAGGCATAATCTGAGCACAATAATACACTGCTTATTTCATGGGATTGTGAAGAAAGTATTTTGTAAATCATAAAGTGCTACAGAAATGGGAGCTCTTTATAATTACTGTGAGGTCAAAATGATGGAGATGGGGATGGAGATGATAATGATGTATTTCCCATCCTTGATTGCTAAATGATTCTCAGCCATGCAATAGATCTGATGGGGATGAGAGTCAAGGGTCAGTTGTAGACAAAGAGGGGAAGCAGAGACTAGTGGGAGGGAAAGGGCAGTTTGATTTTTTTCTAATCTACTATTATGCTCCCCAATAGTCTCATGGAAAATGATAGAACTTAACATTCACAGAGTAGGGAATATGTTTTTGATAGAAGACCAATTGATCCCAAAGTTTCTCATTTTTTAAAATTTAGCATCTGTTCTTTGGTTCATGCAAAAAAAAAAAAACCCACAACAAAACTCCAATTTAAGCAAGCATCCAAATAAGTAGAACGGAAAAAAAAATGTAGTGGAGCCTCTTTAAAAACATGGCCCTTTGGTGTAATTTAAAAAGAAACATACCAAAAGACCTAGAAGTTTCTACCCAGGAACTCTGTATCCCAACCCCTTTTCCCTCCCCCACCCCTCCAGGAAGAATGC
The DNA here is from genome assembly GCA_028646595.1 of Phalanger gymnotis. NCBI lineage: Eukaryota > Metazoa > Chordata > Mammalia > Diprotodontia > Phalangeridae > Phalanger > Phalanger gymnotis. The sequence continues at coordinate 292,647,362 of CM053622.1, read as the reverse complement.
CTGGGTTTTCATAGCCCTTTAAGCCTTTCGTTTTAAAATCAGAAGTTCAGAATAACATTTGAAAAGTAGGCCCCTTTTAGAATGGAAACCATCTTTCATTATTGTTGTAATCTACCCTCTGTGGACCTCAACTGCACATATGTAGGTATTATTAAGCCCATAAAACTACATTGTCACATCTGAAACTGTTTAGCTGTTGAAACGGAGACTTTGACTTCAAAGCTTGCCCTAGTGTTTCCAGACAGACCCGGCTTTCAGATCACCTTGAAATCAAATTCCACTCAGATGGTGAACATGTAGAAAATGTGCCTTTATTACCTTAACAGATTTTTTTCTTTTCCTTTTTTTTTAAACAAAAAAAAAACAACTTGATTTCTTTAGACATATAGAGGCAGATGTGCTTACTGTCACCCATAGACACTGGGACTTGGTCACAGTTTGGGAATTGTGATTGCCTCTGATTTTGCAGTACAATGGTGTTTTAAAATAGTATGTTTTTTTTAAAAGGGGGTATTTGAAACAGTCACCCTACTTGGGCTCCCTTAGAAACCCCATATGTGTCTGAAGCAAGTGATGGGTAATGGGATATATAGCATTGTTAGTATATAGATGGATAGGCCAAACCCAACTTGAGGAAGAATGATTGAAAGCCTAGATCAAGTTCAGTTGTTGGTTTTAGTTCCCAGTGGACAAGTATCTTTAGGAAAATTCCCACTCACTGGTATTCAGTAAATATTTATTGAGTACCTACTATGTGTAAGGCATTTTTCTTAACCCTGTGGGGGGTCCTTATTAAAGTTCCCACCAGAGGCTCCAGTCATTAAGTCTGGTCACTTAAATCCTCAAAAAAAAATGTTAACAGGAGTAAGTCGTTTATCCTTGTCACGGCTGAGGTACAGTGATAAGGAAAAGCTATTGAGTCAAATAGGGATATTTATTGAATGTTTGCTATCTGGTGAGTACTAATGCGTTAACTTAGGAGTGGGGAAGCTGGGGAGGGACTAAAAATAAGCATGCATTCTTTTCAAATGAAATCGTCTGCTGGGGGAGGGGGAGGAGGTTGCCCATTCGACCCCAAGTCATGTCAAGATTTATTAATTAAGTGCTTACTATCTGCCAGGTACTATGCTAAGCACTGATGATACAAATGCAAGCAAAAAAACAATCCTTCTAATTTAATTTTTTTTAATTTTTGAAATAAAACAAGCGCTTCCATAACACAGTATAATAAAAAAGGTAATTGCACATGAAACTACAAATCTATTATGTACAATTTGCTATCTCTTTTAAATATATAATAAAGTTATCGTGTAAATTTCTTTTTTCTTTCCTCTTTCTACCCCTCCCCTGCCGTAGAGAAGGCTACCATTAGACGCAAATAGGCATATATATGTATGTATGTATGCATGTGTATGTATATATATATATATATATATATATGTAAAATTATTCTATAGATGCTTCTATTTATCAGTTCTTTCTCTGGATGCAGACAGAATTTTTCTTCATATGTCCTTTATAGTTAATTTGGGTATTTATAATAATCAAGATGACTTATTCCCTCAAAGTATTCCCATACTCTTTTTCCTTTCTTTTTTCCAATCTAGACACAGTTAACTCCTGCTTAGGCAATTCCTTCTCTCACATACATCTTCTTTAACGCCACTCCTACTTTCCTCTAATAATTTTTGCTCAATTACATGAAAAAGTTTCTTATTATTCATGTATCTCTATTTTATTTATGACACCCAAAAATAACCCTGAGCAGACTGATTAGTGTACAAGCAATGCTAGTGACACTCTCATACAAGGGAAGAGGAAAGCCTTTAAATTAGATTTCAGTAAACTGGGTCTTAAATCTCTTAAAAGGGCCCCCAAGATAGAAGGGAGGATTAGCAGTAGTGATAACAAAAAAAGATCATTGATATATATATATATGTATGTATGTATGTATGTATGTACACATATACACATATACGTATATATGTATACACACATATATTTTTTAAACCTACATAGAAGAGAACAGAAAGAAATGCAAATGAGCAAGACGGTTGGGATACTAATTTGTAGAATTTATCATATATGAGTCACACATGTATCTTAAGCAAAGAATGTAAAGTGGAGATTCATGGTTTCATAGAAAGTGCTCTTTTTGCATTCTATTATGTGTATAGAAATGCGATCTTTCTCTTTTTTTGGTGTTTGTTCAGCATTTAAAAGTAATTTTTAGAAGCACCCCAAAGTCCCCTGCAACATCTCCATGAAAATTCTATCACTTGTTTCACTCTCTTTTTTTAATATGTTTTTCCTCAATCATCAGCATTCAATATTTTATTAAAAGATACTTGGGGTTTTTTTTAACTTGGTTCAATTATTAGCATCTTGACAGTATTGTTCTTCATTATTTTTTCTTGAAAACTAGGGATCCTTACGTACCGCAAGAGGGGGCTGTAAAAATTATAGTGACTCTAAAGGTCATTGGGTGCCACATATATTGACCAGGGGATACTTGTCATAGTCATGACTGAGAAGGAAATTTGCGCTTCAAAAGACCCTTATCAGTGGTGTCCCACCTGCTGAAGAGTTCCCCTGGGCATTCTGAGAAGGCTCCAGAGTGAACTCAGAACTGCTCAGAGTATGCACTTGGGTGGTCCCAGTGAACCATATCTAGCCTACAACCATACCAGTGGGCTATCTTCTGGTCATAGTTGACTTCAGGAATCTGGGAGATTTGTCCAGTAGACAGTTTGATCAAAGGAAAGAAACCAAGGTCAGAGAAAATTTTGAGATCCCCGGGAAGAATGCATGCTTTGGAAGAAAATTACATACCTAGATTGACTTGTACTATCTGTTAATTTTTTGATGAGTAGGCAGGGTATTGCTTAAATAATGGCCTATAAACCAGGTCCCAATTGGTGTGAACAATGGATCCCCCGAAATGGTCATATATATTTGAATTTACATGATTCAGAGTTTAAATTACGTAAAATAAAGTCATTGGTTCCAGCCCAAAAGAAATATGCAGCAAGATTTCAAATAATACAAACGCATCAGGGAGATTCATGATTCACTTTACTAAGTTGTAGCCAAGTCTTCCCTATTAAAGTTATAGGCTGCCTCGTCACACTGTTGATTCTCATTGATTTTTCAATCCACTGACTCCCTTAGATCTTTTTAACAAAAACAGTGATCTGATCACACTATATTTTATGCTATATTTGTGAAGATGGGTTTTTGAACCCATGGGTAGAACCTTTCATTTATTAAATTTCATTTTATTCTGCTCAGTCCATGCTTATAGCCTTCTGAGATCTTTTTGGACCTGGACTCCGTCCTACAAAATGTTTGTTGTCCTTTCCAGTGCTACAGTGGGAGCTAAGTGCCAAAGTGGATAGAACACAGAGCCTAAATTCAGAAGACCTGTGTTCAAATCCAGCTTCAATCACTTTAGCCAGTCAGTCCCTAAACATTTATAAGTGCCTATTATGTCCCAACACTACAAAGCTGGGGATACAAAGAGAGACAAGACAGTTCCCAGCTTTCAAGGAGCTCACAGACTGATGAGGAAGACAACATGCAAACAGTTAAATACAGAATAAGGAGGAATAATCAATGGAGGGAAAGCATTAGAATTAAGAGGAATTGGGAAAGACTTCCAATAGAACATGGGATTTTAGCTGAGACTTTAAGAAAGTCAGGGAAGCCAGGAGGCAGACATGAGGAGGGACAGCCTTCCAGTCCTGCGGGACAGCCAGTGAAAATGTCCAGAGCCCGGAGGTGGGGTGCCTTATTCAAGGAACAGAAAGGAGGCCAGTGTCAGTGGATTTCAAAGAGTACATGGTGGGGTAGGAGGTATAAGAAAGCTGATGAGGTTAGGGGCTTTCTAGCTATGTGAATCTGGGCAAGTCACTTAACCTTTACCTGACTCAGTTTTTTCTACTGTAAAATGGAATTGATAATAGCACATAGGTTCCTGTGAGGATCAAATGAGATCTTTGTGAACAGCTTAGTGTAGTGCCTGGCACATAGAAGGAGCTTAATAAATGCTTATTACTTTACCCCAGTTTCATGTCATTTTCAGATTTCACAGGTGCCTTCATCCACGGAATTGATAAAAATGTTGAAAAGTACAGGACCTGGGACTAAGCCAGACTCCTAAGGGCAATTTACTGGAGACCTTCCTCCAAGTTGGTATTAACTTTCTTAGGCTAATGAGGGGTCATAATTATATCTTGGTTTACGTGTTTTGTGTTAGTTTTTGCTCTTGTTTTTAAAGTTTTATTGATGGTTCTATTTTTTTTAAATGCCGTAGTTTCCCAAAATGCTCCTCAGCCCTGTAGAACCCTCCCTCGTAACAATGAAAGCAGTTCATAATAATAACTTTAATTTTATAGTTTTTCATAGTTCCAACTCATTTTCACAAATATTATCTCAATTAATCCTTGTGAGAATTCTCTAAGGGAAGGAGGAAGTGCTTATCCCCACTTGACAGATGAAGTGAAGAGTCATTTAAGTGACTTGCCCAAGATCACAGGACCAATGTGTGGCAGAGCCCACACCTTCTGACTGCCACTTCACTATGGTATCCAGACCTTGCTGTCCACTCTTTACTTGTGTCCAGTCGCACTGAGAAGCTTTTTTAAATTAGTGTTTGAAAGTCACTGAGAGCTACAGATCACAGGTGTGTCTCCTGCTACTACCATCATCATCATTACTATAGTGCTATGATAACTGTCTAGTTCCTAATTATTTCAAATGAGCATTTGTGTTCATCTAGGAGAAATAAAGAGGGATTCTGCTTCATTCTTAGAAGATATTAGTCTGGAATTTTGTATAAAAACAAACTTTTTGAAAAATAGCATCCTGTTTCATCATTGTAATTCCTTTGAAATTATTTTTGGAGACAGATGATATTAATCGTACTTTGAAATTTATTTCACTGTGTTTTGGGTGCAGATTAAGTTATGTGTGAGGCAGACAGGCGCCATCCCCACACCTCTCCTCCTGGCCAGTCAGGGTTTGCTCTGCTGTCCCTCTCTCCTCCCTTCCCCGCCCCGGCCAACCCCTGAGGGGCGGCGCCTGGATTCTAAGTGATGAACTGGGTGATGAAGTGATGAAGAGGGAATATCTTTTGCACCCTTGTCACTCCCCTCCCCCTCACCTAAATTTGCCCTGATGGCAGTTATGGCTGAGCTATGGTTTTGAAGCACAGTGATTCTCGTAGGTGACCAGCACAGGCCTCTGTGAATAACTATTGTTGTTTGGTCATTTTTCAGTCATGTCCCACTTTTTGTGACCCGTTTGAGGGCTTCTTGGCAGAGATACTGGAGTGGTTTGCCATTTCCTCCTCCAGCTCATCATCTTACAGATGAGGAAACTGAGGCAAACAGGGTTAAGTGACTTGCCCAGGGTCACACAGGTAGTAAGTGTCTGAGGCCAGATTTGAATTCAGGAACAGGAATCTGGCACTCTTTCCACTCTACCACTTAGCTGCCCCCTATGAATAACTAGTCACACTGCTTTGCTGGAGGGCCCCGGCTATGAACTTTTCTAGTTATAACTCTGGTTTAAAAAAATAACCACCAAAGTGGGCCAGACCATCACAAACTATTAAGGTAGAAACAGATAGACAGATTCATATAAAGAGTTCATTGCATTTCTAGCTGCCCCAAACCAGGCACCACTAAAACCAGTGTGCCTCACTACACTAGTCAGTTCTTAGAAGCTGAAACTCTACACAAGAACAAAGACAAAGCTTATAAATTTCCCTCTAACCTTATGTGTTCAGGCACCCATCCATTCAGCCTTTTCTCCAAATGGGACCATGAAAAATTGAAGACTGATAGGAGTAAATCCTATGTGATTTCACTACATTTGTATAGATTGCAGCCTTAAATGCCAGTGGTTTGATGGGCTCACCTTAGAGCCTATGAAGGAATGCCTATGTTTGCCAAACTTTAGCTATGGCTCTATGTAGGTGAAACTGTCTTTTTATTAAAACAAAATGTTCTTGGATCCTTTCATAGACACACACACACACACACACACACACACACACATACACACACACACTCATGCATATAACCATGATCTCGTTTCCTCTCGAATCTAGAGGATAAAGTTCATAATTCGCGTAGGAGTAAATATTTGCCCCCTGGAGAAAATGGAATTCTCAAATATACAGACTCTGGATAGAACTTTTTTAGAATATGCTGTGAGGAATTCACTTTTGGCACCAAACATGTAGATGTTTCATCTAAGTATAGTTTTCTGTGAATTTTTCTAGTTATAACTCTGGTTTAAGAAAAAGAATAATTCATAATTGTTACTGTCGTCTTTCAGAGCTCACATTTTATCCTTTTCATTGGAGCAGCATGACATAGTAGAAGCAATCCTGGACCTCAAATTGAAGATCTGGGTTCAGGTTTCTGCCACTCACTAGTTATATGAACTTAGGCACATGATTTTTACCTCTCTGACCTCCAGTTTATTCATCTATAAAATGGGGAGTTGACAGATGAATGGAAGACGGATTAGAGTGGGGAGAGACAAGACTGCTTCACAAGCATTATTGTTGTAAGGGAACATGCTTTGTCAGCTTGAGAGTTCCATGGAAATGTGAGGTCTAATATGAATTTTGCCATGATGTAAGAACACCACTAACAACTAGCTCTGTTTTTTTTCTTTTAGTTTGGGCCCTTAGCATTCCTACATTCAATAAGAAGAAAATCAAATGCATTGATGCATTGCAAAGTGTAACTCTGCTGGAAAAAAAACCAAGTCCCCAAAACTGCTGGCCTGAAGTCAGTCAGGAAGACTTATCTTCTTAAGTTCAAATCTGACCTCAGACACTTACTAGCTGTGTGACCCTGGGCAAGTCACTTAACCTTATTTGTCTCAGTTTCCTAATTTGTAAAATAAGCTGGAGAAGGAAATGGCAAACAACTCCAGTATCTTTGCCAAGAAAACCCCCAGTGGGGTCACAAAAGGTCAGACACAACTGAAATGACTGAACAAGAGAGCAAGAATCCTTTCCTACTCCTCCTTAAGGTCAGCACTTTCCTTCTGAGATTATCTAAATTTATCCTGTACCTATCTTCTTTGTACATACTTGTTTACAGATTGTCTCCTCCTTTAGACTGTGAGATCCTTGAGAACAGGCACTGTTGTTTACCTTTTTTTGTATCCCCAATCAAGTCTTCCTAATTCTAGGCCCAGCTAGTTATCCACTGTTCCATACTGCGTCCTAGATGAACCCCAAGGTCCCTTTAAGCTCAAAATCTGTGATCCTGTGCTTTGAAAGAAAGGGGAAGCAAGACATTCTGTAATAGCAACCGGCATGAATGAAAATATACAGGTGGAAGAGGCTTAGAGAACCTGAGAGACAAAGAGACAAAGAGAGAGAGAGAGAGAGAGAGAGAGAGAGAGAGAGAAACTGACTTAGGCTCAAGGACCCATACTCCAGAGTGGAAGCTTGCCCCAATAACTGCATACATGATACACATGAGTTGATAAAGCCCATCCTCCTTCAGAAGACCACTTTCCAAAAGATTCTCATATTGCCTAATGACTATATCTTAGGTTTCTTTTGAGTATAAGATAAGCTAGATAAGACTTTAGCTCATCTACTTATTGGCACCAAACTATTTATTGATATTGATATAAATTTTCCATGTCATTTTCCACTCTTATGTTTACCAGGATTGTATACAGTTGGCTAAGGGATCCTAACTGAAAGTTCAGCTTAGAATCTTCTTATAAGGATATGCCATGGATAGTTTGATGCCTTAATGCTTTACATTTGTATAGTCCTTTATATTTTGTAAAGTGTTTCCACTTCATATCTTATTTGATTTTCACAACAACTACCTGAAGTAGAATGGGTCAGGCATTACTATCCATATTTTATGGATGAGGAACATGGAGCTTGGAAAGCTTGGAACAGAACATAGACTTTCTGATTCCTGGTCTTTTTGCTATACCACACAGGGGAATGTGGCTGTTAGGAAATGGACACTCCTCAGTGTCTAGATTGATGCTTATAATCTCTGAATCATTTTTGGCTCTTTCTTCTCTTCTTTTTCCCACACACCGAAATATATTCTATTTACACCCTTCTCCTTTACCCCCCCCCATCCATCTCTTCCTAATTGTTCCTTTCTGTTACTATTCTAATTTAGACCCTCTTTACCTCCAGCTTGGGTTGTGGGATACCTTAACAGTCTTCCTGACTCCAGTTTTTTCCCCTCCAATAAGTTCTACGTACCATTAATGTATTGGTCTTTGAGTATGATCATGCCATTCCACTTCTCAAAACCTCCAGCGATTCCCTACTGCATACCAAATAAAGAGAAAACTCCTTACTCTAGCTCCAAGCTTCCTTCTAGCATGATCTCTCATTACTGTCTTTCACACACTTGGTGCTCCAGCCAAACTGGCTTCCTCATTGTCTACTTTGTTCCTCTTATAATGCCCTAATTTGCTGCAGTTCAGTCATTCAGCCATGTCCCATTCTTCATGACCTGGTGGACCATAATATGCCAATACTCTCAATGGGGTTTTCTTAGCAAAGATACCAGAGTGGTTTACCATCGTGGATTAAGGCAAACAGAGGTTAAGTGACCTCCCAGGGTCACAGAGCTAGTGAGTATCTGAGGCCAGATTTAAACTGAGGTCTTCCTGATTCCAGGCCCAGTGCTCTAGCCACTGAGCCACCTATTTGCCCAGTCATATCCTAATTACTATTTATTTATCTGAGCATATCCTACTACTAGACTGGAAACTCCTTAAAGGTAAAGTTATAGTTTGCTTCTTTGTTTTTCCTCTATCATCTAGTACAAGGCATTGCATGTTGAAAGTGTTAGTACATTTTACACATTGTAAATACTTTAAAATGTTTGTTGAATGAATGAACAAATACACTTTGGACATAGCCATTCAGCCAGGCACAGATGTGCCTGAAAACACAGACCATCCAGTCCACATGCTCTACTATTTTACCATCTATATAGTCATCTATCTATTTGTCTATCTGTCCGTCCATCATCCATCTATCTCCTCTCCATCTCCTCTGTCTATCTCTCTGTCTCTCTGTCTATCTATCTACCTATCTATCTTAGCCTAAATGGGCCAAGGTCTCCCACTGCATTCTGGGCCATCTCCAGTTGTCCTGATGAATATCAGGTTACTGGATCCAGGTGGCTCTGGAGGAGAAAGTGAGGCTGGTGAGCTTGCACAGCCCTCCCTCGCTCAAATCAAAGTCAACAGCAAGTCATATCATCATTTCCCTGATGTCATGGTCCTCTTTGAGAACGAAGGACAAACACAACAACATTTTACCCATATGTCACATAAATTTTATTTCCTTTTATTTGGATCAGAGAATTGTAAGATTTTAGAGCCAGAAGAAAACCGAGAGATCATTTAGTCCAGTCCCCTTATTTGGGTCTGTGACATCTGTGAGCCTAAGTCTCGCCTTTTCCATCCACATGCTTTTATTCACACGGCTGCTATGCCAGAAAGTCTTGCTTCCCCTTTCTTTTAAGTCACAGGAGTATAGATTTTGAGTTTAAAGGAAACTTGAATTTCATCTAGGAGGCAGGTAAAGATTTCAAGGCCCAGATTAGTGAAGTGACTTGTTCCATGGACCTCTGGGAACAAATCCAGGATCCAAACCCCAAAATTCCAAATCCAAGACTACATATTACAACTCAATTTCCTCCCATGTAAAATGAAGGGGTTGGACCAAGTGGCCTTTGAGAACCTTTCCAGCTCCCTGCCTATGGTCCTAAGAACTCTGTTCACATATTCATTCTTTATATTCTAGCATTCATGTAGCACGGTACTTATGCTTAGAAGGGGGGAGGGGGGAAATCAAGGGAACATTTACCCTGGAATGAGAGCAAACTGGTGAGGCTTCTGGGCAGCCCTGGCAGGGAGCATTAAGCCGATTAGGTTACCATATTCAGTTTGATGAAAAAAGTGTATTCCGACTTTTTGTTTAATAAACGTAATTGTCAGTCAAGTAGACTTGTACTCATTAGGGAACGTGTCTGCACCATCATTCCTCTGGGACCTCCTCTCTAATTACTTTTTCTTCATTATAAACTCAGCTGGAAACTAATTGCCATTGGAAAGTCACCCAAGCAAGCTGACCAACTCTATCACAGGCCTTCATTTCTTGCATCTTCCTGAAATATCTTTCCTCCAGCATTCTCCTTATTTTTTTGTTGTTGTTCAGTTGTTTCAGTCATGTTAAACTCTTTGTAACTCCATTTGAGGTTTTCTTGGCAAAGATACTACAATGGTTTGCCATTTCTTTTTCTTCAGCTCATTTTACAGATGAGGAAACTGAGGCAATCAAGGTTAAGTGAGCTGCCCAGGATCACACAGCTAGTGTGTGAGGCTGGATATGAAATCATGAAAGTGAGTCTTCCTAACTCCAGGCTCAGCACTCCATCACACCACCTAGTTAACTCTATTACAGAACTGTAACTGGGAGCGAGGGAGTAATGGAAGTGGGGGGAAATGGCAGTACAAGAGACAGTCAGGCCACTGGTGCAGTTGTCTGCAAGGATCATCTGACCCTCACCCTCAGGGGCAGTTAGCTGGGGAGGTGAACCTTGAGGGGAGGGGCCTGATAATGATGGAACCCTGGGATTACGGGGGTAACTCGGGATAGTTGTACATAGTGGGACAAGAGAAGTGGTAGTAACAACTGTAGAGAAGACCTACCAGCCCCCTTCTCAGATGAGAACCTCCTGTACGATTCAATAAGTCAATCGACAAGCATTTATTAAGTACCAGGCATTGCTCCAAGTGCTGAGATACAAAAGCAAAAATTTAAAAATCCCTGCCCACAAGAAGCTTCCATTCTATTGGGTCAAACCCTTGGGCAAAGTCCTGTTCACTCCATGGCGGTTATGGACGTGCTTTACTATAAGTATTCTTTTAATGCAAGAAAAAACAAAGGTAACACTGTAGCCACTGGGCATTTGGTATGTGCCCAGTTGCTATGTCTCTCTTTCCTAAATTTTCCCTTCTCCCTTCCTTCTTTCCTATTCCAATTGTCCCTACTTTTATGTCATAGACTATCTGATGGTTTCCAGGATCATAAATTTAGAGCTAGAAGAAACTTCGAAATCACTGAATCCAACTTTCTCATTTTACAGATAAGGAAACTGAGGTACAGAAAGTTTAAATGAGATGCCCAAGATCATATATGTGGAAGAAACAGAATTTGAACCCAGGTCCTCTGACTCTCTCTTTCCACTGTATCACAGTGCCTTTCATAATTGACATTATGGGCATTTCTATAGTAAAATCTGACATGACATTGGAACATAGTAACAGATGGGTGACTATGTAAAGGTTTCCAGGACCTAGAAAAAGAATCTTTTTCACCGTGCTTCCATTTCTGGACTCCGCATGTTAAGAAAGAACCAAGAATAGAAAAAGAGAGTGGAGAGCATTCGAGAAGATAACACCTAATTAAAGGCTAGTAGACACTTGACTCTACAAGGAAAGATTAAATGAGTTGGCGTTAATTGTGTAGATTATCGAGAATTAGCTACTTAGTAAATCATTTTTCTATGTGATGAATAATCTACAGTGTTACCTTGTATTGTGTGTGTGTGTGTGTGTGTGTGTGTGTGTGTGTGTGTTGCTTCATTCAAATAACTTAGGTTCCTTAAGAATAAGACCTTTCCTTTTTGTCTTTGCATCCCCAGTGCCTGGTACAGTGCTTGGCATTTTATAGTAGAACACTGAACTTGGAGTCACAGGACCTGAGTTCAAATTTCACCTTTGCCGCTTATATGACTTTGGGCAAGTCACTTCATTTCTCTAGGCTTCAAGTTTCTCATCTGTAAAATGAGAGGATTGGTCCTAGATGACCTTTGAGTCCCTTCCAACTCTAGATCTAGCTTAAAAAATGCTCTTTAATGAATTGATTCAAGACAGTTTATGAAAGTTACAAAAGAGAAACTGAGGCACAAGTATCTAAGAGGGAAAGGGATCCATTTTCCCTGAAGCTAAGCTTTCCTAGATGTGTCCCTTTATTAAATCTCAGCTCTTTAAGAACAGGGAATGTCTAACCCATGGGTGGGGAACTTGTGGTCTCCAGGCCACATATGGCCCTCTAGGTCCTCAGGTGTGGCCTTTTGTTTGAATCCAAGTTTTACACAACAAATCCTTTTAATAAGGGGATTTGTTCTGTGAAGTTTGGATTCAGTCGAAGGGCCGCACTTGAGGACCTAGAGGGCCACATGTGGCCTCAAGGCTACAGATTCCCCACCCCTAGCTAATTAACACAAGTTGTCATTCAGTCAGTCATATTCAACTCTTTGTGACCCCATGGACCATAGCAAGCCAGTATTGTCCATGAGGTTTTCTTGGCAAACATAACTGGAGTTGTTTGTCATTTCCTTCTCCAATGGATTAAGGCAAACGGGTTAAGTGACTTGCCTAGGGTCACATAGTTAGTGAGTGTCAGAGACTGAATTTGAACTCAGGCCTTCCTAACATCAGACCCAGGGCTCTATTCACTGAGCCATCTAGGTGCCTCCTTTAGGACATAGTAACTAAGTACTTAATAAACACTTTTTGATTTATTCACTCAGTGTCGATACATACGTATTCAGAGTGAGAGTGATGTCAGTTAAAACGAAGACCTTACTGAAAGGGAGGATTTTTCTGAATGTCCCCAGACAAGCTGCTCATTCTCTCTGACCTGATACATAAAAGGAATTCAACCGATATGTAAATGATATAGTAAAAGAAAGAAAAGGAAATGAGACTGGGGAAAGTAGTTTCCCCATAGAGCCCCCAGTAATGTTTTCACTCTGTCTACCTTAGTCAGAGTTCTCTGAAGAAAGAACGTTTTGGGGGAGATGTGGACGCTTTCAATGAAGCACGCCTCATTGGGAGCCACCAGATCAGCCCACTAGGCACAGGAAGCTGTTTATAATTTTAGAGCCATACATCACCATACACTTGTCATCGCCAGCCAGCCAGGAAAGCCTCCAGTGAAGGCGAAGAAGGCAGCCATTTTCCTCGCCTCTGCTCTTTTTCAGAGCTGATTAATGATTTATCTCTTTGGCAGAATTAAAAACAAAGACAATAACCCTCTAATACTGTTGCTAAAGGATGACACGAAGACTCTTATGGGTCTTCTGATCTTTTATTATTCAATATTTATGACATGGCCCATACCCTAAAGTCATTGAACCATGAGCACAATGACACATAGGATCTGCCCAGATGCAAAGAACTTGATTAAGGACTTAAAATTCTATGAAATTAATTGTTTTTAGTGATGCTTTCTGATTTTAAATAACATTCATTTCCAAATATAGCTTTCCTCTTGCCTTCCCCAACTCCCCACCCAACTTCCTACCCAGTAAGCCATCCTTTCTAGCAAAGATTTTAAAAGAAAGAGAGGAGGGGGAAAGCAGTTAAGCAAAGCCAGCCAACACATCCATGTGTATCTGATAGTATGTGCAATATTCCATACGCATAATCTCCTACCTCTGCAATGAAGGGAGGTACATTTTCTCAACACTTCTTCAAGGCTCAACTTTGCTATCACGGTAATGCACCATTCAGCGTGTTTTTCCTGCTCTTCATTGTTGCAGTCATTGTAGATATTGTTTCCTTGCCTCTAATTATATTATTATGCACCAGTACATATAAATCTTTCTATGCTTCTTTGAATTCATGTTCATCACTTCTTTTAGTGCAGTAAAATTTCATTACAGTCAAATTGACAATTTGTCCATTCCCCAGTCATTGAGGACCTGCTTTGTTTCCAGTTCTTTAGCTACAACAAGCTAATTTGTGACTATAAATGTGTATGTATATACGTGAATGTCTATGTGTAAACTCTTGTGTACAAACTTTCTATCTGACAAAAACTATTGGGAAAACTGGAAAACAGTTTGACAAAAATTAGGCTTAGACCAGCATCTTATACTAGTTACCAGAACTTCTTAAATAAGAAGTGCTGAAAGGGTCATGAATGGGAAAAGTTTAAGAAGCCCTATAGTATAGACCATGCTATGTGCCAAATGGACACTTGACTTATATATAAAAGGTCATCATTAAAAAATAGAGAAAAATGGCTGAATAATAATAATTATATGAGTGTGTATATGTGTATACATTTCACATATGTATGTGAAATACCCTACTTTCTCCCTTTGATCTCCTTGGTTTGGATACTTAGCAGTGGGATCTCAGGGTCAAAGGCTCTAGCCATTTTAGGCACTTTTTAAGTAGAACTCCAAATTGCGTTCCAGAATGGTTGGACCAGTTCACAGCTCCATCATCATGTGCCCATCATTCCACTGCCCCTATTTAGCTAAGAATTTCTCCCCTCACCTTAGTTGTGAAACATCTATCCATTTTGCTCTATTATTTTTTAAACAATGTGATATTTTATATGTAAATTATGTCCATTTGGCATATATCATGGTATATAGTTTAAGACGCTGATCTAAACCTATTTTTTTGTCAAATTGGTTTCCAGTTTTCCCAGAGAGTGTTTACCCAAGAGTTCCTTTCTTTGGATTTATCAAAGACTGGATTATTGAATTTGGTTATTCCTCATTCTTGCTTTTCTAGTTTGTTCCACTGCTCTACTTTTCTATTTTTTAACCAGTTTTTGTTTTTCAGTCATTTCAGTCATGTCTGACTCTCAGTGACTCCATTTGGAGTTTTCTTAATAAAGATACTAGAAGGGTTTGCCATTTCCTTCTCCAGTTCGTTTCCAGATGAGGAGACTGAGGCCAAGTTGAGTGACTTGCCCAGAGTCACACAGCTAGTAAGCGTCTGAGACCAAATTTGAACTCAGGTCCTCCTGACTCCAGGGCCCATACTCTATCCACTTAGCCACCTAGCTGCTCCCAAGGGCCCAGATTTTTAACAATATTCTTCCAGTGATGTAATTTGGCTTCAAGTTGTGGAATACTATTGTCTCCAAAGAATTGACCTTGAGGATCACCCAAAAGTCAGTGGAGAGTTATATAATGGGTATGAGCACGAGGCAACATGACACAGATAAGCAATGGTAGGAAAAAGAGCATAAGTAAAATATACAAATTTTTTAAAAGGTGCCCAGAGAGACAGCTGAAATAAAGCCTGAACGGTCCACAGGTAAACTCCCTCCAGAAAAATGAAATCAGGAAATTCAAGGAAGACTCCCTGCACAGTGTGTAGGTCCCTCTGTAGCAAGCTTATGGGAAGGCATAGCCAAGAATGGGTGGGCATAAATGGGCTGTGTTATTTGTAGTTAGAAGGAATGACTGTGTTGATGAGATCACAGATGCATTGAGTAAAGTGATGAGGGCCTGGATTGGGATAGTACTAATATGAATGGGAGGAAAAGTGATCTAGAGAAACATTATGAGAATAGAGAAGTCAACACTTGATAACTTCTGCAAGAAGTCCATGATGCCTCCCAAGTTTTCATGGAGTCTTTCACAAAAAGGAGAAATTAGAAAGCCTTAATATTCAAGACTTCTATGGAGCCATAAAAGTCATCAGGATTTTTAACAACCATAGCAGAACTTCCTTACTAGAGCATGAGCTGCTTGAGGGCAAATTGCCATCTCTTAGTTATCTTTATACCTTCTTCAGCACTTTGCTCCTAGTAGGCACATAAACTGTAATTCTGGAATGAAATGAGTTTTCTTGGGGGGAATGATGTCCTTGTTCCAATGAGGCTGTTACCACTAAAAGCATTTTTAAAACTTCCTCTCTAAGAATTGGCATCTAAGTCAGAAACAGTGCTATTTGGAATAGCCACCAGTGCCAAAGCCTCATTTTTTTTTTTTGGAGAGTGGCTTTGATTTTTGGAAACAACTAAAAAGTATTCAGATTCAGATCTGCTGAGTAAAGTGAGTGATGAGTGTTGCTCAACATCCCCATTTTTGGTCAAAAACAAAGTAGGACAAGGTAGCTAAGTAGCGCAGTGGCCCTGGGGTCTGTAAAAGCTGAATTCAAATCTGGCCTCAGACACTTGACACTTAGTAGCTGTGTGACTCTGGGCAAGTCACTTAACTCCAATTGCCTTGTAAAAAAAATACAAGCAACAACAAAGTAGAACCATAATGAGCCTGGTTTTCTTATATTAGTTGGCATTTATTTAATTTATTAATGCTATTAATACTGCCTACTAAATGCTAAGCACTCTGCTAAATGCTGGGCATACAAAGAAAGACAAAAGATAGGCCCTGCTCTGAAGGAGCTCATAGTTCAATGGGGGAGACAACATGCAAACAACTATCAATAGTTATGTGGCTCATAATCTAGCTCTTACTATAGTCCCCTAAGAGGACTTTCAAAAACATTTTGAGCACTGGTAGGGCCTTTTAAGGAGAGCTTTTAAATAGGTGGCACATGCATTATTTGCCTCATTTTACAAATGAGGAAACAGAGGCTCAGAGAGGTTAAATATATTAAATCTAGGGTTCTTCCCACTACAAAACACAACCCTCTCCTATTAAAAAGACACCATCTTTTTGGAGATGTGTAAGTTCTTTTATGTTTGTCAACAAACACTCATGCCTCACACACTATAAAAAGATAATCAGTTTTCAGAGGATTAAAATACACCTAACACCAAAACCAAACTGAACCTGATTCCTTTTCTTTCCTTTACGATTAAAAAGGCGTTTCCGTATACACAGCACCTCCAGATCACTGTAAATATCAATTCTAATTATAGCAGAGATGTACCAAAGTGCCTGTTAACGAGAAATCAGATCCTGAGATTGAGAACCAGAAATCACTTTGGCAGTCATCAGCCACCTTATTTTATGGGTGGGGCTGAGGGCAGCAAAGAGATTGAATAGGTTACACAGCTAATAAATGGCAGACCTGGTACAATAGAGGATTTGTTTCATGCGTTGTAAATATTAATTTGAATTAATTTGCTTTGAAAATTTCTGGAGACTCATTTAGAAAGTGGTCCCTAGAGTGCTACAAAACTAGTTATTTCAATACAGTTCAATAAATATTTCTCAAATATCTGCCATGCTTGATGCACTGCTCCAGGTTCTAGGGATGCAAAGCCATAGTTTCTGTCCAGATATGTATGGAAATAGGTGTAATATCAGGCAAATTGTAGTACATGCAAAGGAGATAAACAAACCAAGGGTTATGAGAAGTTTGAGGATGAAGAAAGCATTTCGCACTAGGGTGATCAAGGAATGTGTCATAGAAGAAATGATACCTGATGTAAAATAAGGAAGGGATTTCAACAGGCAGACATCATCATCATCTTTACAACTATTATCTTATTTGGTCCTCATAATAACCCTGGGAGGTAGGTGATGGGATTCCATTTCAGGCACCATCGTCATCATCACCATCATCCTATTTATGTGGTGCTTTAATATCTAAAGAGGAGTGGAGGAGAAATATGAAAGAAGGTAGAGAGGCAAGAAAGCAGAGGACAATTGATCAACTCACCATCAAGTATTTATTAAGTGCCTACCATATTTCAGGCACTGTGCTAGGCAATGGAAGTTCGTAGACAATGCGACAGATCCTGCCTTCAAGAAGCTTACATTCTAGTTGGGGGGAAAACATGTACCCTTAAAAGTATAAATACAAAGCATATAAAAAATAAGTCAAAGTAATTTCTTGGGAGTGGGAGGAGAAGAGAAGAGGCACTAGCAACCAGAAGGCTCAAGAAAGGGTTCTTGTATGAGTCAGCATATCAGTTGTAATCCTGAAGGAAACTCAGGATTTTATGAGAAGGGGTGGAGGAGGGAGTGCATTCCACGCGTGGAGGACATGTACAAATGTGTGGAGATGGAAGATGAGGTCTCATGTATGATGCACCAGGAAAAATAACCAAACAGAGCAGTTCAGCTAATTGTAGCGTGCGTAAGGGAATATAATGTAAGGTTGTAAAGGTAGGTGGGGACTGGTTTGTTCAGGCCTTTAAATGCCATACAGAGGAGTTTGTATTTTATCCTACAGATGATAGGAAGCTACTAGAGTTTATTGCTGAGGAGAGTGATGTGGTCAGACTTTAAAAATATCCCTTGGAAGGCTTTGTGGAGAATGGATTGGAAATAAGCGAGAGTTGAGATAGGGAGGCCAATTAAGAGGCTATTGCAGTAGTAAAGGAGA
This sequence comes from Phalanger gymnotis, assembly GCA_028646595.1. NCBI lineage: Eukaryota > Metazoa > Chordata > Mammalia > Diprotodontia > Phalangeridae > Phalanger > Phalanger gymnotis. The sequence continues at coordinate 292,629,218 of CM053622.1, read as the reverse complement.
GGATGGGGGCATGGATGTTGACAGGAACTGTGCTCTCCAATTCCTGACTCTGGGTATTTTTTCTGGCTGCCCCTCCCCCTGCCCCATCTGGAATTGTCTCTCTCCTCCTTTCTGCTTCCTGGCTTTCCTGGCTCCTTTCAAGTTCCAGCTGAAGTCCCACATTCTGCAAGAAGCCTATCCTAGGCCTCCTTAATGCTAGTGTCTTCTCCCGGTTAATTATCTCCAACTTGTCCCATATTTATCTTATTTGTATATAGTTTGCATGTTGTCTGTCTCGTTAGATGGCAAGCATCTGGATGTAGATTGTGAGCATCTGGATGTAGATTGTATAGAGTGCCAAAACTGATAAACATGAAATAATTTTCTATGTAAGGTAATTTGTAAGTGCTTTCAACTGAATTAATGTCATTTGAGTGGCGATAAATTTTATTTCACATTGAAAAAAAAGATTGTGAGCTTCAGAAATTTTTGTTTTGGGGGCTCTTTTTTTTTGATCATTTCTTTGTATCCCTAGCTCTTAGTTCTGGCTTTAGTACACAGTAGGTGCTTAATAAATTCTTGATGATTTGACAGTAAGTGAGGTTGTGTGTGGGAGAGGTAGTCAGTGGGGAATGAGCAGTCCAGTTTGGCTTAACTATAGACTTGAGAATACTAACTGGCTTGTCTAAGTAGAAGATAACTTTTTATAATTATTTTACAATTTAAATTAATTATATTTTAAATTATTTTTATAATGTATTGAGCCAAACACTTTAATGCCCACAGTTGTTGTTCAGTTGTGTCCGACTCTTCATGACCCCATTTTGGATTTTCTTAACAAAGATACTGGAGTAGTTTGCTATTTCCTTCTCTAGCTCATTTTAAAGGTAGGGAAGCTAAGGCAAATAGGGTTAAGTGACTTGCCCAGGGTCACACAGCTAGTAAGTGTCTGAGATCAGATTTGAACTCAAGAATATAAGTCTTCCTGATTGACTCCAGGCCTGGCACTCTATCCACTCAGTCACCTAGCTGCCAGTGCCTAATGCCTACAGGCTAAAGTTTGACTTACATACCTACAAGTATTTCAAAAGTTCAAAACTTAGAAAGTTCAAGGTGCCTTCTAGGAAAATAACAATTTATTGATATGTTCATTTTAGGACCTCTTTGAAGTTTAATGAAAGAAAAAGGAAAAATAAAAAATAAATAAAAAGGAAATTTGTAACCGCATTTCTACTTCATCTGATTGTTTAAAAAACTTTTTTACAATAAATTTTAAAAAAAAAACTTTTTTACAAAATCATCTCAATTCCGAAAAATAATTGCTGAGTAAATACCATGGTATCTTGCTTTGAAGAAGCTTTATATTTCGAAATCTCCTTTTAGACCCTTCATCGTAAGGATGAGGAAAGAGGACCAAAACAGTGAAGGAATTTGTCTAAGGCTACGTAGATAGTGACAGAATCAACATTAGAACCCAGATCCTCTGAGTCCTAAGGCAAGAATCTTGACACATAACACTGTAAAGACTCGACCTACAAAAAAAGATAGATCAAGGAATGTTTATTTCCATTACAAGAGGACTTTTTGCTTTATAAAAAAAAATTTACGCCAAGATTCTTTTAAATGTCATACACCCCCTGAAGTGCTAGAAATATGGTTTGATTTATATACAATTTTTCAAGGAGAGAACTAGTATATTTATTTATATATCCCTGCCCTCTCACCTTTCCCTGATATTTTATTCTAAAATATGATGGTAGAGAGACTTCTGGGGTGATAGGACCGTGAACCCTAGGAGCTGCTGCAGCTGGAAGATTCTAGAATTCCCAATATACCCTAATCCAACTGGATGCTTTGGTTTCATAGGAAGCAGCAGACCCTTTTTAGTCTGAATCAATGAGAACTATTACAAATGTGCACATTTGCACAGATGTGCATATTACAGTGTGCACGCTGCGATTATTCTTTCTACTTTCCCCTGATAGATTTCATAACAAATGTATGCTCAATGTTTTAAACGTCACTTGATTTATCACTCATATTATTGAAAAACTAAATGCTTATAGGCCCAGGGCCCATAGATGTGGAGGTAAAAGGAACCTCAGAGGCTATCTTGTCCAGCATCCTCATTTTACAGATGAAGAATCTGAGGCAGACAGAGGTTAAATGAATTGCCCAAGGTCACATAGCTAATAAGTGTCAGAGGCAAGGTTTGAATTCAGGTTTTTCTGTTCCCAATTCCAGCATTGTATCCCATGCAAGGGATAGCTAGGTGGTACAGTGGATAGAGTACCAGGCCTGGAGGCAGGAAGATTCATCTTCTTGAGTTCAAATCTAGCCTCAGATACTTACTAGTTGTGTGACCCCGGGCAAGTCACTTAACCCTGTTTGCCTCATTTCCTCATCTGGAAAATGAGCTGAAGAAGGAAATGGAAAATCACTCCAGTAGCTTTGCCAGGAAAACCCCAAATGGGGTCATAAAGAGTCAAACATTACAGAAAAATGGCTGACCTGAATCCACCATGCCATGCTGCCTCTTTATATTCATGTATGAAATCTGTTCTTTAATTAAGGAATATATCATTTTATTTATTCAAGCCGGAAGTTTTCCAGTGCTTTGTTTTCTTTTTATAATTACTATACGTTATCTTCATTAGCACTCATCTTAAGTGGAGGATGGGGATGGAAAAGAACAATTATATATGTTTGTTCCCGAAGGCAACTCACAGAAAATGGGAAATTCTAATGATGACTATCAGGTTATTGGGTATGAACATGAATCCAAAGATCTCCAAAACTTTGTGCTGACAGCCTGACAATCAGAGAAGTCAACATTTGTCAATTATTTTGAATGAGCCAGTTCACACAAGCCAAGCAGCTTTAATTTTTAAACAACTAAAGTCAGACTATTGACAGAATTTTTCATATGTAAGCAAAGTCTTTTCCATTGTGCTACGAGTACATAAAATGATGCTACTTGTCATCAGAGCAAAAAAGAAACACTAAAATTCCAAATTCTTTTATACACAAGCAAAGCCCTCAGAATTCCATGAGAAAACAAACCTTTATTTTGAAATAAACTTTGCACTATCCAAGTGAAACCAGAGATGCTAAATGAGTTCCAAAAAAATACTGAAAAATCAAACCGCTTGCCAAATACGGTGATAAGTTATATGTGAATATAAAAGGAAGTGCTCACTCATGACTCCCATAGCTCATGTCAGCAGCAAAGAGTGACAGGATCTGAAACTGATCAGCTCAGGCTTAGGATTCATTCACACAGAGCATCCTGTAAATGCCTTCTGCGGAATTTTGGAAAAGTCTTTTTCATTTGTATTAAAAAGAGCAAATGTATCTTCAGGTATTCACCTGGACACATAGGAAACATGTGGTTTGCTGTGCTAGTCGGGTCTTAGGAAAACCACAGAGAGTTTTGTTAAAACATAGGATCTGCCAGAAATTGAACATGTGTTAGATCAGACTTCAGCAAAGAATGGATAATGCCGGTCGGTGCCAAAAAGATCTTGCAGTCAGACTAATCTTCCTAAAATACCACTTTGGTCATTTAATTCTGCTGCTCAGGAACCTTCCTCACTGACTTCAGTATAAAGTCCAAGAGCTCATTAGTCCAGCAGTCAAGGTCCTTTACAATTTTGCCCCATGTTTGCCTTCCCAAATTCCCCTAAATGAACCTCACATTGAAACCAAATCGGTATACTAAGAGCTGTGCAGTATGAGAACCGGAAGGGGACCCGAACAGGAATTCTCTGGACATAGTGGCTTTCCTCTCCCCCCCTACCCCCATATTTGGGGATCTCAATGACTATTCTAATGTCTTTACTAACATGCCAGCCTCCAATCCCTGTCAAAGAGGTGACCCTCCTCCTTGCCAGTCTTTCTACTTGTAGTCTTGATCCCACCCCGTCTGCTCTGCTATTGCAACTTGCCCATTCTAACATTCAATCTCACTTATCTTTAAACTCTTTATATACTGGCTCCTCTTCCGTTGGCTAAAATACACGAGTAGGTCAAAGCATCAGAGATTTAGAACTTGAAGGGACCTTAGAAACCATCCGAGTCTACCTCCCTCACTTTACACATGAGGAAACTGAGGACAAGAGCAGTTAAGGGATCTGCCCAGGGTCATATAATTAGCAAGAATTGACTGAGGTGGAATTTTCACCTACGTCTTCCTGACTTCGAGTTCATCACTCTCTACCACTTTGCTCCTCTCGGTTTCCCCTGAGAGAAATGATTATTAATAACCAATGATTTGGAGAGATCCAGAGTTCCCCTTTCTTCTAAAGTCCTGATTTTTAAAAGTTCAGCATCTTGAAGGACATTGCTGGTAATAAGATTGGACTAGCTTTCTTGTTCAAGATCCTAGCCATTGCGTTCTGCTCAGGCTTGGGTAGGGCATAAATTCTTTGAATGGATTGCCCAAGGCTGGGGATGGTCTGAGTATAGATATGTCTCTCTGTCCAAGGGTGATATGATGTCACTCTCAGCCCCTCATTGAACACCTACTCTTTGAAGGGTACAAGGTCAGCTACCACCCTGATGGTAAATTCTTCAACTTGAAAGGCTACAAGCCGAGACCAAAGTAGAGGGAGTGTCGGTGCATGATTTTCTGTTTGTGGATGATTATGCACTCAGTGCAGCCTCTGAAGCTGAGATGCAACAAAGTGTGGATCAATTCTCCGCTGTTTGTGCTAATTTTGGCCGAGGAAATATGGGTGCTCCATCAGCCACCTAGACACCATCCGTATGTGGAACCGTCAGTTACAGTAAATGGAGAAGTTTTGGATGCTGTGGATAAGTTCACTTACCTTGGTGGTGTACTTTCCAGGAATGTACACATTAATGATGAGGTTGACATGCCCATTGCCAGAGCTAGCTCAGTGTTTGGGAGGCTCCAAAGGAAAAGTATGGGAGAAGAGGTATTAGACTGACTACCAAACTGAAAGTCTACAGAGCCATTATGGTGACCTCATTGTTGTATGCCTGTGAAACCTGGACAGTCTACCAGCACCATGGCAGGAAACAAAATCCATTTGAATTGTCTTAGGAAGATCACCTGGTGGGATAAGGTACCAGACACTGAGGTCCTAACTCGAACTAAACTGCCAAACATTCAAATTCTGCTTCAGAGAGCACAACTCTGATGGGCTGGCCATATTGTTCAAATGCAAAATATATGCTTGCCAAAAGACTATTTTATGGAGAACTCACACAGGACAAGCATTCACACTGTGGTCAGAAGAAGCAATGCAGGGACACTCTCAAGGTCTCTCTAAAGAACTTTGGAATTGATTGTGTGACATGGGAGACACTGGCACAGGACCATTCAGCATGGTGTCCCCACATTAGAGAAAGTGCTGTGCTCTATGAGCAAAGCAGAATTGAGACAGCTCAAAGGAAACACAAGATGAGAAAGTTTGGAGTATCCGCCCCAAATGTTCACGCGGACTATTTGTGCCCATCCTGTGGTAGAGCATTCTGAGCTCATATTAGTTTGACCAGCCACAGTCAGATAAATTGAAACTTGACTCTAGCATAGTGATGTCATTTTGGTCCTCTTCGAGAATGGACAACATCCAACCAACCAATTCTTTGAAGGGTATATAAACTGTGAACCCACCACCATGATTGTCTTTGGTCTAAGAGAGAGATAGCCAAATGACCATCCTCTTATTAATAATGTGCTGGCCTTACTAATAAAATGATTAAATTACCCAAAAACTATGTCTCTAACCTTTTTAATCATCATACCCCTGTCCTTGAAGACTTATCACTTAGTCCTGCCAACACTTCAAGGTCTCCTCTTATTCCTCTTCTCCCTTTCACAGCCAGAGAAAAAGTCACTTACACTCATTGCCTTTATTTCCTCTTCTCAAACTCTTTTCTCTCTCTTGTAGTCTGGCTTTCACCTCACCACTAGAGTAAAGGTGCTCTTTCCCTGGTTATCTGAGATTGGTATCCTCCATGGCTGTCCAGTGACCTTTTCTCAGTCTTCATCCTCCCAGACCTTCTTTTGCCCCTTTTGACATTGTTGACCACCTCCAGGATATCCTCTGTTTCCTGGGCTTCTCTAACTCTTCTTTTCTGGTCACTCTTATATCAAGTGAGGTGATTAAGGGCAAGAACTGCTTCATTTTGTCCCATTTTGTCCCAGTACCCCAAGCTTAACTTCTTATTCTGTTTTTTTATGGCCTTGCCCAATTTGGCTTCGAGCACCCTTAGGAGAATTCTCTCCTCCAGCCAAACTGGGATACTTATTGTCCACTGACTATAGCATGTATATTCTCTAGAACAAGATCGATTTATCTTCAAAAATACATGCATTCAGTTTTCTGAAAGAAACTGCTTAGACAACATATATTTGTTGAGTACCTACTATGTGCCACAGACTATACTAAGCACTTAAGATACAAAAGAAAGGCAAAGGACTGTTCCTCAAGGAAGCTTCCTCCACGGATTAACAGTCTAATGGAGGAGACAACTATTGCAAAACAACTAATCAAAAATAAGCTGTAGACAAGATAAATAGGAAATACCAGCAGAGATGCTAGAATTGAGAGGAGTTTGAAGAAGGCTTCCCATAGAAACTGGGATTTTAGATGATACTTGAAGGATGCTGGGAGGCAGGGATGAGCAGGAAGAACATTCCAGGCATGGGGGCCAGCCTGAGAAAATGCCCAAAGTCAAGCAGTGAGTGAATGGATTTCTTGCTAAAAATGTTTTGCGTACTGCTGAAAACAAGATATATTTCTAAAGAAGGATCAAACCAAGCAAATGCAAATGGACCTCCCTTTAAGTAGTAATCCTTCAAAGCAGGGGTTCTTAACCTAGCATCTATGAACATGGTTTTGTGTGTGTGTGTGTGTGTGTGTGTGTGTGTGTGTGTGTGTTTTGTTTGTTTGTTTTGGGGGAGGGGGTTTCTATTTTTTTTTTTGGAGGGAGGGAAGGCAGGGCAATTGGAGTTAAGTGACTTGTCCAAGATCACACAGCTAGTACATGTGTCAAGTGTCTGAGGCCGGATTTGAACTCAGGTCCTCCTGACTCCAGGGCCAGTGCTCTATTCACTGCGCTGCCTAGCTGCCCCTATGAACATGTTTTTAATCTAGTTTTGATAGCTGTGTTTCAGTATATAATTGATTTCCTCTGTAACTCTCAGCATTTTGTTTTATATATTTAACAAACATTATTTTCAGAAGGGATCCATAAGTTTCTCCAGACTGCCAAGGGGTCCAGGACACCCACAAAAAAGGTGAAACAACCCCTTCTTCAAAGGTCTGAAAAACTGAAATCCTATTTCAAGTACCATGGGACAGCTCCTAATTTAAAGAATCCCTAAAAGAAAGAATCCTTTTTTATAATGCAGACAGTCATTCCTTAATTCATTTATTTTGGAAAATATGTATATTCGTGTATGTTAGGTATCCTCAAGGCGAGGCTCATCTGTAATCTGAGAGCAAACACATTCCAGTGTTTTAAGGGTGGTCTGTTTTCCTTGGAATCCACAAAACCCCTGTACCAAACAAAAAGAACTGTTTCCACAGATTTTTGTTTCAAGAAACTTCTTAAGAAGCACAGTACAGCCAAAAAAATGATTCCTTTCTTGAGAGAACAACCTAAAAGAATGTAAACATTAAAGAGAAAGGAGGAAGGGCAAGAAGTCATCACCAACTGGAAGGCTGCCGATGCCTTTCTGAATTTTGCCAATGAGCTAAGGCATGAGACAAAACTTTTTAAAAACTTGGTAACCCACCTGTTTGGTCTCCAATGTGTTAACATGCATATTTAGCCTCATTTCTATATCATCATCAGTCAAATAATATAAACAATGCTCAAATGAAACAGATGTTCCCTATCTGAAGCAACTCCAAGGGAAATTGTTCAGCTGAATAAAATGAAAACTGAAAATGAGCGTCCCCACTGGAAACCGGCAGGGCCATTTCAATCCACTAACAGAGCTGATGTATGTAGGGGCTTCCAAGCCAGATTTTCTTCTCTCTGTGGCTTTAAAGTGGGGCATAAAATCTCTGCACATTCAATCCAGACTCACATTGCCTATTAGGCAAAACCTACTGACCACAGGATAACGCAAAGAAAACAGAGCAAATCCATATCAAAGGCCGCCAAGAGTAGTGTGGGAAAGGAGTTTCACAGTTCAAACAGGATGTTCACCCTGTTTCTGGCGATCACAGTGAATTCTTAACACTCCATTCCAAGATCTGGCCCATCCAGCATGCTCATGGTGTGCACACGATAGCTGATAAAGCTGAAGGCATTTGTTCCACATTCCAGAGACCTTCTTCAGAGCACACAGCCCTGCTGTGAGAGAGATGGTCTCCCAGCTTGGGCCAAGTCCCCTGTGCTAGGAGATACAGCCAGAAACATGCACACAAAATAAAGAGCGAGACCTGGAAGCATCATACCAGGGGTGGCAATAAAATCCTCATTTTGTTCACTAAAGGAGCACATCAGGATTTGTTGTTATTTTTTTTCTTTTCTGACAAAATGCAGTTCAAATTCTCCTGGTTTGCCAAACTCCCATTAACTCAACCTACATTACTTTATTGTAGGATTGGGCAGAGCAAGTCCTGGTGACATTAATACGTGCAAATAGGATTTGTAAGAGAGCAGAGGGCTAAGGCGTCTGGAGACCTGGATTCCAGCTGTGGCGCAGTAGCTAACTGACTGTTTAACTTTAAGCAGCAACAGCAGAGGAGCCAGAACGCTGTCATGGTCCCGCCACTCACTCCCTCAGGGCATTTCAGAGAGTCGCCACTTCTCTGAACCTCAGGTCCCTCATTCATAAAGTAAGTAAGTTGGACTAGATGATCTCCAAGGATCCTTCCAGCTTGAAATCCTAGGATCCTAAATCATGGAACCATTCTTCCTCATAATCCTCACCCATTTTTACATGAAGATGTAGGTTCACAGATAGAATTACAGCTAGGTATGTATATGATACACATACATGTATGCACACGTGGGTGAGCGTATGTGTGTGCACTGGTGTGTATGTGTACACACACACACAGATACATGGGATAAAACCAAAGAAAATGCCAATAGTCAGGCAATGAATATAAATGGATTACTTGCTAACAACCTTCACATCTTGCAGAAAAGACTTCTGTTTCCAGGGGAGGTGGTCAAACCAGGAAAGTGTAAGGCATGTATGTGCATGTGTGTGTATATATGTACACATACATATGCACATGGGATACAGCCAAAGAAAATGCCAAGAGTCAGGCAATGAATGAATGGATTACTTGCTAATAACCTTCACATCCTGCGGAAAAGACTTGTTTCCAGGGGAGGTGGCCAAACCAGGCAAGTGCAAAGTTGCATGTGTGTGTGTGTGTGTGTGTGTGTGTATACATGTATGTATGTACAGGCAGCATAGTGTGATGGATAGAGAGCTGGTCTCCCAATCAGGAAGACCTGAGTTGAAGTCTCATCTTTGACATGCACTGTTTGTGTGGCACCCTAGACAAATCACTGAATCACACTTAGCTTTAGGCCTCTCTCCCAGTCTCCTCTTACCTGTGCAACTGCTTTTTTTCTGTCTCCTTTACTGGATCCTCTTCCAGATTATGCCCTCTAACTATCCCTAAGGTGCCCCCTCTGGGTTCTCTTCAGGGTCCTCTTCCTTCTCCCTCTGTATCATTCCACTTAGTGAGCTCATCAGCTCCCAGAGATTTAATTCCCATCTTGATAATGAGGTAGGGTAGCTGGGTGGCACAGTGGGTAGAGTGTTAGGCCTGGTGTCAGGAAGATGTCTTCCTGAATTCAAATCTAACCTCAGACGCTTACTGGTTGTGTGACCCTGGGCAAGTCGCTTCTCCTTGTTTGCCTCAGTTTCCTCGTCTGTAAAATGAGCTGGAGAAAGAAACGGCAAACCACTTCGGTATCTTCACCAAAAGCCCAAATGAGGTCACAAAGAGTTGGATGCAACTGAAAACAATTAAACAACAGCAATGATGATGATTCTCAAATCTACCTATCCCGCCCCAATCTCTTGGCTGACTTTGGATCTTGCATCTTAAACTGCCTTTTAGACATTTCAAAATCAATGTCCAGCAAACATCTTAAACTCAATATGTCCAAAGCAGAACTCATTATCTTTTCCCTTAAACCTTCCTCTCCTGCTACTTCTCTATTCACGTAGATGGAAACACCACCCTCCAGTTCCTCAGGCTATCAGCCTAGGAGTCATTCCAGACTCCTTATTTCTCATCCTCTGTATCCAAACTGTAGCCCAGGCCTGTCAACCTCATCTTTATAGTATCTCTTGAACACACCCCGCTTCTATCCTCTGACACTGCCACCATTCTACTGCAGGTCCTCATCATCTCAGGCCTGGGTTATTGGAATAGCCTGATGGTGGGTCTGTCTGTCTCGAGTCTCTCCCAACTCCCAATCCATCCTCTACTCACCCCCCAAAGGGAATTTCCTAAAGTGCTGGTCTGATCATGTCACACACACACACACACACACACACACACACACACACACTCCTCACTTAACTCCAGTGGCTCCTCTTGCCTACAGGAGCAAATATACAATGCTTTGTTTGGCATTCAAAGCCATTCATAACCTAGCCCCCTCTTACCTTTCTGGTTTTCTTACACCTTACTTCCCAACATGTTCTTTTCAATCCAATGACACTGGCTTCCTGGCTCTTCTACAAACAAGACATTCCATCCCTCAGCTCCAAGTATTTTCTCTGGCTGTGGCCCACACTCTCCCTCCTCAAGTCCTACTACTGACCTCCCTGGCTTCCTTTAAGTCTCAACTTCTACAGGAAGCCTTCTCCAACCCCTCTTAAACCCCATGCCTTGTGCCTTCCTGCTGTTGTTTCCTATTTATACTAGATATAGCTTGCTTTGTATATATTTGTTTACCTGTTGTCTCCCCCATTAGACTGTGAGTTCTGTAAGGGCAAGGACTGTTTTTTGCCTCTTTTTTGTATCCTGGCAAATAGTAGGCATTTAATAATTTTTACTGATTGAGTGAAAAAAAGGTACTAGCCTGCTTTGGTAGAGAGAATTCCCCATCCCACTGAAATCATTGAGTCAATCCTCACTGCTGTTCTACAGTTATGCCTACCTTCTTTCCATCACAGAGTTGAGATAAAAGGAGAATAAACTATCCTAGGCATTCTCATCTCTGCCTTTTGACAAATTAATTCACCACTTAAGCAGTGTCTCAGGCACTGGTAGAGAACAAAGCATATAGAAGACATGTCCACTGCCCTTATGCGAGTTTGTGGTTTTGTGATGGAATAAGAAACACAGGTAACTATAATACGCCATGTCTTGTGACAAGTACATCAGAAAGGTTCATAACAAAATGCTACATGAGATAGGTGGCAAGAAGTTCATCATTGACAGGAGGGATCACTGAGACCTTCATGGTGGAAATGGCATTTGAGTTTCACTCTATATGGTGGGTGGGAATTCAGCTGTTGAACAGGGGAAGGAAGGGTAGTCCCAGAGCCAGGGAACAGGAGACTGGACGTCAAGGGCAACTAGATGCAGAGAAAGTAGTTCGGGTTAAACTAAGAAGATTGCCCGGGGGGAGGGGAGGAAGGCAGGAAAGGAGCAATGTGAAATAAGGCTAGAAAGCTAGAAAAGTGCCACACTTTAGAGGGTCTTGAACGTTAGACAAAGGACTTTAACCTCAACCAGTGAGGCTGTAAAGAACAATGGGAAATTTTTGAGCCAAGATGTATGTATAATTATATATATATCTATATCTACATATATATATGTACATATATATATATATATATACGATTGTTCTGGTTTTACTATGAAGGAAAGGGGGTAAAGACTAGAAGCAGATGGCTCTGTTAGCTGGTTATTGCAATAGTCTAGGCAAAGAAGTAATAATGGTCTATGCTAGCATGGCAGCAATGAGAATAGAGCAGAGAGGATGGATTCCAGAAATTATGGGTAGATAAAATCTGAGTGTGGTGAGACATTGGAAAGAGCCAAAGAGAATATCAAGCTTTTGAATGTGGGAGAGGATGGAGGGTGGGACTGGTGAGAGAAATTGTGAACTTCAATGAAGAGGGTTTAAGAAAGAGTGAACTCAAGGACCAACTGTATGCAAAACATGGGGGAGGATCCAAAAACATATATGATAATGGCCTGGCCTTCTAGGTTACAACGTTGTTGGGAACCTGGACCTAAGTGTTGTAAGGTTAAATATCAATTCAAGACAGAAGAAATGGCAACGAAGCCAAGGATGGTTGTGTTTTCATTGTTGTGGCTCTTCTACCAACTCACATCATAGTCTGTCCATAACTTATAGTCTTAGAGCACTGCCGTCAGCTCAGAGAGGCCACACGGCCAGGAAGTGTCTGAGGTGAGTTTTGACCCTAGGTTTTCCAGACCCTAGAACTCTAGCTACTGTGTCCTGCTACTTCTCAAATTGCTGTCAAATTACAGTTAAAAAAAATCTCTGTAAAATGAATGGAGGGTGAGATCAAAGTCAAGGCAAAACAAAGATTATGAAGTGAAGGGAACAGAAGCTGGAGCAGAATTTGAAGGAGGGAGAAGTTGGCTTCCTCTCAGTACAAAGCCAAGTAAAACCAGGTTTCTAAATCCAAAATCTAGGTGCAGAGCAGGGACTCCCTCCCTCCTGGATAGTGAATGACAAGATGAGATGCTGCTAGCTCTGTTTCTCATCCCAAGTAGTCCCAAGTAATCCCAAGATCTCAGTCCAAGTAGGGACTGGGAACAGGAGTGGTAAGGCATAGTATGAAGGAGAAATTGGGAAACAATGCCAAGTCTAACCAGTCAGTCAATGACAGGCATTTACTAAGCATAACAAATAAACACAGTCGGTTCTTCTCTGCTGCTGTTGTCTCTAGCTGATTACCCATCACACTCCCCACAGCAACTATTTCAAGCCTTGTCTCCCTTCAAGATCCCAGTTCTGTACCCTCTCTCAACATGTGACTTCACCTCATCCTTTCCTAAGAGGACTAAGGCTTCCATTCCTGAGTTCCCGCATCTCACCTTCCTCTACACCTTCTATCCTTTCATCTTATACCCAGTGTCAGAAGATGAAGTGACCCTCCTCTTCACCCTTGAAATCCCATCTCTTTCTCCAGGCTTCTATTTTTCATCTCCAGTCTCTTCCTTTCTGCTGCCTGCTTCCCTGTCTTCCTAGAAACATGCTCAGGTCTCCCCAGCCTAAAAACGACCTTTCACCAGTAGCTGCTAAACCCTAAAGCTATCTTCAAATCTCTCTCCTCTTTGCTAAATTTCTAGGGGAAAAAAAATAATCCATATTCTTCACTCTCTGCTTTTTCTTCCTCCATATCCACTCCTTCAGTCTCCTGAATTCTGATGTCACTCTCTCCCCCAATACTCTACTAACATTGTTCTCAGTTTCGATATTTTTACGTTAGCTTCCCCTTCCTTCTCATTAGAACATAAGCACTTTGAAGATCAGAGACTTCATTTCTTTTGGTTTGTATTTATATTCCCAGAACTTAACAGTTCTCTAGAAATGTTCTATCTTTCAATCTCTCAACTGTCTATTTTTCAATTCATCTGTCATCTACTGGTCAATCTATCAATCTATTATCTATTTAATCTAGCTACCTTTCTACCAATCTATCATCTATCTACCTTTCTATCAACCTATCATCTATTTAATCTACCTACCTAGCTATCATTTATCTATCTATTGGTCACTGTCACCTATCAGCACCTCTCCCTGATACTTTCTCCTCCCTTGGGTTCCATGACCCTTTTTTTTCCTGGTTTTTCTTCTATCTCTCTGGTGTTTTCTTTATCCTCCAGTTTCCTATGGTGGACATTCTCGCATTCCCCTTGCTCCATCTGTCCAACACTTCATAATGTTCTCCCTAGACTGCACAGGCAGGTGACTGTGAGCAGCCAGCTGTACCTAGCAATTTCAGTGAGAAAGAATGAGAGACAGTTGCCGTTGCTAAAACCAGTCGAGAGTTCCTGTGTTCAACTTGAAACGTGAGTGAAGGGATTGTAGATCTTGACCCTCATCGTGGAAAGAAGTCTCCACTTTAGAGGCTTAGATCAGTTCCTTTCATGTTATGAGCTGCTCTAAAAGGAATGAGATAGGAATATGAAACAGCAGAGGATTATCTTCTTCCAGCCTCAGCCTGCCTCTTTAGAGTTTGCCAATACATCCCAGAAGAAAGAGTCAGATTCTCCAGGGAAGACTGTCAGACAGTGACTGTGCAATGCATAATACTCATCTGTTTAGTTATTTATAGATAAAAAAGAAATTATTCATTTTTAATTTCATCAAATAGTAATGTATGAATAGAGGTTTTAATTAGGCTATTAATTTTATTGCTATATTTAGCAATTTAAAAATTATTTTTTAATTTAGACAGTCCTTTTCATGAATAGTTGATCAAATCTTGGTTTACATGTTTCTATACTCCAATTTATCAAAGATTTAGTGCCATTGTTCATTTGGCTTCAAGATACTTCGTAATTTTTAGGACTATATTTGTTCCCACTGCCTCTCTACACAGAGAGAGAGAGACAGCAAACATGCACACACTGTCCCTTAACTCAGGAGTTGACAATATGCATTATCTCTTTTAGGATGAAGACAAAAAGCAGGGAAAGTGGAAGTAACATAGCAGCAGATTTGGTGGCAACAGACCTTTATGCCTTTTTTGAAATGAATTTTTATTTACGTATTTTATTTTTACATCATTTATGTTTCCCAACGTATATGCCCTACCCTTCCCAGAGAGTTACAAAAAAATTAAAAAAAGAAAAATACTTTAGAAAAACTAAACCAAAAAATGTTTTTACATGAGATATTACATGTCTTGTTCCTCATTTAGAGTCTTCTACTTCTACAAAAAAAAAAAAAGAGGAGAGAGGATTAGCTACCTTCTCGTATTCTTTAAGGCCAGCCTTGGCCATTGTTATCATTAGGTAACTTAAGTGGCTCAGAGAATAGAGTAGGACAACAAGACTTCTCTTCCTGAGAAGTTGTAGTTGTCTAGTGTACAATTTGTTGTACTAAGCATAACAAATAAACACAGTCGGTTCTTCTCTGCTGCTGTTGTCTCTAGCTGATTACCCATCACACTCCCCACAGCAACTATTTCAAGCCTTGTCTCCCTTCCAGATCCCAGTTCTGTACCCTCTCTCAACATGTGACTTCACCTCATCCTTTCCTAAGGGGACTAAGGCTTCCATTCCTGAGTTGTATTGTTGTAGTTGTCTAGTGTATTGTTTTCCTGGTTCTGCTTACTTTACTTTGAATCAGTTCATATAAGTCTTCCCCATGCTTCTGTGTTTATATTTGCTGTTTATCACAGCACAATAGTATTCTATTTCATTTATATACTATAATTTGTTTTTACATTCCCTAATCATTGGGCATCTACTCTGTTTCCAGTTCTTTGCTACTTCAAAAAATATTTGGTGTTTATGGGGCCTTTCTTCTTATCATTGACCTTGGAGTATATGCCCAACATTGGGATCTCAGGGTCAAAGAGCATGGACATTTAGTCACTTTCTTAGCCTAAGTACAATTGCTTTTCAGAATGTTTGGACCAATTCACAGACACACTAACAATGCATTAGTATGCCTTTTTCCCACTATCCCTCTGACGGTCTGTTCTCATCTTTGACAACTGATCAAGTGTAAGGTGAAACCTTAGAGTTGTTTTGATTCACATTCATTGTTATGAATTTGGAGCATTTTTATGTGATTGTTACCAGTTTACAATCTTTTGACCCCCTTATGCATTGGAGAATGATTTTTGAAGACCTTCATTTTGACTCTTGGGTCTGACATGAATCACTATCAGCTTCTTTGCCTGACCCCAGATTTCCCTCTCACATCTCTACTTACCTTTCAAGACCTTGACGATTGGAGTTGGCAGTATCTTTGGCCTTCATAGTATGACTCCACATGGGTCAGGAGTCAGGTGAGAGTGGATGGTTGCTATCTTAGGCAAAGTATGAAGGCATATCACTGTTCTCTGACTTTGTTACAGACAGCTGTGGCTGAATATCTAGAGCCAGATGTTCATTAATTAAATCAAGTTAGTCTCTCTTTCATCATTAACTTTACCATCATTTGTAAAATGTCAACATTTGAATTGACACTCAATTGATGATCCCTGGGTCTCAGACCTTCAAGAAAGTAGCAGAGGAGCTGATCTTCACAGGGGCAATCAGCCTTGTGCCCAGAACCCTGTGGAGTGAGAACTCTGCATTGTTTGCACTTTTCCTAGGCATGGGGGAGGGAAGGATTGGTTAGAGATTCTCAGTCACCCTAGGATCCAAAATGACCAGTGCCTGGTATCCTGAGAATGCATTTGCTTTGTAAAGGTTATCCCACCTTATCCTGCAGAACAGTTCTTTAGTTAATAAATAAGCATTTATTAAGTGCTAACTATGGTTCAAGAACCGTGCTAAGGGATGGGTATACCAAGGCAGGTAAAAATAATCCCTGGCCTCAAAGAACTTACATGCTAAGGAGGGAAACAATATGTAAATAACTGAGTACATATAACCTCACTTTCTTTATAAATATAACAAAATGACGCCAAGGAAAACCAGATTGGAGAAAATGTTGCCGGAAAAGAACCAAGCAGAATCTGGTAACTTGGCCACCTAGGAGCCTGTACATTGATGAAAGCTGGCAATTATGAGTAGAAAATGAATCGTGGCCCCATGAGAGATTAAGTTATTCTCCAAACAATTGGAAAGTGTGCCCCCAAAATCACTAGGATTAGCACAACATAAGTATTTAATAATAATTTGTACCTATTAATAGCTCAGCCAATACCCACATGCTATGTGGGAGATTTGGGACTTCTCTAATCTTATTTAAAATGAGGTAAGGCATCCTAATGGCCCCTGCTCAGTAGAGCCCTTGGAAAATATTTACTTTGAAACTCTTTCAGAGGCTCCTTGTAAACAGGAGATCCTGTAGGGTCACACTTCAGTGTCAAAGGCCACTATTGTCTCAGTAATAGTAAACAGGCTTTACAAGGGAAGAGTCTTCTGGTGCCAAACAGTCCTCTCTATTCTACGAAGCGCTGAGCAAGATGCCTGAGAGGGGAGGAAAATCAAGAGCAAGAGGTGCTAACCTCTCCAGGCTGGGCGGCCTCTCCTCCTCTCCTCTTAGAAGAAATTTCGCTGGTCAGGAAACAGTTATCACCATCCCCCCCCCCCCCATTGTCCACTCCTTTACAGTGACATGCATTAAACTGAATTTTTTGTTTAAATGCTACAGCCAAACTAGAGTTTCTGATTGCCTAAAGCCTGGAAAGAGCCTTGAATAAGACATTGGACTTTTATTTTCAATGTTTTAATTCATCAGACTTAGGATCTTTGAGGATTGTTGATTCCTCTCCCCCCGCCACCCCCAAACTGATTCAAACATCAGTGTAAAAATCCACAGAACTCCTCTGGGATGGTTTCCTGTTAAAAGGACTGGAACACTTTCATTCTGTGTGGAATATAGCTTTTATTATAAGGGGTTTTTTTTTCTAGTTATAAAGGCAGCAATTGTTAGCTGTTATTGGGAAATGTAATTTATATTCCAAACTTGAGTCAGAATATGTAAAGAATTAAGCCTTGGTACAAGGATCCAGGAAACAATGGTTTGTACTTAGCCCAAATCTGCTATAAATGTGAATTAAAGTAACACTGGACACAGTTTAAATTTCCTCATCCTCCCTCCCCCACCCCCACCTCCAATGTTCTTTTATTGGAAGCCTGAGGAGAAGATAGCTGAGTTCTTTGTGCTGTGGGAGGTGGTAAATATAGGAATGATAGCACTTTGCCTGTATGAGAACTGCTAACATGCTGAGAATAATGTGAAAGACTGAACTTTGATCATCCAAGCATTTTTTTTAAACAGGGACAGTTTCCAGAGTCAGTCTGGCTTTGATCATGAAAAGGGGAAAGCCAGCCAATGGGAAAAAATGGCTGTGTCTCTCAATAGTTACCGGTGCCTGGAGCCCTTGGAGACCCAGAGATCTTAGTACTTAGGAAATAGCTGTTGGAGTCTGAACCACTGCATCACATCTGTTTTAGTGTGGCCAACCCAGCCAGATGTAAATGATCTACAGACGATTTAATAAATTGTAATTAAAGTTCTTGGCCCCTTATATTGAACAAAAACAGCCTTCGATCAGGAGAGGGGCAGATTTATTGGAACTAGGTTGGGTTTCCTTTAAATCACAATTTAAATCGCTATTCAAGACTAGATTTAATTGTTTTCAACAAAAAAGGACATTCTGGTCGTTTGTCATATAACCTCAATACGTGTTCTTCGCAACCTAGAGATAGATGCAGATGTAATTTTTAGAAGGAACAGACTGTGCATTTTAAAAGCACTAAGTCTCCTTGGCCCCCTTTTTTCCCTCAAGATTAATTTTATATCTAGAGCACATTAGAAAACAGAACAATGGTTTGTTTGTTTTATTTGCAAAATCATTTGAAGCAGATTCTTTTGAAGTCACTGGGAGTAAAACGTCTCCAGTTTAGTAATTGATCACGGCCATATTGATGATATTTTGCCAATTTTAGGAAAATCATCACTCCCCTCCAAAAAAAGCCATTTAGATTGTTTCACCTTACGAAAACAATAAGTTTATATTTTCTTGTTATTTTTTGACAGCAAACGCATACTAAGTTTACAAAGCAAATGTATGCAATGCAGCATTAAATTTTTAGTCATAAATGTAAATACTTTATTTTTTATTATTTTATTATTATTAGGAATTAGGGAGAGGCTAGACCTGTCAGGGTTGGGGAACCTGCAGCCTCAATGCCACATGTGGCCCTCTAGGTCCTCAAGTAAAGCCCTTTGACTGAATCCAAACTTCACAGAACAAATCCCCTTAATAAATGGATTTGTTCTGTAAAACTTAGACTCAGTTAAAAGGCCGCACCCAAGGACCTAGAAGGCTACACATGGCCTTGAGGCCACAGGTTCCCCACCCCTGGTAGTGAAACTGCAGGTAAGGATACTCTTACTACGGTGCAGATGGTCACTTTCTCTGCAGCTGAGCATTAGAGTTGCTTGTAGCACAGAGAGGTTAAAATTTGCCCAAGGTCACAGGGACTGTATGTGTCATAGTCAGGAGTTGAAACCAGGTCTCTCTGGCTTCAAGGCTGGCTCTCTATACATGCCTGTTGCCTTTCCTTATTACTATTAATAATAATTACAATAATAAGCTTTCAGCAACCAGGCCAGTATGAAAGGTCAACCCTAGCACAGGGACTAGAACATCATAGACACAATAAACACTTGTCGATTGATTGAAGTCTACCTAGCTTTTGGTTAATCTAGAAACCATCTTTCCTGTTTTTTCAATTCCCAAACTGTTTCTTAATTTATGATAATTTTTCAAAGTATGAACAATTTCTTTCTATATCTGAACTTACTATTGTTAAAAGGTGTTAAAATTTCAACAGTAGCGTGTTATCTCGTGATAAAGTAATTTATACATATTCAATATTGTGACATCAAACATTTCATGAATGACATCACCTCAGAGCTGAAACTGTATTCTATGTGATATTACAAAGGAGTCCTTGAAGGCTCCTATGTCTTAACCAATTCGTCCTTAATCATTAAAGATCGATCCTGCTACTGAGAATCTAGAATATTGGCTCCCCCAAATCAGCTGAAAATAGAGCATGACCGGTGGTGAACTGTTTATAAAATCCACATGGCTTAAATGAAAACTCTACATTTAGGCAACTCCTGGTTCACAAAAGACCTATACATTTCCAGAACATCTCCCCCTCAACTCCTAGAATCTCCACATCTGAGCAGTTGGCAAAGTTCCTGTTTCCTACCAGTTTCCTACCACTGGCTTGGTTCCCACCAAAAGCCACGCTCCCAAGGGAGCCTTGAGTCTCAGCAGAGCCACTCCTGCCATTTGGGAAAGATATTTCTTTAGAGTCCTAGAGATGTGCTCCTAACACCATCCCAGTTTGGGAGTACAAACTCTGTGTCATTATACTCATGAACATGTGATTTCCTTGATGCTAGAACAGCTGGTACAGAAACTGTCTCTCTCCACTAATGCAAATCACAAATGGTCTATAATTTATAGCCTTATGGAGTTGCTTGTAAAGTTAAATGGCTTATTAATTGTCACAGGGCTAGCAAGTATGAGAGGAAGAACTTAAATTTGGGTCTTCCTGACTCTGGGTCCAGGACACTATCTATTATGCCACTGCATTGGTAAGGTTCCATCGTATTATTAGGATCAGAATTCAGCTGCATGAAGGTTCAATAGTTGTTTGCGGTTTGGTTTGCAAACTGTAACATTGTTCAAGTGGAGAAGACTGAGTTCCAAGGCTTAGGCCATCTACTTGTAAAGGAGCTTTTCAAACAAAACTTTAATTTCTGGACCATAATCCATTCACAGAGTGAGATTTACCACCCCCTCACCTAAATGCAGACAGTAACAGATGAGGGATACAGTTGTTCCTTGCCACAAACAGGTTAGGTTATTTTTTTTAGAAACACACACACACACACACACACACACATACAAAACTTTTTCATAAAAACATCTTCAGGCTGTTTGGGGAAAAAAAAAAGCTGACTTTGTTAAAAATTTATTGCCTTTTTTTTAATCCATTAGGATCTGAACCCTTGATGAAATGCAGTCAGATAACCCAAGGAAACCCTTAACATCTTTCTGGTGCCTGTGTTCTGGGCAGTTGAGGTTGTTTGTTAAGTAAGAAACTTGTTTAGATATGACCCCAAGTTAAATTCATTAGATATGTAACTCTAGCCAAAATATTTTAAGTCTTTTGAGCTGGTGCGGTAAATCAGAGCCTTTTGAAGTTCAGTTGGCTACTTTGCTAGGTTGACAAGGCAGTGTTAATGGAAGAAAGGAAATAATACTTAAAAATAAGAAAAATGGATGACATTTCAAGTCCATGTACTTTTACTGCCTGCGGAAATGAACTGATTCCAAAGTTATGTCAGCCCATACATGATGGTATCATCCACTATCATAAAAGGGACCTAGAGCAATAACAACGGTGTGGGTTGGGGAGGAGGTACTAAGGAGATTATTTCAGAAAGCTTATCAGGACCTCTTATCCCATTTTTCATCACAATTGCTTTTTTGCCCTTATCAAAGTTAGCGTACCTAATTTCATTCCTCGAAACATTTATAGGAGGGTTTTATATAATGATAGATTCCTCGCGCTGGTGAGAAGGGGTTGGATTTTTTTTATTTGAAGGCATTGGATGAACTCTTCTTGACTGCTAAAGCTGAGCTAAGAAATGACCTCTTTCTGACCTTACACTGACATGGTACAATAGTGATATCCCAAAAATCTAATGGACCTCCAAGTAAGGAATGTGTATCATTCACAATAGTAGGATGTCACATGAAACCTCTAACCTTCCACACTTTCCCTGGACTGATAATCAAGACCTGCTATATATGAAGAACCTTGTTTCTATTTACTTGAAAAAATATTCCAAAGTTTGTTTCTCACTCATTTAAGGAAAACCCCTTTTAATCTTCCTTATTTTCACTTGGAACAATGGTACTCCCACAGTGGTAGGGTAGCTATAGTGTTGGTCTTGGAATCAAGACCTGGGTTACCATGTACTTTTGATGTAAGCAGCCATGTCACCTTGGGAAAGTCATTCTCTGTCTCTCTCTCTCCTCTCTCCTAATACCTACCTTACTGGCCTATGGACTTCACAAAGGATGTGCTGGTAAATGTTTATCAACTGGCTTTCGGGGGGTGGGGGGTGGGAATAATCTACTTTTTTTAAAGGCAATTGTCATTGAGTGACTTGCCCAGGGTCACACGCCCAGTAAACATCTGAGGTTGGATTTGAACTCAGGTCCTCCTGACCCCAGGGCTGTGGCTCTATCCACCGTGCCACCTAGCTATCCCAGAATAATATATTTTTAAATTTAATCTCCATTATTAACATTTTCTCCATCACTTTCCTAAGTCTGAACAATCAACAAAACAATAAATCAAGGCCTAATTTGTAGTGTTTGCCAGCTTCTGAGGTGCAAATGCTCATGTTGAAAATTTAACAATTGGCTCTCACTAGCTGCTTTATGCTGGCTCCTGCACACCTCTGGGATCACATGAGCCTGTAATATGCTGTGTAACTATTTGAGTGTTAAATCAATGGCCAAAGACAGAGACAGACAGAGAGAGAAATGAGGCCTCTTAGAATTTTGTATAATGGTCTAAAATCTTCTTCCTCCAAACTTCTGTAAAACCACAGTTTGCACACTTTAGGGGAGAAGGGGACAGGGTGGGGGGAGGGTTTTCTTTTTAGTTTAATTTTAGCTCTTGCATCATCCAGAGGAAAATGTTACTCCTGTAATTATTTTCTTCATTCATCACAAAGCCACCTAATTATTTTTTTTAAGCAGCTTTGCATTTTCAACCTTTCTGTGGAGTCTGCTGCTTTTCCTTTTAAGTCCTGCTGACTGACATGTGCAAGTCCCCAAAGGTGGAATTTCTGATAGTCTGATAAGTTTGCCTGGTTTTCTTTGAGAGGAAAAGGTTGAAACAAAGATCTGTAGTGTTCCCCCAACCAGCAGGGGTGGGTTGAGAGAGCTGAAGATTTGGCTGATGTCACCGGGTCCTTAGCAATGAAAACCTCAGAGTAATCCGATATCACTTAAAAGGCTGGTAAAAGGCCCGGCTGAAGGATGCTTGGCAGTGATGTTGCAAAAACAGGAACAAACAGCCAGCTGATTCTTTTGTTTGTTTTCCAAGTGCCTATCAGGCCGATCAGAGACCTCTCTCTGTCCTTGTGGCGCAGCCCCTGTGTGTAACTGTAGAATAAAGCCTTAACTGGCTTTCACTATAAACAAAGGTTCAACCAGTCATTTGCAAAGGTGATGGATTTCATTAATGTTTCAGTGTCCTTTAGGGGTTTGTGTGTCTTTAATGAGACATAACACGGGAGAGGAGAGAGTCAAGCTTTCCCTCATAAAGGCTGGATGGCTCACTCCTCCATCCGGGCCGAATTGGGCTGCCAAACGCTTGCAGATTGGCACTTCCTTTTATTAGAAGCCCTGGCTGCCTTTCTGGGGAGATGGGCCTCCCTCATTGAGTTTCGGCAAACACAAATACTTGTCATTCCAAAATAGAATGCTAGTCCTTGGAAGGTGAGGGCCCAGAGCCACCCCAACCATATGGTGAGGTAATACACTAGGCAATAGTTGGCCTGGAACCCACAAAGCCGGTGTTTCCTTAATGCAGCAGCTCTGTTCCTGGAATTTAACCTTTCAGTTGAAAGGTTCTGCCTCCCCACTACCCCCATCCCCCCTCTCTCTCTCTTTTTTAAGCGATGGATCAATATGGTAACTTCTAGTTAACTAACTAACAAGGCATACTCAAAATTTACTGTGGGGGATGATTTTATTAAGGCCTCAATTTTGAAGCCTTGCTTGGGGGGTGGGGGAAGGGAGTGCTCCCAGCTCTGGTTTATTGGCCCTTCATAAACATCCATGTGGACTCAGCAGAGGGCAACTGGAAAGGGCCCTGTCTGGTGCTGGGGAACATTCCTGGCCGCTCTCCTGCTGGGGACCCTGATTAATGACAGCTGCTCGCAGGAGGGACCTAGAGATCCCTGGCTATTTACCTCCATCTGTGGGCAGCGTGCAGTTTATGGGCATCTGGCTGGAGATAAAACCATTTTCATGATGCAATACCCCAACAGGGAGGCAGCTGGAGAATTGAGAAGCCCTCACTGGGGTAAATCCCTCTGGCCTCCTGCCCAAGACAGATTCTACGGAGCGCCACTGATGCTTTGGGACTTAAGCCACACAGAAGATCGGAAAGGGAGATTATGAGGTTTCTCGAGTTACACAGGATAAAGCTCTTTGTCAGGAAGAAATAATAAAACTGTAGGAATTATGATAGCAATGTCTGAAGCAGTTAACCAAGCACAGTAATTATTCACTTCAAAACAACCTGAGAGAGATGGCACATTTTCAGAGGCCAATATTCATCCAATGGAGAGGTATTTTCAGCTAAGGCTTGGAATGAAAAGATCAGTTTCTCACCTACAGAGCAACTTTTAAGGATGCCCTTACTGGATTTGTCCTTGGGATGGGACCCCACCCCCACCCCCTATCCCGCTCCATGGCGTGGGCCAGTCATCTGAGCGTTACTTTGCTATTATTGAGAACATGGTGACAGTAGGTAGGGTTAAAGATAATGAAAAATAATAGTTCTGTGCTAATTGTGGAGCAAGAGTCTTACATTTTTTTGTAAATTATTGTGTAAGGATTTCTAAGAGCGCTTTCAAAATGATATTTTCCTATATTACTTTTCCCCATTTGGGAATTTATTGTTTGTCATTATAAGATTTCTATGTTGTTTTCTTTATTCACCTGCTCTTGAAGTCTTCCTCCCACCCATATCTGATCCAGAAATCCGTTGCCAGAAGCGATTTAGAGATCTCTCTAAGGCAGGAGCTTCCTCACTCTGGCCCTTAGAAACTCCATGGAAATCCACAATAGAGCTCACCTTTCATCTCCTCATACTCAGAGGCAACTGAGAAAATTCACAGCCCTGAGAAATTCACCCGCCCTGGATATGCACATGGCAACAGTATCACTGAGCAGGACAATTAAGTTCCTTACATTGCACTCCAGAAGAAAGTGTCATCAGCAGGGATAGGAAGGGGCCTGAACTTTCTACCAAAACACTTACTCTGTGTGTGTGTGTGTGTGTGTGAGTCTGTTTCTCTGTTTCTCTCTCTCTCTCTCTCTCTCTCTCTCTCTCTCTCTCTCTCTCTCTCTCTCTCTCCCCCTCCCCCTCTCCCTCTCCCTCTCCCTCTCTCCCTCTCGCACTTAGCAATGGAGCTTCAGATGTATTGTATCATTGTCGTCAGATGAGAGGTAAATGTGTGGCCAACATGGAGAATCTAGGACTGATGGAGTGCAAAGCTCTGTATTTTGGTGCAAAGATGAGTGAAGGCCATTTGTGTCATTTTCACCAGCGTTTTCTCTAATTGCCTCTTTTGACATGTCAGCCATCGTGTACAGAGCAAACCTATTTTTCTCATAAAGACTGTCACAATGAAATCTGACAATATAATAGAGTATGTGTGGTATTTTGATTTCTGAAAATCTGAAACTTGAATGAGGCATAAAGGATTTGGCAGTTGTTAAATTTTTTGGACCCAGACAGTGTAACACAATAACCCTTGCAGATGTTCAGTTCATATGATGGGACTTGTTCCCAGATCTCACATCTCAGACCTCTAGATGTAGGAAATGCTTCTGCCTATAACTGTTTGTTTTCACTGGGGCTGCAGCTGAAATCCTGCATATTCACTTACAGCTGGGCCTTGTTCTCCCTGCAGGAGCTACTGAATGGAGAACTGAAAGAGGGACATTTTCGGGAGGACCAATGCCCCCTGGAGGGTAAGTACATAATCTTGCTCCCGGAGCTAGGGAGAAAACTCAAAAGTCCACTTTCCTGCCCAATACTTTAAAAACATCCACATGTGTATTCAAAAGTTAGAGGAAGCATTAATAGCCTTTTGGAAATCTGGATGGAGATGCAGACCCTCATCAGCTTTTCAAATAATCAGCATTCCTCCATTTAAATCTAGGCAGAGTTGGGACTGATGCCTAGGTTAAAAATATAGAGTGTTTGCAATTTAAAGATGTTAAACTAACTAGCATTTAGTGCCAACCTTTTTCTACATGCATACTTGCTATTTTCATTTTAAGTAATTATTTCTTCAAAAGTAGCTTACAACATGTTTTAAGCATTTACTGTTTCCCCATATCCTGTACACATAAATCTGAATTTTCAGAGAATCAAAATTTTGCCTGAATTTTCTAAGAATAATTTTCTTGATTTTTATAAGTTTGGACGATGTGTGATAACAGTAACAGCAGTCTACGTTTATGTAGTAATTGATAGTTACAAGGTACTTTTACATAATTTGTTTTTAATTTGACCCTCATAACAACCCTGTAAAGTAGATAGAAGCAACACTTCCCTCTTCCCAGTGTGAAGGTGGGGACTATAAATGTTGAACATCAAACGTGTTTACTATGTCAGCCGTGCTCAAGTGTTTGCTGGGGAGTTTTGCTTGTTAGGATGTTTTTAGGATGAGAAGGGTCAAAGGTGAAGGATTGTGGTACAAAAACAAAAGGCAACAATAAAACTTTTTTTTCCAAGTATTGTTAACCCACTTTACAGAGCAGAAAACTAAAGCTTTGAAAAGTTTAATGGTTGGCCTGGTCACAGCTGATAAGCCATAAAGTCCAAATTTGAACCCAAATCTTCTCACTCTATACTCCTTATATTCTACTTTAGAGTCCCCCAATAAGAATCCTAAATTGGAATTTTTTTGGAGGGGGTAAGGCAAGGCAATTGGGGTTAAGTGACTTGCCCAAGGTCTCACAGCTAGTAAGTGTGTCAAGTGTCTGAGGCTGAATTTGAACTTGGCTCCTCCTGACTCCAGGGCTGGTGTTCTACTCACTGGGAAACTCTTAAATAGAAGGAGTAAGGGTCAGGGGGGAGTTGCAAAAACTCTGTGATCATTCCTTAGGTGCTGATGAGAAAGTTCTACTAATGGGTTGGGATTATTCTCTCTGTAAACCATCCACTTAGCAGTGAACCATTTATTCCCCAGTAGATCTTTATTATCTTGTTAAAAGAGCCAATCAAAGCTATTTCATAGAGGAGGATGAAGGAAACCCTTTCTTTTCCATACTGTTGCCTAGCCTAGAGTCTGGCCTTGAAGGACTAGAGTGAGAGAGACTAATAAGGCAAGAACACAGATCCATATTTCTGACTCCTGATATTTACGCCCTTGGAATCTTTGTAAGGATGTTCCTTCCTTGGCCCCCAGCGTCATTTATGAATACTCAGCATAGTTGAATTAAACACTAAGATAGAGAGATTCTATACTCTTCTTACCAGTTTTTCTTTTGGTCTCGCAGTTGCTCTTCCTCCTGAGAAAATAGAAGGATGTGAAGGTTACATACAGCCTTTTAATCTAGAAGATGGAGAAAAAATTGCAAATAAAGACATAAACCGAGGAATGGGGAAGAAGCGGTTAAATATTGATGTATGTTTTGTCTTTATCTGTTTTATTTGTACTGTTTCTTTCTCTACACATTAGTTCATCGGGTCTTGAGTGTATTTAAAATACATATTGGTCCTTAAATTTGGATTCCAATTTGACTTTTCAGGAACAAAATTCTCTTTTGTACTCTAGCAAATTACATTGTATTAAAATGTAGTGGAATTGACTTTCGATTTGGCAGGTTTATAGGGGGCAAAGGATCCTGCCTTGGAATTTTGCTAATAAGGCTAAAATTGTTTTGCATTGCATTAAAATATTTTTTAATTCAGTATTTTGCTTGGCTTTGCACATTTTGTACTACAGAAATGATATAAAGTAAACTTTAACAAACAATTTAGAATTCCTTGGCTTGTGCACAAGGTACCCATTGTAAGATATTTGGTATTATTAGAATAAAAAGTTAATACTTTGCAAGGTAAGCTACAGTTGAATTAGAGGGGAATAAAAGGATGTTGCTTTTCCTTCTCACCACTTCCATTTCTAAACTCTAAAAAATGATGCTCAGTTATTAACTTTATAGTATGTGACAGATAACCCATTTTCTTGTCATTATCAACAATGCATGCCATAGATCGCTGGGGAGAGCATTAGTGTGGCACCCAGGGGCAGGAGTTATGGTCGTAATCCCCCCATTCTTCTCCGTACTGTGACCTACTTCCTAAATCTTCTTGAGGCCTCAACTTTCCCATCTGCAAATTAGGAATGATGATCTCAGTGATAACATCAGGACACATGAATCTACATTGCCAAAGTAGAAACTCCCAGAGAGGAACGGAAAGCGGTGGGGGAGGTCCCCTGCATTCCACACCTGATAAATTGAAATATTAGCCCCGACCCAGAATGAGGAGGGAGAAGAATTTGGCCCAATGTTTTCTCTGAAGTGAAGGTTCTTCTCATGGAATATTTAAAGTTCTTACTTAAAGTAATACAAAGATTAAATTGTAAGCACTAGAGACCTTCCTTCAGACCTTGAAAGTTATTTCCTACAAATGATTAAAGGCCTAGCCCTAACAAAAAACCCACACAAGTATGCTTCACTTCATGCAATAGGCATCTTCTGAAAAAGCATAGACTGTCAAGGCCCAGAGGAAACCTTAGTGACCATCTAATCTAACACCCTCTTTTTACAGATGAGAAAACTTAGGTTACCTCGGTAAGTGAAAGGCTTGGGATGTGATCCAGACTCTCGACCCAGTCCAGTGTTTTTGCTGTTATTATTGTTCATTCATTTCAGTCCTGTCTGACTCTTCGTGACCCCATTTGGGGTTTTCTTGGCAAAGATACTGGAGCGGTTTGCCATTTCTTTCTCCAGCTTATTTGATAGATGAGGTAACTGAGGCAAACAGGGTGAAGTGACTTTCCCAGGGTCGCACATCTAGTAAGTGTCTGAAGCCAGATTTGAACTCACGAAGATGAGTCTTCTTGACTCCAGGACTGGGAATCTATCCACTGTGCCACCTAATGTCAAATGAATTTTTATAAATGGAATGATTCTATTAAAATACTCTGAAGAAATCAAATAATCTTTTAATCGGTTTTGTAAATTTGGATTTTTATAATATCATATCTGCTTAGTTAGGTATTTGCTTATAATTAAACAAAATCAGAAAGACCAACATAAAGCATGTAAGAATAGGCACATCATAAAATAAATAGGAGACATTGTTGGCTTCCTCCTCCCTCCCATTACATTCAATAAAACTGGAACAGAAACATGCTCCCATTTTTTGCTACATATAGCAAAGATATCACATATTATATTGAGGATTTTTGGTTTGGGGTAAAAAAAAGAAATCTTTGTTTTCAGGAACTTCAGTGTGATGTCTCAGTGGAAGATGACAATCGTCAAGAATGGACATTTACCCTGTATGACTTTGACAATAGTGGAAAAGTAACCAAAGAGGTAATATTAGTTTTTACCTGGAAAATAGACTGAGTACCTGGAAGGATAGACTGTATGACCCTGTATACAGGGATTGGGCAGAATCAACCAAGATTTGGATGCACAGCAATAACAGTAATCATAATAACGAACATTTAATGTAGCGCCTACTATGTGCCAGGCACCACCCTGAGAGATTCACAATTATTATTTCATTCAATCCCCTCAACAACCCTGAGAGGCAGATGCTATTATTATCAT
This sequence comes from Phalanger gymnotis, assembly GCA_028646595.1. Classification (NCBI taxonomy): domain Eukaryota; kingdom Metazoa; phylum Chordata; class Mammalia; order Diprotodontia; family Phalangeridae; genus Phalanger; species Phalanger gymnotis. Next base: position 292,599,958 of record CM053622.1, on the reverse strand, counting down.
CTCCATTCCACAGAAAAGGAAACTGAGGCAAACAAAGGTTAGGTAAGTTACCCATGGTCACACAGCTACTAAGTTTCTAGGCCAGATTTGAAATTAGGTCTCCCTGAAACCATTGTATCCACTGAATCACCTAGCTGCCCTTAGTATGGTTAACACAACTTCATCAACTTTCTTCTCTTTCTCTTCTGCACATCTGCCCATGCCAGTGACCTCCTTTGATGATTCACTGCTCCATTTTCTCCTCAGACAGCAGTGATTCCATTAGCAGGGCCTTGCAGGTGCCTGCAGTCAGTTCAGTGGCATGTGTTGAAGGTCCTTCGATACTTTTTCCCTAGCTTCAGATAGCTAAGGCACTTTAAAGTGAGCATCCCAGCCTCCAAAGTGAACTAGGTATCTAGAACTTGGGTTTGGGCTAGGAATAAGAGAAAAACAAACCTGTGTTGAGAGCAAAATCTGTTCGAAATTTCAGTCATTTAGAGATATGTCATTCTAACAGCAATGAGAATACTTCCCTTTTCTCTGGAGTTGCTGGAACTAAACTTAAGGCTATAACAAAGATGAAATTCTATCCTTGACTACTAGATAGATGACACTAGAGTTCTGTCAGGGCTGTTTCAATGAATTGAAAATGAAAAACAAAGTGGTGACCGTGTGCATGAGTTTATTGTTTGATTAACATTAAGCTGTTTGGAGATATATGTTGTTGAGTCATTTCAGTCACATCCATCTCTTTGTTATCCTCTCTGGGGTTTTCTTAGCAAAGATACTGGAGCAATTTGCCATTTCCTTCTCCAATTTATTTTAAAAATGAGGAAACTGAGGCAGAGTTAAGTGACTTACCCAGGGTCACCCAGCTATTGATGTCTGAGGCCAGATTTGAACTCATAGAGATGAGTCTTCTGATTACAAGCCCAGTGCTCTATCCATTGCACCATCTAGCTGCTTATTTTTGGAGATAAGGTATTCATTAATTCTGGATACTGCTATTCTCTTATTTTGATCCTTACATAAGGACATGTCCAGCTTGATGCACACCATTTATGAAGTTGTAGATGCTTCAGTCAACCATTCCTCCACCAACAGTAAGACACTCCGGGTGAAACTGACTGTGAGCCCAGAACCCTCCAACAAGAGGAAGGAGGGACATCCAGGTAAGTGTGCCTAATACATGAGTGTTTTGGTGGACTACCGAATGTCACTTTTCATTGTAAAGCAGTTTTAATTATGCGTTATTTAGATCGAGAAGCTATTCGATGTAAAACCGAAGGAGAGCACCCTGAAGAAATGAGGATTGCAGACAAGAGACTATCTGCTCATGTCAGGTAAGACACTGAAAAGTTTGTAGTCTCTTGACCAGAAGGTGCCTTGGTTTCATCTTATATGAGGAAAGGTCATGGAGACAGTAGCAAACAGGGCTAAGCTTCTATTTTTGGTCAAGTCACACCCAATGAGAAACCCCACACTAAAAAGATGATGACCACCAGAAAAAGATGTTGAGCGTTCAGGACGTGCCCCTCTGTTCATTATACTTCATATGCAAGAACCACAGGCTCCATTCTTCTTGTGAATGCATGGTTTCTGACTTAAGCTCAGTCAAATAAACAAAATCTCTCCCTATTGGTTTTTCTCTACCTTTCAAAAAAAAATCAAAACAAGCTTTCTAGTTGGTTCATTGCTGTGTTCAGTAGGTTTGATTCGAGAAGGGATGATGGCATGTACATTACTTCCAGTCTCTTTCAAAGACTGATACTCTTCCATTTTGGAATGGCCCTAAATGAGTAGGGGTGTGTGCCCATTGATCAAAACCTATTGAGAAATACAAAATACTTCACTTAAATAATTTACTTCCTCCTTGTTTTTCCTCTTATAAGTGTTATTCGCTTAAAGTGTCTAAATGCACTATAGCAGTCCACTATGATATCCCCCCAAATATCAGAGTTTAGTTTTATCATGTGATTTGTTTCCTGTAAATTGTTAATCCCCACTATGGGCAGTGTCACGTATCTTCTTTGACAGATTGACTCCACTTTCATACCTCCTCTCTCTAATCTTCATTTTCTTTCTGTCTACTGCTTCCTTCTCTACTACCTTTAAACACACTTAAAGTCTCCCTCATCCTTAAAAAAATACATTCACTAGATGCTGTTATTTCTGCTAGCTATCGTCCTTTATCTCTCTTCTCCTTTTCATCTTGACACGAGAAGGCTGTCTAAGTTTGGTGGTTTCCAACCTCATCGTTCAACTTTAAATGATCTCTCCAAAGTTACCAATGGTCTTCATTTAATTGTCCAGTCTGACGCCCTTTTCTTCATCCTTCTTGAACTCTCTGCAGAATTGGACATCATTGATTTCCTTTCCACTGGGTACTCTTTCCTGTCTGGGTTTTCATGATATTAGTCTCTCTTGGATCTTCTCCTACCTCTCTGATTGTGCCTTCTAAGTCACCTTTGCTGGATCTGCAACCACATCGCACTGACTCCTGTGAGTGGATCCTCCAATGGCCCTCTTCTCTTTTTTCTCTATATTCGTTCAGTTCATTAACTCATCAGTTCCCATAAATTCAGTTGTCAACTTGATGAAGTTCAGCCTCTATTTATCCAGCTCCTTATTTACTTATCCCAGGTCTATTTATTCAGGTCTTGTCTCTCTCTTGAGCTTCAGTCTCACTTTACCAACTGCCTATTAGACGGTTCAAACTGGATTACCCATAGGCAGCTCAAAATTAGCATACCCAAAATAGAACTCCTTATCTTCCCCTCCACTCCCCCCAATCCATGCCTCTTCCACATTTCTCAAATACTGTTGAGAATACCACTATCCCTCCAGTCACCCAGGGTCACATGATCTCAATATTATCCATGACTCTTTATACTTATTCACCCCACAGAGCCAATCAATTGCCAGATTCTGCCATTTCTAGCCCCATAACATCTCTTGTATTTCTCCCCTTCTCTGCATGACAACTCTAGTTCAAAGCCTCATCACTTCTTCCCTGAATTATTACAGTAATCTCCTTATTGGTCTACCTGCCTCGTCTTTCCTCACCCCCTTTCAGCCTCTTCCCAATTGCCAAAGTTATCTTGCTAAAGTGAATGTCCAACAATGTCACCTCCCTCTTCAATGAATTCACGAGGCTCCTTATTACTCTAGGATCAAATATGAATCGCTCTATTTGGCATTTAAAGTTCTTCACAACTTGGCCCCTTCGTGTCATTCCAATTTTTTTTACACATTATCCCCTCTCACATACTCTATGATCCAGGCATACTGGCCTATTTGTTGTCCCTCAGACATAACATTCTATCCACCATGTCTGTGCCTTTGCTCTGGATGTCTCCCATGTCTGGAATGCCCTCCCTCCTCATTTCTACCTCCTGGCTCCCCCAACTTCCTTCAAGATCCAACTCATATCCCCTTCCACAGAAGCTCTTTCCTCATTCTCCCAGATGCTAGGATCTCCCATTGTGAGGTTTTCTTGTATTTACTTTGTATGTACCTTATGTATACCTCTATACATATCTATTGTTTCCCCATTCGAATATAAGCTCCTTGAGGGCAGGGTCTGTTTTCACTTTTTCTGTCCATGTCTCCACAGCACCTAGCACACAGTGCCTTGCATATAGCAGTGCGTAAGGAGTTCTTGTCCATTGTCTATAGAACACTGGACTTGGCTGTGGCTCTTTCTTTCCAGTTCGTTTTTCCAAGGTTTATTTTTTTCCAGTTCTATCACTTAGTAATTAAATGATCTTAGGCCAATCGTTTTAACTCTCAAAATTAACCCATCCCAATGCAAGCTATTATTACTATAATGCCTTAACACCTCAACTAGCCCTCTGTGATGCTTTAAGTACAAATGAAATAATCGTCATAATAAATGACATTTACATAGCACGCATAAGTTCTAGAAAACCCTTCTTCTCTACTCTTCACCCCATAGTTGCATGGTTAGTAGTGCAAATGTCATTATCCTCATCTGACAGAGAAAACTCAAAAAGGTTAAGTGAATTGAAGATGGTCACACAGATAATAAATATTGGAGCTGGGATTCCGAAGTAGCCCTCTTGAGTTCAAGAATAACATTCCTTCTACTTTATCACACAGCCTCTTACAGACACTTAAGTAGGGATTATGGATGTGTGTGTGTGTGTATGGATTTTTACTTCAACATGGTTTTTGTCTTGTAACTAATATATTCATGTCCTGTTCATTTCCTACCCGCACAGGAGGCCAAACAATGACCACCACCATTACACCGTGCGTGAGCAGTACTGCGTTGATGAAAATACTGAGAGAAGGAACCATTACCTTGATCTTGCTGGAATTGAGAACTACACTTCAAAGTTTGGGCCAGGTAGATAGTCTAAACCAGATACAAGGAACCTTCAAATGCAGATAAGCCTCTTTTTGGGGGATCCAGAAGCTAAACAGGATAAGGATTTCTAAAGCCCCTATAAAATAAAATCTAATTTTATCATCACTCTTCAGAGTTCAGGGAAACTTATGCCCCATTTATTTATTGAATGTGTGGTTTATAAAATAAATGCAAGCCAATTTGGAGAGTTTTACCTTTCCAGCCTCTCTTCCTTATGACTTTGTTGTTGTTGTTGAGTCCTTTAGTCATGTCCAATGCCTCCTGACCCCATGGACCATACTATTTCTGGGGTTTTCTTTGGCAAAGACACCTGAGTAGTTTGCCATTTCCTTTTTTAGTGGATTAGGGCAAAAAGAGCTTAGGTGACTTACCCAAGGTCACACAGATAGTAAGTGTCTGAGGCTGGTTTTGACCTGAAGCCTTCCTGACCCCAGGTCCAGCACTAAATCCACTGAGCCCTCTAGCTGCCTCCATATGACTACATGTAATATAAAATTATCTACATATGATAAAGCATGTGTTCATATACCAACAAGTCTCAGTGTAGCCGGACATTTCTTCCTGGGGTACACTGCAGGAAAATGCCAATGGCATCTTTCCATCTCAGCTTATAAGGCAACATGTTGTTTTATATGTCAAATAATAGTATTATCAATAGGTGGAAGAAAGATCCCATGTAATTTCTAGATTCTTCCAGATTTTTATATCCACAAATTATCACAGAAACTCAGAGTCTAAAAGGGACCTCAGAGGCATCTGATACACCTGGTACCTGAACAAGAATCCCTGGTCAATCAGCCATCGTAAAGATCATCTATGAAGATGAGTGACTAAGCACCAATCAATACACTCCAGTTGATAAAGAGATTATACGGCTTGGTCATTCTTTTAAGGAGAATTAGAAGATTCTGTCATTTATTGGGGCCCTGTTTACACAGACAGCTAGCTGCAACATAGACCACTATGGGTGCAGCGGATAGCATGCCAGACTTGGCATTAGGAAGACCTATGTTTAAATCCTGCTGAGTTCAAATTCCTATGTTAGATGTTAGCTATGTGGCCCCACTTGACCCTCCCCAGCCTCAGTTTCTCATCTGTAAAGTGGGGATAATGATGAATGCTCTATAAGATGTCCGGTATCATTATTATTATCACTGTATAATTCAGGCGAACATTTAGGGTAGGAAATCACATATACAGGTGTGGGTGGTCATTTGTCAATATACAACTTGACCTTGTGTTACAAAACATTTTCATCATGACCTGTTTCTTGAACCAGTATGCTCTACTTTAACATGTTGAAAGGGAGCTCCTAGCAAAAGGCTTCCTGCTTTGCTCTTAATGGCCTCTTCCCAGTCTTTTCTGCTACATTTTGTTAGTCTTTAGAGACGTAAGAAAAGCAAAAGGGAAAAAGCAGAGCGGGATTGTTTTAATCTAAATAGCATGGAGTGGAAACACTATTGTAGAAATGTTCTTGAAATATCCTGACCCAGAGGATTAGCAAAATATTGAGGCATAACATCAAAAGCACCTAATCACTTTTAAATCCAAATTTTCCCCCGCTTCGGGAAGTACCAATAGTTTAACTCATCTATCCTGTTTTTCTAACAATAGGTCAGATGAATGCATTACTTAAAGGGTATTTCCTATCAGATACCTCTTCCATCAACAGTGGGGCTTGTGCATAGCGGGGGAAAAACACCAAATGAACACTTAAGAAAGCAACGATGCCTGTTTTGTAAAATTGTACTAAATCATTTTAAATTGGCTTTTATTTAAAATATTTGAAGAATATTCAAGAGGCAGCATGGCCGGGGCAGGGAGGGCAGAAGAACAACCTGAGTCAGGATGCTCTATATTCAAGACCCATCTCTGATACTACTGTCTGTGTGACCCTGGGTCAGTCATTTAACCTTTTATTACTGCCAGGAAACTTTCTCAGGCTATAAATTGTAGAGTAGTTGCTGATCTGCACTGGTGAAGGGGAATTCTTCACTAGGAGTTTTCTATACTGATAAGTTCAGAGGTTCAGACAAAAACAAAAACAAAATAAGGAGGTTTGAAGGGAATTCTTAAAAATGGATAAACTTAATTTGCCCAGTATTGAATTGTCTGGCTTTCTGATATTATTCAAGACAAAATCTGTATTTAAAATCTTTAATGGCAGACAGATACTCAGAGACATTTTCAGGTAATTTTTCTCGAGCATTTCCACAGCTTATGTATCTAAGGAGTCAATTCCAGGCTTTTGAAAATTTACCTTTGATACAATGTCATGGTGCAGGGGAATGCTGCATTTGGAGTCAACGAAGCTAAAAGCATTTACTATCACTGGGCCTCAGTTTCCTAATCTGAATAATAATAGCTAGCATTTATATAGTGCTTTAAGGTTTACAAAGTACTTTTCAAATATTATTTTATCCTTAGCCAGTATCCTAACCCTAGGAGGTAGATACTATTGTCATCCCCATTTTACAGAAGGGGATGCTGATGCAAATAGGTTAAGTGAATTGCCCAGGGTCACACAATTAATAATTTCTAAGGCAGGATTTGAATTTGGGCCTTCCTGACTCCAGGTCCATGCTCTATGCAAAGTGCCTCCTAGTTGCCTAAAAAATGAGAGATTTGGGTTAGTTGGTGTCTAAAGGCTCTTCCAGCTTGAAATCTATGAATGCATTTAAAGCATACAAGATGACAATCAATCAACATTTATTAAGCACCTACTAAGTGCCAAGCACTGCGCTAAAGGACTGACTATATGAATTTTCATACTCCCATATGGGGGCGGGGCTTAGGAGAAAGGCCCTAACCCTTTATCCCCTTCTATCTGCAGGTTCCCCTCCAGCACAACCCAAACAAGAACACCACGGCAGACCCTCCCATTCCCAAAACAGGTCACGTTCCCAGGAATCCGAGGCCCACATGGTGCATCACCGGAGGTCACAAGTGCTCGCTGATTATTCTGTCCCAGCCGCTGAACCCAGCCAGAGGATCTTAGAGATGCAACAAAGGTTAAAAGGCCAAGAGAAGCAGTTCCTGAAGTCGCCCAAGGGCTCTGGCAAAATGCCAGCCATGACAGGTGGCAACAGTAGTGGGAAGCCAGGGAAAGTATTTAACTACTACCTGCCAGCCACACCCTCCCCAGCAGCCCAGGATGTGTACCACCTCCAGCAACAACCACACCCTCACAAGAAGTACCGGCAGAAGGCGAAGGACGCCCACTCCCCTCTGAAAGCCACTCACTCCCAGCCTGCTGTCTTGGAGCATGAGGTGATCCGGGATTTACCCCCTGTGTTAACCAATGAGGGCTATGTCATTCCTGTCATTCAGAGACATGAGCATCACCACCACCACGAACATCACCACCACCACCACTATCATCACTATCACCAGTCCTGAGGCAGGAGCTGAGCTTCAGTCAGGAGGCAATCCCAGTGAACTATGTCTCCAGGAATGGAGTTTAGAACTGGAGAAAGGGAGGGGGGAAGCAGGGACTGGATCAGAAGGGAAAGGGGAAAGTGTATTCATCTGTTTATTAATTATAGCATTTGGGATCATCTTTCCTTCTGAATGAAGTGATGGCATATCCATGCAAAAACAGAAAATGTGCTGAATTTATAATTGCTTTTCACTTAAAAAAACCCACCTTACAGATTTGCATAAAGAATATTATTTTCTTTTCTATTAAATATTTAGCTCTAGTTCTCAGGTGTGGGCGCAGCTACAAAGTTGTGCCATGATGCTCTACAGAGAGGTCTTTAAAAAATATACTGTAGTCTCATAGTGTTTTTAATGAATGTGTTTGAGGCCACTGCCACCTCTCAGTTAGAATGCTGTTTTATGTACTCCATAAAAACCGTATATATATTTGTAAAGGATAAATTTATATCTGCTTATGTTTATAATTCCAAGATGAGGCCTTCTTTTTGGTAAAAAATAGTAGTAATCTCTACTCAGATGATCTTAAGATATTTTTCTCACACCTTTGTTGGTTATTTCTATTGGTGCTTCCAACCATTTTCTGGGAAGTTGTCAGACGATTGGTAGCTAACCTGTGAGCATAGTTCATGTATGTCCAGAGTGAATGTAATGCATTGTACCTTTAAAATAATTTATTTGTTATTAGATCATGATGGTGGTTTCACTAACAGCTTTCTCGTGGTCTGCAAAGTTGTGGGTGTTTCCTTTTAATGTGTGGTGTAGAGCACTGAACATGGGGAGGGAAAGGCAGTAAGTAGCATGGTGCCGAGTGTTTGCTATTGGTCTGAGGGTTGTTGCTGTTCCTGAGAAAGGAAACTTAGGTGGATTTCTGCCTGAGACCAGGCTACGTGAGTCATGTGACCTAGTGGAAAGAGCAGTGACCCAGCAAAGACCTTAATGGGACATCAGTTCTAACACTAGTTCTTGCCACAAGCTGGTGGCAATATCATGGTCAAATTGTGACCCCTCTGGGCCTCAGTTACCCTATCTGTAAAGAGGTTATTCTAAGTTATCCTTTTGGTCGCTTTCCAGCTTCCTAACTCAACGACTCAAAGGAATGTTAGATCTGAGGGAAAAAAGAAGGAGTGGAGAAATGTAAATATGGTTAATTGCTACCATTTCATTATAGCAACGATACCCCTAAAGCAAACTAAGGAAAAGCAGTCCTCTTCATTTGGGGTACAGCCAATGACTAAGTGGAATCACAGTGGAGAAGTGGGTGGTTTTGGAAGTGGAAGGGAGCAGAAGCAGGTAGGATCAGTGGATTCAAGGCAGGATTCTGGTCCTAGTTCTAGGACCTTGAGCTCCATTTCTTGTGCCTCAGTTTTCTGATCTCTAAAATGGGTGTCTCCCACATTGGAAGGCTAGTGTGTGGGTTTTATTGTGAGTTGGCCATGTAAAGAGTAGAGAATGGCGTGATATTAATTGGAAGTATTGTCACTATGACACAACTGCTCTCCGAGTTGAGAAAATGGACATTTTTAACTTCCATATCCCCACCAAAGCTATCTTCTTAGTAGTTAGGTCACCCTTTTCAATTAGAAAAAGGATTAAACATATGGGATGCACTACCCAAGAGTTAGGCAGTGCCTTGAACAAATTTTAGTGTTCTGCAGTGTAAGGTAAGCAGTTCTGGTTAAGATGGGGAAGTGTAGAGGATGCACTAGTGGAAAGGTAAGCGATGTTGTTTGTGTTTGTTTGGGGGTTTTTTTTGGTAATTTGTGAATTTGTATATCTGACAATGTATTTGCTTTCTTAACATTGTACTGGTATAACAATAAGCAACATTTCATTGGATTTTTTTCAGATGTCATAATAAAGTGTGTGTCTTTATAGTATTATACACTACTTTAAAAGCAAACTTTTCCTCATATATACAGTCCATATATATCTATGTCAATGTATGATTATACATATATAGATATGCACACAGTATATATGCACTTGCTATATAGAGAGCATATCTATCTGTATATATACATTTATATAAAAAGAAAAATTAATATATATATACATACACACATGACTCCATATTTATGGATAAAGTTATATCTGTTCCATTATGCTGCTCTCAAAGAAAAACTGAATTCTAAAGTAGATTAATGATAGAGGGAACAAGTTCTATACCATTGCCTCACGTTATAGAGACCAAGTTGTAAATGAGAATTTTGGCTTTTTGTAAATAGAAGTTTGGTTTTCGGAGCAAAGTAAGCCCCTGCTTTCTTCTAGGCACTTATTCCTATTGTGCTGCCATTTAATAGGTTTTTACAATTGTGTCCAGTATGAAAAGTAATTGATTTCCCTTTCCACAATCTGAGGCCATAATCGACTCACACAGAAAGGGAAGTGGAGAACCGAGGGAACTATCTGGCTCGTTCAATCCCCAAATGTCCTTTTTGTCTTAGCTATCTAAATGTGTCAAGGCAAAAAGCCACTATGCAGGAGGAGGGAGGCTAACAGGGGCCCAGAGCTGCCCTTTTTCACATTCCACTTGCATGGAATCTCTGTGAATGCGTGTGTGCCACTCAGTGTTTTGGACAGTATTCTTCCAGCAAAATCCTAGTGTAACAAAGTAGCTCACATCACTGTATGGATATTTTTTTGCAAAAAAAAAAATGCTTTGTAATAGCTGTATTGGATTTCATTTGTACATGGACTTAAATAAATTCATTATTTATTTAGTTCCAGCAGATTTATTGAGTGTTGTATAAGGGTCTCGAGCATAATATTACAGTCTTAAGACTGAGCTGTACTGTAATCAACCTGTCAGCTCACTGACAAGGAGGCGGGAGTGTGGAGAGGAGATGATGTTTCTCTGTGGCCCCTCAGAATTTAGGCTTTGAGTTATTTGAATTTAGATCCTTCTTCGAAATGGCTTTGAAACACTCAATGATGAAAGCAATGAAATACTGTCAGGTCAAAACCAAGAGTTGAGCAAGTACTTGCCTTGGTGAGGGTGTCTGGAAAGCCAATAGCCAGCTGGATATCACTCCTGCATTCCCTTCTTTCCTCTCTCCCCCTTCCCCATTTCCTCTTTGAAAACTGGAAGCTCGAATCAGGCAGCAGGAAGAACACCTCTCCTACATAGAGTCTCCAACAGCAGCCTGATCAGAGCGGTGCCACAAGTCAGCTAAAGACCTATGTACTCTAAGTGGGAACACTGAGAAAGTATATTAGAGAAGAATGGTTATGTTGGTTTAAAAGAAACGATCAGGACAAAGTTTGAGATAAGAGAGCTAGTAGGCAGGAATCCTACACAGAAAAACATTCCAAATAATAT
>CM053622.1:292529626-292588326 GCA_028646595.1 Phalanger gymnotis | reverse complement strand
GGAGGGAGGGAGGGAAGAAAATATGGAACTCAAAATTATGCAGAACTGTTTGTTGCAAACTAAAAATAAAAATATAATAAAAAATTCTAGAAAAAAAAAGAGTATCAAAAGAATCAATGAAAAAAAATGTGAAGAAGGTGGTCTAGAAGTACCAGATTTCAAACTATATTACAAAGTGATAACCATCGAAACATTCTGGTATTGGCTAAGAAATAAAGTGGAACAGATTAGGTACACAATACGTTGTAGTAAATGACCATAGTAATCTAGTGCTTGATAAATCCAAAGATCTAAGCTTTTGGGGCAAGAACTCACCATTTGACAAAAATTGCTGGGAAAAGTTAAATGCAATTTGGCAAAAATTAGGCATAGACCAACATTTTATACTACATACCAAGATATGGTCAAAATGGGTAGATGATTTAGATACATGATATCATAAGTAAATTTCGGGAGTATGGTAAAAAATTTACCTAACAAATCTATGGAAAATGGAAGAGCATATGACCAAACAAGAAATAGAGAGGAACAGGGAAATAAAATGGATAATTTTTATCACACATATTTAAAAAGTTTTGGCACAAACAAAACTAATGCAGACAAAATTAGAATGAAAGCAGGAAACAGAAAAAAATGCAGCAGATTTCTCTTTCTCTAATAAAAGCCTCCTTTTTAAAAGGATCAGAGAACTGATCCAAATTTATAAAAATAAGAGTCATTGGTAAATAATTAAAGGATATGAGAAGCTATCAATAGTCACATAAAAATGCTCTAAATCGCTAATGATTAGAGAAATGCAAATTAAAAAAACTCTGAGGTACCACCTCACACCACTCAGATTGGCTAATACGACAGAAAAGGAAAATGATAAATGCTGGAAGGGATATAGGAAAATAGGTACACTAATGCACTATTGGTGGAGTTGTAAACTCATCCAACTATTGTGGAGATAATTTGGAACTATGTCCAAAGAATTATAAAACTGTACATACCCTTTGGTCCAGCAATACCACTATTGGGTCTGTATCCTAAAGAGATCAAAGAAAAGGAAAAAAGGATCTATATGTACAAAAACATTTATAGCTGCTTTTTGTGGTGGCAAAGAATTAGAAATTGAGGATATGCCCATCAGTTTGGGAATAGTTGACTAACTTGTGGTATATGATTGTGATGGAATACTATTGTGCTATAAGAAATTATGTGGAAGATGGTTTCAGAAAAACTTTGGAAGATTTTTATGAACTGATGAAAACTGAAGTGAACAGAACTATGATAACATTTTCCACAATAATAGCAATATTATAACAACGATCAACTATGAAGGACTTAGCTACTCTAATCAATACAATAATCCAAGACAGTTTCAAAGAACTCATGATGAAAATGTTATTCACCTTCAGAGAGAGAACTGATGAAACTCTGAGCGCAAACTGAAGCATATCTTTTTTTCACTTTATTTTTCTTGCTTTTTTCTTCAACATGTCTAATATGGAAATATGTTTTGCATGACTTCCCATGTAAAAGTGATTGCTTGCCTTCTTAATGAGTGTGGGAAGGATGGTAGGGACAGAGAGAATTTGGAACAAAAAAACTTTTTAATGAATGTTAAAAATGTTATTTTTTAAAACATAGAAATAAATAGAACTTTTAAAATATGATAAATGTTACCTGTGTAAAAGCAGGAGATACTACTATATGGAATGGAGAAATGCTAAAGATCTTTCTAATAAAATCAAGAATAAAGCAAGAATATCCATTGCCACAACCATCATTTAATAGAGCACTAGAAGTACAAGTTATAGCAATAAGATAAGGAAAAACTACCTGAGGGAATAAGGCTAAGTGAAGAGGAAACAAAATTACCAATTTTGCCGATAATGTGATGGTCTACTTAAAGAATCCTAGTGATTTATGTAAAAAATTAATTTAAAAAATTAATAACTTTATCAAAATAGTAGCATGTAAATAAATCCACATAAATCATCAGCCTCTCTGTATATTATCAACAAAATTCATCAGGAAGTAATAGAAAAAGAAACTCCATTTAAAATAACTACAGAATATATAAAATATTTGGGAGGCCACCTACCAAGATACACATGGAAATTCTATGAATACGGTTATAAAAAACTCTTTTCAGAAATAAAGACAGACCTAAATAATTGAAGTAATATTAATGACTCAAGGTTGGACCATGACAATACAATAAAATTAACAATGAGACATAAATTAATTGACTTATTCAGTGCCATACCAAAGGGTTACTTTAGAGAGCTGGGTAAAAAAATAATAAAATTCATCTGGAGGAACAAAGATCAAGAATCCCAAAGGAAATCATGGAGAGGGGGAAAAGCAAGAAGAAAATAGGCCTAGCAGTAACAGAGCTCAAGCTATGCTACAAAGCAATGATCACCAAAAACTTTTTGGTACTGCTTTAAAAAATATAAAATTTGACTGGTGGGACAGATTAGGAACAGAAGATCCAGAAGCAAATGAACATAGGAACCTAGTGTTTGATAAATCCAAAGACTCCAACTACTGGGGTAAGAACTCGCTATTTGACAAAAACTACTGGGAAAACTGGAAAGCAGGTTTGTCAGAAATTAGGATTAAACCACCATCTCATGCCATACAACATAATAAACTAGATATGAAGGATTATATCACGAACAAATGAGAGGAGAATAGAAGGAGATATCTTTTTACAATTATGGATCGGGGGAAACTTGTTGAACAAACAATTGAGAAAAAGAATGGCAAGAGACAAAATGGATAATTTGGGGTACATACAACTGAAAAGTTTTTGCCCAAGTAAAAATAAGTGTGGATGAAATAAGAAGGGAAACAGTTAGTTAGGGAGAAAAAAAATCTTTACAAGTTTCTCCTATAAAAGTGTTATATCCAAGCTACATAGAGAAGTGATTCAAATATATGAGCAAGAATCTAGTAAAACAGCAGTAAGTAAATGGTCAAAGATATGAATAGGCAGTTCTCAAGAGAAGAAATCAAGTTATCAACAATCATAAGAAAATGTGTCGAATCACAAATAATGAGAAAAATGCAAATTAAAATGATTTTGGGTTCCATATCAAGCCCATGATATTAGCAAAGATAGAGAAAAAAAAAAGGAAATTTACAATTGTCAGAGGTTTTGTGGAAGGACAAGAATGCTAATGCACCATTGTGAGGATTTTAAATTGGCCCAGTTATTCTGAAAAGCAATATGGAACTATACCCCAAAAGTAACTAAAATTTGGATATCCAATGACCTAGCAATATCACTGCTAAGCATATATAATAGCTAACATTTGTATAGTGCTATACAATTCACAAAGCACTATACATAGATTAATTTTTGACTTTTTAAATATTTTTTGTTGTCTCATGGAGTTATTATCTTCTATTTGTTCCATTCTAATTTTTAGGGAGTTTGTTGCTTGGGTAAAGTTTTGTATCCCTTTGACATGCTTTTAATTCCCTTTCCAATTATTTCTTCCATAGCTTTTAATTGTTTTTCCAGCCTTTTCCCCCTCTAGTATTCTCATTCATTTACAAAAATGATTTTTATTCTTTTTTAAAAATTCTTGCTTTATCTCTTCCAGGAATTCTATTTGAACTTGTATCCAAGCTGTGTTTTCCTTTGAGGCTTTGCTTGTAGATGTTTTGGAGTCATTCTCCTCCTCTGGGTTTGCAGCTTGAGTCTTCTTGTCATCATAGTAGGTAGTCTTTAATAGTGGAATTCTATTTTTTTTGTTTGTTTGCTCATTCTTCTGGTCTCCTTATCTTTAGATCTTGTGTTAGGGCCAGGTTCTATGCACTGAAGAAGAGAATGTCTGGACTAAGTTTGTGTCTTCTGGGTCTTCCAGCTGCTTTCTTAGAGTATTGACTGTTGTGCTATTCCAGGATCTCAGAGACAGCTGACAGCAGGGACCTGTAAACTCTTGATACTCCCAAAGTGGTCTGATGTAAGCCCAAGTGGATCTTCTAGGATCTGACAAAACCGTTCCTGGTTTGAGCTTTTCAACTTCTGCCTTGGGTGTTGGTCTGAGCAACATGCCTATGGGCTTGCCTCATTTGGAGTTCCAGGAGACTACTGCTGGACTCAACCACTATCAGTCTTCTGGAAAATTCTGTTGGTACATAGTGTCAGAACTACAGAATCACCTTTAGTCTGAGATTCCTGCCCTGGTTATGCTGCTATAGATTTTAGATTGGTCTTGAGACTGGAATTCCTAGGAGCAGATTCTCTTTTCAGTCCACTCTGGATCTGTGACCCAGAGCAGGATAACGAGTAACAGAGGGGCCAGTTGGTACTATTCCCACTCACTGCACAAGGTCAAAGCCCTCTGTGCTGGATCTTGGGCCTCTTTTTCCCCTGGTACACTGCCTCTCCCTGTGATGGAATGTTCTACATAGCTATGCTTGGCTATATGGAGAGTGTCCCCTACATGTAGCATAAGAGTGTTATGTGTGGCTTGTAGGAAAGCCAAAAAATAGCAGTCTCTATCATCTCCCTCTACCCTTCTCTAACAAAGACTAATTCCTGGAAGACGGGGAAGCAGCAGGCTGAGGTTAGAAGCTTGGGCACTCTGCTCTCCTCAGAAAGAGGAGGTACCCAGCTAAAATTATATCTATCTGCTATCTTAAATATTATAAGTCTAGGGGATGTAGTTTCCTGATTGTTATTTTTAACAGGGAAAGGAGGACCCTAAGCTTTATATCCAAGGTTTGACTCCCTTCCCACTAAATGCCAGCTCCATAATCAATACATACTTAGCAGATAGCAAAGAAACCCATTTATCCAAGTCAAGAGCAAAATTGAAATCAGAGAAAGTATACATTTGAGGATACATATATATATATATATATACATATACATGTATATATAATCAGACTATATAGAGTGGGAATTCATTGGGAATAAGAGAGAGAGAGAGAGAGAGAGAGAGAGAGAGAGAGAGAGAGAGAGAGAGAGAGTACCAGCACTCACCAAGAGGGTAGATTCCCAGTCTTTAGTGTAGCAAACTGGGGAGAGGGACACAGTGGCGAATCCCAGCTTCTCTCATGTCAGCTTCTTTCCAGTGACTTTTCTCTCTTCAGAAACTTGAAGTGGTATTGACATCATCCATCTTCTCTCTCGAAACTAGAAGCCAGAAGAACCTGAAGAGACCAGCCGGCTCTTACCAACACCTCTCCACCACTCACACAGATGCAAGACCTTAATATTCACCATGAGGAGACAGCTTCTTACCAAAAGGCTTAGGTGCTTGGGTAACATGGCTAAACCTTATCCCCAGGTCTGCAGACCTTTCTATCTGTCTCTTTTTGCCAACCTAGCCTGAGAAAATGACTCACTATTATTTTTTTTCTTAGAGGCAGTTAGGTGACACAGTAGAAAAAGTACTGGACTTGCAATTGGGAAGACCTGGGTTGAAATCCTGCCTTGGACACTAAGTAGCTATATGACTCTGAATAAATCACTTAACCTCTCTCAGTCTCAGTTTCCTTATCTATAAAATGGGGATAATAACACCTAGTTTCCAGGGTTGTTGTGAGTACCAAACGAGATAACATGCAAAGTGCTTTGCAAACCTTAAAGAGCTATATAAATGCTAGCTATTATTAGCTATTTTTTCTTGATCAGGTGCATTTTCTAGGTCTGCCAGGAGGAGTTGTGCAGTAGAGCTCAGCTGTAAATCTTTGTGCTGCTCTGCCATCTTGTCTGTCCCTTCCCTACCAGCCATCTTGTCTCTGTCCCCTACATAGATCCTCACAACAACCCTGTGAGGTAGATGCTATTATTATCCCAGTTTTATAGATGAGGAAAATTAGTTGAGAGAAGCTGAAAGATTTGTCCAGGGTCACAAAGGTAGTAAGTGTCTGTTGCTGGGTTTAAACTCGGGTCTTTCTGAGTAACTCCAGCATTCCATTCACTGTACCACCTAGCGTAATTAGGTAGAAAAATTCTTTAGGATAGAAAGTAGGGTAGGAAGTTTCTTTGCCCAATAACACTGCCCTACTGTTGCATCAAGTTCTTCACTAAGTCCAGTGATCTAATGAACCTCATCTCCCGTTAGCCCCTGACTCAGTCACTCTCCTCCAGTCAGGTATACATTCTGGGGGTTGGCTTATATCTCATGCTCCACACCTTTTATCAAGCGCCATTCCATTCCTGGGATGTCTTACTAACTCATCACTGTCATCCTCCAAACGACTTCCTTAAACATCTGCAACCTGACTCCATTTCTGCAAAAGAC
This sequence comes from Phalanger gymnotis, assembly GCA_028646595.1. NCBI lineage: Eukaryota > Metazoa > Chordata > Mammalia > Diprotodontia > Phalangeridae > Phalanger > Phalanger gymnotis. Next base: position 292,582,069 of record CM053622.1, on the reverse strand, counting down.
ACTTTGTGGGACCAGAAACACCAAGTGCATTTATTTCCCCAAAAGGCCAAGAAGAAGCAACTCTCCTCACATGCAGAAAATCCCCAGGAGAACCAAATATCCAAAAGAAGGCCTTGTACACTTCCAAAAATAGAAAAATGACACCAGATAAACAAAACATTGTTACCCGAGAAACCAAAGAATGAAAACACAGTTTCCTCTAGAGAAAATTCTACCATGAATTTGGAGGGGAATAAAAGTCACTCTTTAGAACACTACCTTCTGACAAACTCAGAATGCTTTAGTCTTAGCCATAGTTACTCTGTTTTTCTAGCCTTGGATACATGAAGGTTTTCATTGCTGAGGTCAATTTGGTCATCTCATCTTCCAGGGAAGGTATTTGGTCTTAGGGAGGTTCAGCAGTTGGTACTAGAAGCCCCATCACAAGATGACTGGTGATTAATGATGGGGAACCAATTCTGTTGGTAGGAAAGAGACAGAGCATCAGGCAAGTATTTATTCACAAAGAAACATGGCAGCAGTCTAGTTACTGGTGTTGCCCAGAGCCCTCTCAGCTAGACCCAGGTTTATGGAATTTGGGGGCCAATCATATCTTTGCCTTTACCAGTACATCTTATCCTAGACCAAGTGACGTGGTATTCATTAAAAGCAAAAGGCAGTCAATTAAAATATAATAGCAGGGTAACATATTAGAGAGAAATCCCCCATATGCAAAGGATTACAATTTCCCACAGAATACCAGTGGAATAGTGGGAACTTTCCCTAGGACAGACTATTTATGCTCATAAAGGTGTTGCCAGTTGAAATACTGCTAACAGTTCTTCCTCTGATCTACCTACTAACTTCCCTGGCTTCTTTCAAGTCCCAACTAAAACCCACCTTCTACAAAAAGCTTTCCCGACCCCTCTTAATTCCAGTGCCTTCCCTCTGTTAATCATTTCCTATTTATCCTGAATATAGTGTACTTTCTACATATTTGTGTGCATGTTGTCTCCCCCTTCACATTGTAAGTTCCTTAATGGCAGGAGCCGTCTTTTGCCTCTTTTTTTTATCTCTTGCTCCTAGCACAATCCTTGACACATAGTAGGTATTTAATAAATGTTCATTCATTGCCTAATTGATTCTGTCAGTTCAGTTTCCCAGAGAGTTGTCCCTTCTCAACTAGACAGAGCTGCTATTACATATTTCCCTGAAGAACTGCTCTTATAATTATTTGATCTTGGGCTGCTTTTCCACTGGGCTCCTTATTTGATGAGTTGGTGCTGATGCTGGAGAATCTTCTTCCTGAAAGGGCTATCCTTGGGCTAGATGGTGAGGTCCTCCAGATCCTGCTTTTTGGAGGTGAAATTCTGCTGATTGTATCAAGCCCTGAATGCTAAATAACCAACTCAGGCAATTTCATTATCATTCAATAGAGATGGGCTAATGGATCCATATAATTTCTACTGCTTTGTCTATGACATAGAGTTGAATATCCAGCCATCTCTTGGGCTCATCCAACAGTACTTACATCTGGGACAAGCACTGTCGGTGAAAAATGAGCCAGACCTAGAATTGAGTAAGAGAATAGAACTGGCTGGGCTGCATTTGAGAAATGTGTTGTTGTTTGTTGTTGTTAGGTCATTTCAGTCATGTCTGACTTTTTATGACCCTGTTTGGGGTTTTCTTGGCAAAAATACTGGAATGGTTTGCCATTTTCTTCTCCAGCTCATTTTACAGATGAGGAAATCTAGGCAAACGGGGTTAAGTGACTTGCCCAGGGTCACACAGCTAGTATCTGAGATTAAAGGGTGTGAGCTGGAAGGGGATCAAACAAAGGAGACAGAGAAGGAGCAGTCAGATAGGGAGGAGGAGAGAATGGTGTCCCAGAAACTTAGAAGATAGTATCAAGGAGAAGAGAGTGATCAAGGTCAAAGGCTACAGAGAGGTCAAGGAGAATGAGGACTGAGAAAAGGCCGTTAGATTTGGCAACAAGGTGATCATCAGTAACTTTGGAGACAGCAGTGTCAGTGGAATGATAAGGTCAGAAACTGGATTGTAAGGGGTTAAGAAGAGAGGGAGAGGAGAGAAAGTGGAGGCACCTATGGTAGATGGCCTTTTCAAGGAATTTAGCTACAAGAGTAGAAGAGATAACATATGATAATTAATGGAGATAGAAGGATCAAATGAGGGTTTTTTTTCAGGATGGAGGAGACATGGGCATCTTTATAGATAGTAGAGAATAAGCTAGTTAATGGGGAAAGATTGAAAATAAGTGGAAGCTAGGGGAAGGTGAGGGAATAGGTCAAAGTGGGGTATAGGATGGTGTTTAGATTTGTGGGAATGGGAGGATAAGGGAGGGATGGGGGTGGGGGAGGTTAAGTAATAGGAGGGCAAGGTAGTGGGTAGAAATAAAGTAGAGGAGTTAGGAAGGATAGGAAATAAGAGATACACATAAATACAAAAACAAAGATCAGAAGTAGATTTCGTTAGGCAAAGTATATGTCTATATGTGTATGTGTATATATATGTGTATATAGATATATATGTATATATATGTGTGTGTTATATATGTGAATAGATATATATGTACATATATATCTATATTTATACATAAATATATCCATGCTTAGTTGTAGCCTTCTGCAGGGGGGTAGAAGAAGGTGGGGAAAGAACAAAATAAAAAGTACACAGCAGAGAACAAAAGAAAACTAACAAGGAAACAGAAAAGATGGACAGATTTCAACACAACATATAGTATTTATTATATAGGCTTTCTTGAAATGGAAATTTATCGCTATATATTTGGAATCCTTTCTTATATTCTGTTGTGAACATGACATGCTTTTTGTTCTTTTCTTATTTTGTATTTAAGTTTCAATATTTAAGTTCATAATATGTTTCTCTTTCTTTTCTTATTGTGTATTTAAGTTTCAGTAAAAAAAAATTTTTAAAAGAAAATAAGTGGAAGCGTGGGGATGACAGAGAAGTCAATCTGTTGGAGGAGACATGATAGAAAAGGATCACTTGAACAAGTAGAGACATTAGCCTTGGTAAAGAGTAAGGCCACTTCATTATATGAGACAGGGGTAAATGAGGAGATAGCGGTAGAAGGCATCTGAGTGATGGAAAATGAGGAAGAGAGAAGAGGAAGCTTATAGTAAATGGTCTCAGTTTTTTCTGTGAAATATGAAGCAGAGAGGCAGCTAGGTGGCTCAATGAGTAAAGCACCAGCTCTGAAGTCAGGAGGACCTGAGTTCAAATCCAGCCTCAGACAGTTGACACACTTACTAGCTATCTGACCTTGGGCAAGTCACTTAACCCCAATTGCCCAGCCTTCCCCCCTGCAAAAAAAAATTAATTAAAAAATATATAGGAAAAAAAGAAATATAAAGCAATATTCAAAGCTAAGGGGGTAGATAAAAAGGTTTGGAAGAGCTGCTTTGGAGAGTAGGATAGTGAGTTGATAAGGGAACTTCCCTCCATTGATCTTTGTTCTACCCTGCAGGGTTAACTAGATCAAAAGTAATCTCTTTTTCATGCAACAGTCCTTCAAATACTTAAAGACAACGATTATGTCATTTCTTAAGTCTTTTCTCCAGGCTTAACTAGTTATGTCACTTAATCTTCATTTGTACTGCCTGCTTCTTCTAGATACTATGACTGTCTTCTGGAAAAGATGGTGCTCAGAACTGGACACAAAATTCCAAGTGTGGTCTGACCTAGAGAGAGAGTATGACCTCCCTAAGTGAAGACACTGAATCTCTCTTAACACAGCCTATGATTGCATTCACTTTCTTAGCTGCCATACCACAATGTTGACTCATATTGAACATACAGCCTCATAAAACTGCCAGATCTTTTTCTGCTACCTATCAAATCTTGTATTCATGAAGTTGATTATTTTGAACCCAAGTGTAAGACTACATAGATTCAAACCTGTGTTTTAACTTGTCAAGCTCTTTTTGAATTTTAATTCTATCATCTAACACATTATCTGTTATCATCTAACACATTTTCCAGTTTTTTGTAATTTGTAAATTTGATAATCCTGCTGTGTATGCCTTGACCCAAGTAATGGATAAAAATATTAAAGAGCCCAGGACTAAGCCCAGATGACGGGGGCACTCTTCTGGAGGTCTCCTTCCAAGATAACATTGAACCATCAATATTTACTCTTTGAATCTGGTCAAGTAACCAGCTCAGAAAACACACCAGTTTTACTTACATTATCTACCCACATCTTTCCATCCTTTCCACAAGGAGAGTATGAGAGCTTTTTCACATACTTTGCTAAATTATAGACAACGAATGTTTACATTATAGGAGGCACAGGAGATGGAGTGCTGGGCCTGGAGTCAAGAAGAGCTGACCTCAGGGCAGGTAGGTGGCGCAGTGAGTAGAGCACCGGCCCTAAAGTCAGGAGGACCTGAGTTCATATCTGACCTCAGACACTTGACACACTCAATAGCTGTGCAACCTTGGGCAAGTCACTTAGCCCCAATCGCCCTGCCTTCCCCCTCAAAAAACAAACAAATGAAAAAAGAAGACCTGACCTCAGAAACTGGCTGTGTGACGCTGGGCAAGTCATTTAACCCTGTTTGCCTCAGTTTCCTCATTTGTAAAATGAACTAGAGAAGGAAATGGCAGACCACTCCAGTGTCTTTGCCAAAAAATAAATAAAAACCAATAAACCAACAATGGGAGTCACAAAGAGTTGGCTAAACTGACTAAAAGCAGCTAAACAAATATTTACAATCTTCATCAGATCTACTAGTTTTGCTCTTAGTCCCTTCTCCTTTGTATAGTGGATGCACTATAGATGCGCAGTAGGGATAAAGAGGGATGTGACAAGTAGAGAGCTATGTTCTGTTCATATGCAGGAATCAAGGAAGTACATGATTATTCAAAAGAGAGAGGCCCCTGACACTCTATATAGGAGAAGCCTCTTTCCTATGTCTTAAAAGTCATGTCTTCAATTCAATTAAATTCAACAAGAATTCATTAAACATCTGCCACTGGGTGCCAGTCACTTTACTCAAAGCAAAAATGGAAGTGAAACAGTCCCTGCTTTTCTTAGCTTTGATTTCTTTCCCACCATTTCCACTTCCTCATGAGACTTTAGGATTCTGCCGTAATCTCCAAGGCTCAAACCCCTTGAGTCACCTGTCAAAGTAAGGACTGCAGGAATGACTGAAAGCCCTTTTCCTGCTACTGAGGAGTTTGAATATCAACTAACCACCAATTCTTCAGGAGTCCCTTCCCACCCAGTACGAATCAGCACCAGTACGAGAACCTTAACCTGAGCAACCTGATCAGGGATCCCTCCTCCATCCCCGCAATGCCCCATCCTTCTTAACCCAGATAAGAACCTTATAAAAACCATCCACACTTTCCAGGTTTGGAGTGTCCAATTCCACTGAGTCTCCCTTCAGACCTGTGTCCTTCACAGGTCTTTCTTATTGTGAATATTTCCCCACCATAAAGCTTCTTTCTTTTCTGCTGATTCTGTCTCCTGCTCTTCCTTGGACTGCACTTTGGAATCTTAAACCTGACCTCAAACTGCATTAAGGTAGGCTCAAACAAGATGGTGTATGCGAAGTGTTTCACCAATTTTAGAGCACAGCATGTCAGTGATGGTGTTGATATGATGATGATGATGAAGCAACACATTGGAGACTAATGTTAGAGGTCAGATATGGTGATAACTATTACTGATGGAAAATATAGTTTGTAATAGAAAGGTTGACAGGTCTTTTCCACTTGGTTTGTTATTATTCTCCTTCCAGTTTCATCTTTAAATATTCTTGGATGATCTGGCTTAATCGGTTCTCAAGTCAAGGTGTCTTAAAACTTGTTTGCCTGACACTATTCCTCACAGTCTTACGAGGCAATGCTGCTCATCTTCCCTCATCCTCCTCTGTCAGATGTTTCAAATTGATTTATACTCTGAACCAGTGTTTCCCTTGCTTGCCATCTCTCTCTCTCCTTGGCAAGGAGATCAGATCCTTCCAGAAGATCAAGTTGTTGCTGGCTGCGGCAGTTTCTAATTCCTTTTGGCCTGTAATTGATTTTACCTAGGTTAAATTTCTGAAGGAAATTAAGATCAGCTGTATTGTTGTTTGTTTATTTCCCCATTTCTTATTTGTCATCGAACAGCTCGTTTAAATAGGTCAGGTAAGAGCCATTTTGTATGTATTGCAGACCCTATCTTGTCATTTTTAGTTTTTTAATTTGGTGTTCATTTTGACCTTTGTTCCAACAAATATATGCTCTGACTAAACACTGGCAGCTGCTTAAAATATAACCTCCATGTTTGTAACTAGTTCATTTCTGTATGTTAAAACATTGCCGAGATATCGTGGTGTTATTTGATGTGATTTGTCTAATAGAATGTGGGGCATGGGCTTGAGGACAGCGACTGTCTTGCTTTTGTACTTGTGTCCAAAAAACCTAGTCACAGTGTCTGGCAGATAGCATAAAATACTTGCTGACTGATCCAATGCCTACTGATTCTGTTTTTGAAGAAAATATCCATAATAAGTAGGCATAAGACTTCTCTGCAGTCTACAATCCTTTTGTCTCTTTTGCTTTTTATCTTAAGTTATATATTTCTGACACATTGTTCACCTTCTTCCCTTTTGCATAAGTCACTGAGTATTAAAGTATTTGGTGATTTAATTTGTGGAGGGGGCAAGAGTGTAAAATTGCTAAATTTCCCATGTGAACATTTATGCCTCAGAAATCAGTAAATGTTACAAACCATGGCTTGATTTATTGTTTTGTTTATTGTCTAGATTTAAGAAAGGGATAATATAAATTAAACTTTAAAATAGGTCTAGATATACTGCATGTTTTCCTTGGGAAGGCTGATTGTTAAGCATTGACTAGCACTCCCCTGACAGAGGGTCTTATTTAGTTGTTTAATGATTTTTTTCTACCTTAGTCTCCTTTGTAAGAGATGCCCATCAGGTACAATTATCTCCGGGGGTAGTTTTTTGTGTGTGTTCATCATGAGCATTGAAATGGAGGATGACCAAGAATCCCATGAAATTGGGATTCTTGATGCATGGGGCTGTGCATTAAAATCCAACTCTGGGGCTTCTTTTATTTTATTTTATTCTCCCAAGGAAAATCTGCAAGTGGTAATTCTATCTCGCTGCAAACTCTTTATTACCTCCTGGTTTAATTTATATTAAGAATAGCAAGATTAACATGACTTGATTCCTCTAGTGATGTGTTGACTTGTTGGTCATTGGACAAGAACCGTATATTCAGAATACCAACAATGATTACTGGCAGCCCCAAAGTGGTGGGATTCTAGAAGGACTCTCTGCCCCCTTGTGTTGTTTCTCCTACCTCACCACGTTCACTGAGAAAAAATGGGAGTTACACATGATTGAGGGCGGCTTCATCTTTTTCTTTGTTTTGTATGTTGCCATATTCAAAGAATTCATCACCTAGCATCTGGCCTACTGGTGATAGATCTGTCCATACGCTTAGCTAGGTCATTTCGTGGATAGCAGACACAGTATGAAACTGGGACTACGTTTAAAAGCATGGAGCAAAGGAGCCAGAGCTAGGATCCTACAAGCTTAAGAACTCAAGGTCACCACCATATCAGAGGAATCAGAACAGGACTTTGGTCAGAAGGAACCTCAAAAGCGATGTCGTCCAACCCGAAGCTTTCTGTGTAAATAATACATCTCTGCTACTGCCTCTTACGATATAATTGGGGGCCAGATGGAGGCATTATGGTTAGGTTGGTTTGGAACTGAATGCTTGGTTGGATCCAAAAAGTTAACCAATTAACAAACCAATGTCAACATAGAAGGTCTCCAGCACAACTCTTGGATCTGTCCTTGGCCCCATTCCATTCAACACCTCTAGCAATGACTCACAACCTTGCTAATAACTGGCAATGAAGGCATAGGTGGCTGTTTACCAAATCTGTGGGTAACATCAATCTGGGAAGGAGAGTTAACATTTAGATGATAGACACGAAAAGATGAAGTTAACATGATGAAATTTAACAGGGAGAAATATCAAGTCTTACACTTGGGTTTCAAGAAATCAACTGTACCGTTGAGGAAGAGGAGTCACATAGCTAGAAAGCCAAGTAAAAACAACCTACGTGTTGTTGCCTCTATTGTTCAGTGGTTATAAGATCATTGTGAGTTAACAATGTGACATAGCAGCCAAAGGAACTAAAGAAATTTGCATTTGTGTTAACAGAAGCAAAGTGTCCAGAGAGTTGAATACAACAACCCCTATTGCATTCTGTTTAGTCGGACAATGTCTGGAACATTGGCGCAGTGAATTCAAAGCCAGCCGCAGACACTTATTAGTTGTATTACCCTGGGCAAGTCACTCAACCTTGTTTACCTTCATTCCTCATCTGTAAAATGAGCTAAAGAATGAAATGGCAAACCACCCCCAGTCTCTTTGCCAAGAAAACCTTAAATGGGGTCACAAAGAGTTGAGCATGACTGAAATGACTCAACAGCAACAACAATATCTGAAATGTTCAGTTCTGGGAACCATATTTTAGAAGGGATGTTGACTCTGAATTCACATAGGAGCGCAACCCAAAAGCTGAAGGGACTAGAAACCATGGCATCTGTGGATCGTGACATGGAGAAGGAAAAGCTTAGGTGTATGATGCCAGAATTCAGATATTTCAAGAGTTGTCAGGTGGAAAAGGGATTAGCTTTGTCCCACTTGGCCATGGAAGGCAGAACTAAGAACAACATGGGGAGAAAAAATTGAACCTAATAGAAGAAAATCAGGAATTCCTGATTCATGCTTCAGGGAAGTGTTGGACCAGATGATCTCTTTGGTCCCATCAAACACTGAGCTTCTATGATTCTGTTGCAAGTTCCAGGCATTTAAATCCTCCAGAAATAGCCCATGGTTTCAAGCCATGGAAGATTGAGGAGGAATTTTTCTTGCTTTTTATTCTGTAGCCAAAATGAAAGGCTCGTACATTCAAAAGCCTCTGAAGGGCCAGGAACATATCTACTTACGGTCAATGGGCTTATGCTACAAGCCTTGTACAGAAGGGCAGTGGGCACTGCACAGAGGTAGCTTGTACTCACCTAGTGCAGGGTACTCCTAGTCCTCAACCCTAAACACCGGGTAGAATGACTTGACATATGAAGATATAAGGCATAGCTTTCCCAAGTTCCATTCTCCCTAACATGCATTTTTTTTTGGAGGGAAAGGATGGTCTGGACCTGTGTTTTCACCAGTGTGGGGTTCTCCCAGTATGGAAATTCCTTCCACGAATTCATGTCACCAACTTATAAATACTTTACAGTTTTAGAGGGAGGCAGCTAGGTAGCTCAATGGATAGAGCACCGGGCCTGAAGTCAGGAAGGCCTGGGTTTAAATCTGGCCTCAGACACTCACTAGCTACATGACCCTGGTCAAGTCACTTAACTTCTGTTTGCCTTAATCCACTGGAGAAGAAAATGGCAAACCACTCCCATATCTTTGCCAAAAAAAAAAAATCCAACCCATATGGGGTCACAAAGAGTCAGAAATGACTGAATGACAGTTTGAGAGAGTTGCTGGGAAGCACGGAGAAATTAAGAGGTTTCCTCATGATCAAACAGTTTATATGTAATAAGGATGTCACAGAGAGGCAGGGCTGGAACCCAGGACTTTCTGACTCACAGGTCTGCCCTGTATCTCTACCATGCCTCGCTCCCTCTCATATAATTTACAATGGAATAAAGAATCCCGAGTCATTCCAGCATCCTCTTTAGCAGGATTGTAAGAATTTTGTACCAATGGAGTCCCACAAATAACGACGGCGTCCTTCTAAAGCAAAGTAACCGGAGAGACAGAAGGGGAGTCTCAGCTGGTGTCTGCATGTTCAAGGACAGGACAATGTCTTCAAACGCCTGCTATGATGCTGGCCCATATCCACAAGCAGGGAGAGTCTTAGAGGGGTGAAACCACAGAAAGGGGCCTGACTTTTTCAGAGTTAACAGAGATGAGGTTCCCATTCTCAGTGGTCATATTTTCCAGTTCAGCGGTCACTTTCTTATTTCAAGCTTTTGGAAGCTGGGTGCTCCACTGGGTTATAGATTCTTGGGGCTGGAAGGGACTTTGGAAAGGTGCCTATTCCTCCACCCCTTGCCTGACCAGGCTCCGTTGAAATGGCCTCAAATAGATAAGAATCTGGACCTTCTTTAAGATCTTTAGCAAAGGAGAGTCAGCAATGTCCCTTGGTAACTTGAATGTTTATTTTTAGTACATGTTTTCATAGAAATGTCTAATCCATCTTTGGCCTCTCAGAGGTGGGGGAGCCAGGCGTTCCCTTTAAGCCTTCCCCTGTGCCCTAGATTTCAAAGACCAAGTGATTTGGTTCCTCTTTTCGGACCTGCCAAGCTTTCGCTTGACCCTTTCTGTGACCTTGCCTTCATGCTCTGCCATGTTTCCATTTCCCGCCGATCTATTTTGAGTGAGTCCTTGTCTCTGGGCTGGAAGGGGCTGCCAAGTTTCTTGATCTCCTCAGCCCTCCCTTTTCAAAAATCTCTCCTCTGTTGCTGCGAGACTTTGCTGGGGACTCCAGGGAAGGGGAATCACTGCGGGAGAGGTCTCTCTCAGTTTGGCACCATTTCCAAAAATGCCTCTCACATTCAAAAGAAGTTTGAGGTGAGGGAGTCCTCACAACTCACACGTACCTAACAACTCAAGGATGGGTGGGGCTGGTGAGTGGGGAGGATGAAGGAACAGTCTGGTCATTTCCTACCACACTCTATAAATCCTAGCCAGGTAATGGGTGTGCCAGGAAACTACTTCTATAAGAACTGGAGAGAGGTGGACCACAAGGGCAAAATGTGCCTTCAAAATTTTGCCACTTCTGCAGGATCTTGTCAGAGGTTAATAGTTGTGTCAATCTATTAACCTGAACCTATTAAATCTGTCACGTCCTCTAGAATCTGCCCCGTGACTCTGGATTCTCCTCTGAATTTGTTTTCTTGGCTTGCTGAGACAAAACCCCAATCACCTCTCTGGCCATACCTCTGACCCTTTCCAAACTCTTCCCCGCAATCCCAGACTTCTGTACTTCACTTTTCTTGTGTTCTGAGGCCAGCATCTTCCCCAATGCAGGTGTCAATGACTGGCCATTGGTTCAACCCTGAATCAGATGGCTCTTTGGTGACCTCTGCTGGTGGTGGTAATCCCTACCAGTTCTTGGCCTATTTTCACAGGAGCTAAAAACATTCTACTCAAACCCATGGGCCTGAAATTTGCCAAATTTTCAACCTCCCCTAACTCTGTTAAACATTTTCTAGCATTATCAATGTTTGTATAATTTTTAATATTTTTATTTCTTTAGTATCATAGATTTGTAACTGGAAGAGATCTGAGTCAAATCCTCTCCATTTAACAGAATGAGAAATTGATGCCCCAAGAGGGTAGTTGACTTACAAAGGGTGTTCAAGGAGGACTAGTACCTCTGGAGGACTTGCTGAGCCCTTTTCAGGGCTGCTTGTCCACCTTTGGTGTCCACCTGGCATTCAACTCTCACCTATACCTCTAAGAAACTGTAGCATGCACAGCCACACCTCAGTAAAGTCATCTTGGCAGAAAGGCTAAACCAGGTTGAGGGTAACTGACAGGCCTCAAATCTGTCATGAGTTAAGGCAATGTCTACCCCAAGCAAGTAAAGACTTTCCCCAATGGAATGGGTGGATGAGAACAATTTGTTCCAAAGCCCATGCAGGTGGCTGAAGAAGGTGCTGTGTGTGGGTCACTTGGAGCTTGATCGAAGACACCAAGGTCATCCTCTGCATCCCAGGATCCCAGGCCATTGACAGTCATCCTGACTTTTGTCTTGCTGCTGGATTTCAATGACTCTAGAAGTGAGTGAGACCATGCAACTCTGGCTCATTTAAATCCAGTTCTTGAAGAGCAAGTCAGGATATTACCCATGACGTCACTGGTCCTCTTTGAAAACAAAGGATGGACAGAAACAAGGTCACAGCCTAGTTTTAGTCCCAAATAAGCATTTTTGCTTTACTGTTGGTTTTATTTTTCTTCATTTTACTAGAGGCACTTTAAGAATTTTTTAGCTAAAAATTTTTAAATTCAAAATATTATCATCTTGTAGATTTCACTTAAGCCAACCAGACCCTAATCAAAGCCTGAGGCTTTCAGAGCCGAAGGCCCTTAGGGCTTAATGTTCAAGTGGAATCAAAGTCAAAACAGTCTGAGGTCATGAAGGGAGAGGCAGTGAACCCACCAAGCCAGAACATAAACAAAATCCAAGTTGGGGAAAGTCAGAAGAGGTGAGAACTGGATGAGCTGGACCAGAGTCAACCAACAGAGCCAAGGTTAGATACACAGGGGAATCTTACAGAAATCAAGGGGAAGAAAAGTGAGGATGTATAGCAGGTTGACACGAACTACAGACTGGAGGGCTGGAGACCACTCATCAGCTTTGAGAGAGAGAGAGAGAGACAGACAGAGACAGACAATCAGAGGCAGACAGACAGAGACTGAAAGAAACAGACAGACAGACAGACAGACAGAGACCGAGATACACACACACATATACACAGAGAGAGAGAGAGAGAGAGAGAGAGAGAGAGAGAGAGAGAGAGAGGAGAGACAGAGACAGACAGAGTCAGAGATAGAGAGATGGGGGCAGGGCTGGAGGCAGGCAGACAGAGACAGAGATGGAGAGAAATAGAGACAGACAGACAGAGAGACAGAGACAAAGACAGAGACAGAGAGATAGACAAAGAGAGAGACAGGGGCGGCTAGGGGCAGGCAGACAGAGACAGAGATAGAAAGAAACAGAGTCCTAGAAAATTATATCAGCAAGGCAAGGAGGGCAGGTGACTATTATGGTTGCTATGTATTCATATTGTGTATTCTCTAGGTACATCCTAGAGGTGTCGGGGGGTGACTAGAATTTATTGAGTAGGTGTCAGATCTGTTCTTCAGGATGATCACTTTGATAGCTGAGTGGAGAATGGATTGGAGTGCAGGAAGATTTGAAGCAAGCAGGCCAATCAGAAGACCATTGTAATAGTCCAGGTGTGAGGTGACAAGCGCCTGCACCAAGGTGGTGGCAGTGTCAGAGGAAAGAAGAGGCTGTATGCAAGAGATGTTACATAGATAAAATCAATAGGCCTTGGCAACAGATTGGATACAAGGGTGAGAGAGAGTGACGAGTAGATGATACCCAGGTTGTGAGCCAGTCTCTAGGAAGATAGTGGTGCCCTCAAGAGTAATAGGGAAGTCAGGAAGAGGGAATGGTTTGGGGGAAAAGTAATGAGTTTGGTGTTGGGCATGTTGAGTTTAAGATGTCTACAAGACATCCAGTTTGAGATATCCAATGGATAGTTGGAGATGTGAGTCTGGAGGCCAGGAAAGAGGTTTAGGCTATGTAAGTGGATTTCAAGAATCATCAGCATGGAGATGGTAATTCAGTCCATGCAAGCTGTCGAGCACCAGATGAAACACAGAAGAGAGAAGGCCTAAGACAGAGCCTTGCAGGACACCCACAGCAGATATGGCCTGGATGAAGATCTAGCAAAGGAGATCGAGAAGGTACAGCCAAATAAGGTAGGAAGAAAATCAGGAAATTCATGAAAACCAAGAGAGAAGAGTGTATCAAGGAGAAGAGTGTGGTCAATAGTGTCAAAGTTTGCAGTGAGGTCAAGAAGGATGAGGAGCGAGAAAAGACAATTAAGAGATCATTGGTAGCTTTGGATAGAGCAGTTTCAAATGAATGATGAGAGCCAAAGCCAGACTGTAGAGAATTAAGAAGAGACTGAGAGGAAAGTGGAGACACTTATTGTAGACACTCTTCTCAAGGAATTTAGCCCCCAAAGGAAAAACAGATAAGGAACAATAACAGCTAGCCAGGACAGATGGATCAAGTGAGGGTTTTTGGAGGTTGGGGGAGACATGAACATGTTTGTAGACAGTAGGGAAGCAGCTGGTATACAAGGAGAGATTAAAGATAAGTGAGAGGGTAGGGATGATAGAGGGGGCAATCTGCTGAAGAAGACAGGATACAATGGATTCATTCATGCACATAGAGAACTTAGCCTATTCGAGGAGAAAGTCCACCTCCTTATGGGAGACAGTGGTGAAGGTGGCGATAGGAGCATCTGGATGATGTGAGATGAAGAGAAAGAGAGAAGAGGGAACTCCTGGCAAATGTCCTCAATTTTTTCAGTAAAATATGAAGCAAGGTTCAAAGCTGAAAAGGTGGGACAGGAGAGTCATGGGAGGTTTGAGGAAAGATGGAAAGCTTTGGACCTTCATAGGAAAAGACCCTGGATAGTATGAAGTTGATTCTGGGAAAGCCACTGCCAGGGGAAAACAGAGCATGGTCAGGCCAGGGAAGCACTGACCTCAGGTGGAACCCAGGGAGTAGAGGAAGGGGGGAAAGAGCACCATCTTGGAACTTCTTTGGTTAATCATTCTTGCTAACTTTCTAACTTACTAAAGGAGAAAAAGTGTTGTCACCGTATAAACATTTTTATAACATTTTAAAATCAAATTTATGTGCCTTTTAATTGTCACTGCCCAGAGACAAAGTTCTAGCTGCTCTGCCCTAGTTACAGTTCTACTTGCCTTTGGCCAGACATTGAGCACTATGTTGGTACCCAAGGTGTCTCTCTCTTTGGCTTAAGCTGCCAGGACACTCAGAGCCTAAACAGGAGTAGTTACAATGAAAGTAATTCCTCTCCAACTGAAATTAAAGTGTAACAAAGAATCATATAGGGTTTTCAGTTTTAAGGAGTACTTTAATCATAACCTTGTGATTAGTAGTGACAGGTTTAGTATCCCCATTTTACAGTTGAAGACACTGAGGTTCAAAATGAGGAACCCTTGTCCAGAGTCATACAGCTAGTGACAGAACTAGAACTCTAGCTCAGTTCTTCTTATTCTTCTTACTCTAAAGCCAGGTACATAAAAGCCATTCCTCATACCAAGTGCCCAGTGATATCTGTACTCTAGGTTCCTTTTAAATGCTCTCTCTTTAAAAGCCTTTTAAAAGCTTTAAAAGCCATCTAGTGGCATGTTCCCAAAGTTCTGACCTGACCCTGTGCTATTCAACATTATAATTACTGGTTTAGACACACGCAAAGATGGCAAGCTTGTCAAATTTGCTAACGACATGAAGGTTGGAGCTCATGAAGAGTCCAGGTCCAAGAAGATATCAAGAGTTAGAATCAAAGAAGATTAAATATAATGGGATAAATGTAGGTGCACGTTGCTTCCAAAATTCAGCTTCACAAGACAGGCAGCGGGGTGTAGCTGAACTTAGAGACCCAAGACCTGAGTTCAATTCTGGACTGCACCATTCATTACAGGTGTGATCTCAGCCATGCTCATCACTTAGCTTTTATGGGACTCAGTTTCCTCATTTGCAAAATGAAGGTCCAGACTTGATGCCTTCTAAGATTCTTTATAGTCCTATATCTACAAAACTATAAAGCAATATTCCACACCAATAGTTTACTAAATCTTCAAGGCAGGGAAGCTCGCTCTTGTCTGGGGCCAAGCTTGATCATTATAAATAAAGATTTTCAGTTTTGGCTTTTTCTCATTTTAGTTTTTTGCATCATCTTTCAAATAAATCCCTTCTTTAAGACCTCCTTAAACAAGTGTCCCTTATAACGTAGAATAAAAAAAAGAAAGGAATTCAGAAAACTAACCAACATATCAATTGACTCTGTAATGTTCCTACCTATAGTCCCTCACTTCTGAAAAGAAGGGAAGGACGTGCATTCCTCTCCTTTCATGGAGAAGGGACACGATCATTATAATTAAATTGTCTTTATATTGTATTACTTTCCTAGCTCTCATTATTGTACTTCATAGAAGTTTTCCCATGGTTCTCCGTAATCTTCATATTCATTATTTCTTTTCTTTTTTTTGATGGACCAAAAAGAAAACTTTATAGTTTAAGAAAGTGGAATTGGATTTTTTAAAAGGCACAGTAATATTCTATTTTATTCATTTATCACAATTTGCTTGGTCATTCCTGGGGGGTGTGCTGGTAAATGTTTAACAAATGGCTCTCTAGAAGAAGAAAAAAGTATGAATAACACATTCTTAAGCTTAATTCCCATGATTAATATTGTGTCCATCAAAGAAAATGTCTAGACAACAGCATAGACAATTAAGAAAAAATTAAATCAGGCCCTGATTTGTAGTTTGTAGATTTCTGAGGTATACATACACCAAAAAAAATTTGACCATTAGCTCTCAGGCGCTAGAACCAGCTGACTCCAGGATGCTCCTGGTTATCCTCCAATCACTGGGCACCTACTTTGCTTAAAATTCTTTGCTGACAAAAAGTGCTGATGTGAATGTGTTGGTGTATGTGAGACAAACTGTATTACTGTCTTTGACCTACTAAGATAGAATAAAAACTCTCCTTGGGGGTATGAGCCTAGCAATCAGATCTCTGGGTCATAAAGTATGAGTATCTTAGTCACTTTTTCAAATTAAAAAAATGTATTTTCAATTTATGGAATAAAACAAGCATTCCCAAAACATCGTAACTTTTTAAGATGATGGTTGCATGTGAAACTGAAAATCTATTATATTGGATTCCTTTTAAATATGTAATTTATATATTAAATTATATTTTAGTGATTTTTAAAGCATATTTCCATTTTCCAAACAGTTGAACCAATTCACCCTTCCACCTGTGTACCTGACAGTGCCTGTCTCCCCATAATCCCTTCAACACAATTTTCCTCTTTTGCCATCTTTGACAATTCGCTGGTTGTGAGGTAAAAACCCAGAGTTGTTTTGCACTTTTCTTATTATGTGTGATTTGGAGCCATCTTTCATATGGCTATAAATAGCTTGCATTCTTTTCCTAATATGAGCTGCTCATATCCTTTCACCATTGATTCATTGAACCCAAGCCCTCTGACTCCAAATCCACTTTTCACCGTCCTGCTGCTTTTGGGTGCCTGTTGCATCCCTGCCTCTGTCTCTGCCCTTCCCCCATTAGAATGTGAGCTCTTTGAGGACAGACACTTTCACTTTTTTTTGTCTTTGTATCACAAGCACCTAGTCCAGCATCTGACACATTGTATGTACCTAATGCCTTTTAATTTAAATTGAATTATTTCTCCATTTATTCATTCTGGTTGATATGTCTTATACAATTATGAGCAAAGGTTCATAGAATAAGGGGAGAAGAAAAAGAAGACATGCATTTTGTAAACATGCACCTATTACGATTTTTTCAACATGAACAACATTCACTGTTCTCACGATGATCCATCCTTTACCTGTCTCACAATTAATACTCTCTCTACTGTTCATTCGAACCCCGATATACTATAAGGACAGGTGAACAGTAGTGTTCATTTGCTATTGCAGAACTTACAACCATCTCCTCTATCCAAGGCCACTCTAGGCTTCCTGAGCCTGAGTTCTCTATTTTCTCTGGTATGCGCATTAACTTAAAAGTCCAGTATGGCAAGTCATCATCGTGCCTGCTTCTGTCAGTCAACCTCAGCGGAGAGGCTAATGAATTAAAAAATATATCCTGTGTTTTGAAATGCCATTCCTCCTTCCATCTGAACCCATGTTGGCATTTGAAGCTCTTCTTTGAAATCCAATCCTGTCTCTTTCCTTACGCTGGTTCACTCCCCCCTTGCACATGCCTTTTAGGTCAATTGGGTTTTCTCTTCCATTCCAAAGTAACTGAGCACCAGTATGGTCCAATCCCCTGTGATTCAGGCTAATGCACTATGCATTAGAGCCAGAGACCAATTTCCCAAGTCAAAGGGTTAAAGACTACATTGGATAGTAGTAGCCAAACCCTATTTGGATCTAACTTGAGTGGAAGCATGATGGACACTGTGTCCTGCACTCTCTCTCTCTCAGATGCTGGCCCTACTTCCAAAAGTGATTTTCATTCTGCATTTCTCCCACAAACAAGCCCTAACAATAGTTAATAAGTTTCAAGGGGGCAGGGTGCATCTTAAATTGATCACAGGACTTAATGAGACACCTTTGCAAAGGAGGAGAAGTGCTGTTTTATGAGGGTAAAATACTAATAGGTAACATTTACATTTTGTTCTTACGACCTTGAAAGGCAAGTGCTATTATCATCCTGAGAGAGGTTAAATAACTTTCCTAGGGTCATACACTTGGTAAATGTTTGAGGCAGGATTCAAACTCAGGTCTTCCTGACCCCAAGTCTGGTACGCTATCCATGAGGCTACCTCGCTGGCTCCTCCAGATGGTCTTTTCTAGTTTGGGGTATTTCAAAAGAAAGCACTAGGTCATAGATGTTAGATTAAGAATTTAAAGTTCTTAGTAATGAATAGAGAAATTAACAGCATCTAGCTAGAAAGACACTGAGGAAGGGATTTAAATGGAATTTAAACATGAAAATTTGAATCAGGTATAGTGGATATGTGGTACAGAGTGCTGGGCCTAAAGTCGGGAACTCACCTTGGTGAATTCAAATCTGGCCTCAGACACTAACTAGCTGTGAGACCCTGGGCTTAATTTAACTCTGTTTGCCTTAGTTTCTTCATCTGTAAAATGAGCTGGAAAAGGAAATGGCAAACCACTCTAACATCTTTGGAGAAAACCTCAAATGACAGTTGGACACAAGTGAAAAATGACTGAAATAAATGGGAATCGTTAGAGTGGGAAGAGACCTTAACATGTCATTTAGGCCAACCTGCTTATTTTATAGATGTCAGAATAGTGACTTGTCCAAAGTCACACAGTTAAATCCTTGTAGAGCCAGAATCTGAACCCAGGTCCTTTGGCACAGAAAAGACACCATGACTGATGTGTATTGCTAGGAATCAGAGGGAACAGCTTTGGTGCAGTGGAAAAAGCATGTTGTGGGGAGCAATAAAAAGGAGACTCGAATCCCACCTCTGTTACTTATTACTTGAAGACTAAGCCTCGGTTTAACCCATCTGTGAGATTGAAGACACAAATACTGGCACACCTCCTCCCTGAGCTTGAAGCTCCTATGTGTAAGGCTCATTAGTCAGAATATAACCAAATGGGGAATTTATTGAATTTCAAATAAAAAGTACTAAGCACCTACTATGTGCCAGACCTTGTACTAGGTGCCAAGGGTGTTGTAAGAACAAAGCTAAAATGAAAAGCACCGTGTAACACATAAAGTGTGGTATGAATGAATGCAAAGGGCTATTGCTGTGTCTTAAATTATTTTGGATAAAGACCATAGCTACCCTCAGATTTCACCTCCATTTATTCCACAAATAGTCGAGATGCTCTAACAGGAAAAACTTTTGCTGTACAGGCACCAAGATGCCCGATGCCTAGCACACTGCTTTATACTTGGTGGACACAAGAATTTGTTGAATGAAACATAGTTCCTGATCTGAAGGCCGTTAAAATCTAAGAGGAAATCTGTGCACAAATAACTCTGATTGGAGTGAACATCACATATATGTCGTGGATGCCAGAGGACCATGAATTTAGAACAGGATGGGACCTCAAAAGCCGTCTAGCCCATCCCCTCACTTTAGCCTGGAGAAGTTGAGACTTGGTCAAGGTCGTGAAGCTATAATCTATGGAAATGGCATCCTAATAATTCATTGTTCAGTCACGTCCTATTCTTCATGACCCCATTTGGGGTCTTCTTGGCAAAGATATTTGAGTGGTTTGCCACTTTTTTCTTCTGCTCACTTTACAGATGAGGAAACTGAGGCAAACAGGGTTAAGTGACTTGCCCGGGGTCACACAGCTAAGACGAACCTGACTTCAGGCCCAGAACTCTTTATCTCCCCTTTACCACCTAGCTGCCCTTACCTAATAATCAATATACCATCTAAAAGTGGCTCTGACAGGGATGGGGTGGAGAAGTTTCACCTAACTGAAGGTCTGAAGGAAGGGAGGATATTGCTTATTGAAGAGGTTCCTAATCTGCTCCAGATTGGACTAAATGATTTCTCAAGTAACGACTCAGAATCCATGCCTAGGCTTGGAAAAATGTAATGTGGAAGAGAGAAAGCTAAGGCATCACAGAATTGTAAGAGCTAAAATGGATTTTAGAGGTTTTAGTATAACTCTGTTATAAACAGATCACAAAAGCTGGGAGTGGAGAGGGGGATAAACTAGAAAAGCATCTAGAGAGCTCTGAGGAACTAGGATGCAAGGTCTTGAGATCAGTTAACAAGCTTATGTTTTGGGGGACACATGGAAGATTGCTTTTTTTTCCCTAAGCAGGAACAACTGGTCAGTCTCAGGAAGGTTAAGTCCGGCAGTTGCGTGTTTAAGATGTACAGTGAAGGGAAAGTGAAGAAGCTATTGGTGGGGAAACCACAAGGCATTAATTAGCGCAAAGAGGGACATCATCTAGTCCAGTGGGCTCTTAACCTGGGGCTAAGATTTCAGGGGATTCATGAACTTAATTTGGAAAGGGAAAAAAACATTACATCTTTATTTTCACTAGTTTCTAACTGAAATTTAACATTTCCTTCAATTATTTAAAAACTTACTCTGAGAAGGGGTCCATAGGCTTCACCATAACATCTAGGGGATCCATGACATTAAAATGACCAATCTAGACCAGAGGTAGGGAACCTGCGGCCTCGAGGCCACATGTGGCCCTCTACGTCCCCAAGTGCAGCCTTTGATTGAATCCGAACTAGAGAGAACAAATCTCCTTAATAAAAAGATTTGCTCTGTAAAAGGACCTAGAAGGCCACATGTGGCCTCAAGGGAAGTAGCATGATCATAAGAAGTCTATGAAAGAAATTGGGTCTTGAACCAGTTATCTTGATACTTGTTACCTTATTCAGTCCAGATCAACACCCAGGGGCATGATAATAAATGTTTAACAACCAGCTTTCCAAAAAAAAAAAATTCATGACACTTTTAGTTTAATCTGCATCACTATCCATCGCTTAAGTGTATACAATCACGAAACCATAAATCAAACCCTAGTTTGTAGCCTTTGCAGATCTGAGAAGGATCAACACTGAAAATTAACAATAGGCTCTTGCCAGCTACTTCAAGCTGGCTCCTGTACACCTGACTACACCTCACGTCAACAATCAGTAGATGGAGAAAGTCTACGTGTAAAGTGATCAGGGTCTAAAACACAATACAGGGAAGACAGTGGGATTGAAAAATTGCGAGAGACTGGGAAAAAAATGATTTAAGCACTGACAATGTAGGGAGGAAAAAGGAAGAGGCCAAGACCACTAATGACGAGGTCAATCAAATTTGGCTTGTCTTGAGCCCAAATACGCTTAAAAGCAAACTAAAAAGGGAAACTTTATAAGTAAAATATGGGTATTTAGGTTAAGAGAAAGGTATAGCACCTAACCATTCATATTATCACTTCTGAGGGCTGAGTAGCTGGTGATTCATCTAAGTTCAAATAAGGCTTTAGACCCTAGCTGAGTGACCCTGGGCGAGTCACTTAACACTGTTTGCCTCGGTTTCCTCATCTGTCAAATGAGCTGGAGAAAGAAACAGCAAACCACTCCAGTATCTGCCAAGAAAACCCCAAATGGTTTCACGAAGAGTCAAATATGAATTTACAACAAGAAACGGATGGTTAAGTTCAAAATAAAAAAATTTTAAAAGCAGATCGCGTTACTTTTTTCTCCCTAAAAGACAAAATTATAAAGCAATACAAGACACATGTATTGATTTTGTGTGGGATTTTAACAGCTACTTCTATCTCTAAAACAGAAACATAATTTTTTAAAGATGTCTAATTCATTGACATTTTTTTCTACTTTGCTTCTAATACAATGATAGTGGTTCAAGGGTTTTTTGGGGGCTTTTGGGGGGGTAATGTGTCAGTATTCTCCAACTTTCGTTTTTTCTTCAATTTTCTGTTGAGATTTGAATTTTGCAAAGCTCAATGCTAGGCAAATAATTGTCAACTTTGTAATCACAAATTACAATTCTTGAGGAAGCTCTTGTTCACTGACATCCTCTCCCCTCAGCCCCACAAAAAAATAAATGTACTTTTCATTTTTGGAAAGTACTGGAATTGCCTAATGATTTTCTCAGGAGCATAGGGGAAGGGTTTAGAAATCACAATGGTAATGAAGAATAAAGGGAAGGGAGGAGACAAAGTGGTAAGGCTAACTACAAGACCAGATGTTTCCTCTTTTCTTTTACAGTTTTAAGAGATTATCCAGATAGATTATATATTAAGATTTTGTTATTTGGATTTGTTTTCTTACCACATTTGGGAAAGGATTCCTTAACTGCCTTCTTTTTTCTCTTGGGCAAATCTAGCTAAAGCTACATCAAAGGAGCAATGAAGCATAGAGAAACTATTGAAATGACCCCTCCAGAAAGAAGCCACATGACATACACAGTAATGTTTTTGAACAGATTTCATCCCATTTTATTTTTTCTGAACAGAATCATACAAAGACAAGGAAACGTTAAAAGCAAACATTAAATCATCATCTCTAAATGGCTGCACTTACTGGTTACAAAAACGTTCATAATGTAGAAAAAGATACACTGTTGTTTACATGAACAAAATACTGCAAAACAACTGAACACAAATTGTGGACACATCAACATCTGGTGAATACACGGACAGCAACGCATGGAGTTGTCATGTTAATTTCCACCGAACATCAGTCTCAGCAATCTTCAACTATTCCATGGTGACTTGGATTTCAGCACCACATATGAAGTGTGCCCTGTTACATCAGCTACTTTAAAACTGGGCAAAGCAAGAAGCCATTTACCCTATAATGCCTCCTCTCTGATCACCTCCCATGTGTGCCCTCAGCAGGCAAATCTCCTTTTACGATGGTCACACTCATGCAGACAGACAGACACGTGGGCACTGACACATAGACATACAGCCCCACAAAAGAGAAGCCCATCTCCATGAGCATAAGAGCGGCATAATTCTGTATATTACTAGAAATCTTGCTGTGAAATGTACAAAGGTAAGAGAAAGATCAACTATTTTTCCTAAAACACCGTTTTGGCACACATTACACGTCTGATGATTTTTCCACCCAGCTGAGGGTAAAATTTTGGAGATTTGGCTTCCTATTCAGCTGGATTCCCAGGGCATCTGTAATTCCTTCATGCTCAAGAGACCCGTTCCTGTGCAGAGGGGGTAGGAAAACGGGATCGGAAGAAACCTCACTCAATGAAAGATCCAGTGCTGCTCTTATATGCTCATTAGTGACTTGGAACGTCTGGACTATATGCTCATGCGCTTTCTGCAATCCAATGGGCTACAGAGGAAGGCTCTTTCCAACCTCCGTATCCCTCCTTCCTCAAGAAGTCAATGAATTCTCCTAGAAATAAACAAGAAACCCTGGCCATCTCAATCCCTTTCTCCCTTCTCACCCTGGGGACAGTGCCCTTTTGGGGTTCTCTCTTTATGCTGCCACTTTATTCATTAAAATGTCTCTCAGGATGTATAAATAAATAAATAAGCCACAAATACCAAAAATTCATACCCCCCTCCCCAAAATAACCCTCTACAGATTAGATGTTCGAACTAGAGAATGAAAAGACCAGGAAATAAAGTGCAATAATCAAGCATCCATGTGAAAAAAAAACAAACAAAAAAACAAAACCAGCCTGTCCAGATCATTAAAGAGATCTGTCAAAATTGTTCCTCTGGGACACTGCTGCAGTCATGTGCTAAAAGGAGACTTAGGGAGATATCCTCAGAGAACAAGAATAGGTAGGAAAATCTAAACATCAAAAAAAAAAAAACCCACAATGGCGACGACAAAAAACTCAGTGCCCAGACCCTGTTGGACATACTGGGCTCAATTAGAAGATGGATGATTTCTTAAAGGATGCAATTTGTTTTGAAGATGTTTCCATCTATTCTGCACTCTCCCAAAATGATTTTCTTAGATCTTATTATGAACAGTTAGGAACAGAGTGCATACTGACTAGCTGCGAAAAAGAAGCTGCATATCTGATACTAAAAATGTTGGCATGCTCACAGGTCTGCCATTTAACAGTTCCACTTGGAGTCTCAAAAGTATTTAAAGTTTATTTTTTACATATTGCACTTTTCATTTTTAGGATACTTCTCTCCGTGCAGCTGCTTCCCTTTTGGGTACTTAAGACATTGGCAACATTTCCAAGATGTTGGCTAGAGCTAGCTAGTGTCAATGCTTTCAAAGACCAAAAGATTATTTATTTACAAACCGGAAAACTGAATGTAAAGATTGCAGCAATTGGAGACAAAACATATAGGTGTCAACAGCGATCTAAGTCATTTAAGAAAGTAGGAAAGAAAAGGGATATCAGAGAAAATATAAGAATTAGTTTGGGCAGCTTCTTGAAATATAAAACCTGAATTATCATATAACTTATAAAGACTTATAAATGAAATACCTTTTAAAAAAATCTCAGTAACAGTGGCTGCTCTTTCAAGACAACTGGAGCTGAATGGCCTGCCTTCCATGGACCAAAAGTAGATGTTTTGAGCATGGGCTTATTGTTATGAAAAGAGAGAATAGCCCTCATCCCTACCCAAGACTCACCCTCTGCACTTGAACTGCAGTGATGTGCTAGGGCAGGGATGGAAACATCCCTGGATGCTCACGGAAACACTAACATGGCTGGTCAAATGATTGGAGGGGAAAGGGGGAGAAGGTGAACTAATGACTTTTTAGGAAAGTAGCCAGTTTATTTCTTTATAAAATGTACCTCTCATCACCCAGAAAATAAACTTCAAGAACAAGAGTGGACCAAACAAATCTATGTTCTAGAGCTAGTAAAGCTAAAATGTAACAGTTAGCAAGACTGTTAATAGGCACATCCTGAGAAAAGTCTGAATCCAGAATGAGAAAATATCAGTTTTAGCCAACTTCATAGTTTGTCACTGAATAAGCTCAGCTTTCCTGGCATCAGTTAAAAAATGAAAACTTAAGATTATATTTTTTTAAAGACACCATCAGTTTCGCCCTCAATGTATAGTACAATAAAGTAATGAGAACATGATTATCAATAATTCAGATACTACAAATAAATCAGGTGGGTGGGGGGAGGCTTTTGAAACTCTTTTTAATCTCTCACACATATTCATACTTCAGCTTCCTATCCCCAACCCCCTCCTCCAGACTTTTTAACAGTGCACACAGATAAAATTTCTTCAGTATTAACAAGAATTTTGCCCTAGGTTTAAAAAAAAATCAGGTCACTTCTTTTTGTAAAAAACATACGGATCAGCAGACCAAGCCGGCATATCGTTTCAAGTACACAGGAACATTTCAACTGTTCAACTTCCAGGAACCCAAGACCCGCTTGTCCAGTGTTTCTATCCACCTAGAAAGTCAGTGCCGCCATGTTCTAAAGAAGCTCTGGGTGGCCACCAGCTGCACTAGGAGTAGATGGTGATCACCTCCCGTCCTCCGCCTCTCACCAAAAGCACTCGGTTTAGTCCTTCTGTCAAAACTTCTAAGAATTCCATGTCTGTGAGGTGAGAGTTAAGGTACAGTCATCGGTCCAGGGTGTTGAAAGAGGAGGGATGTAAGAACCAACCAACTTTTCAATCTGGTAACCTGAAACTCTACTGTTACCCTTTTTAAGATAACTATGGTTTTATCTAAGGAACAGGTGAAGAACCATTCAAGTTAATTTCTAGGAGATAACCTGCCAATTGACAGCTTCAGTGGAAACAAAAGGTACCAATTAAGATTCCTCACTACATTTAAATCAAGTAATTGTTGAAAGGCAAACCAGAAAAAGGGAAAAGAAGAGAAGAACCATGAGAGCTGGAAGGGAATCTCAAAGGTCAAACCCTTTATTTTACAGATGAGGAAACTGAGGCTGAGAGGTTTAGTAATTTCTCAAAAGTCACCCAAGTGTTAAGTAGCAGAGTAGGATTGGAGCTTTGAGTCATTTGGCTCTTCGGTCAAAAGCATTTTCCACTGTGCCAGGAAGTTTCTTCCTGGTCCCAGCCCAAGCTCATCTTCATTAACGAAAATGTAGCAGAGAAGGGGGCGTTGGGGGAGGAAAAGGTAGTAGGATTTGTGAAAGTTAATTTCAATTTTTGGATATGACGCTAAGCACGGACAGAAACTTAAAACTGCAGCATCTATGCCCTAAATGAGCAAGGTTAGCTCATTTGGCTAACCTAAGCATGTAGTTAGCTAATTGAAAACAAGGCTATGATTCATGACACAGTAAGCCACCAGGAAAACCATGATGCTCGGCAGGGTAGCTGAAAAAACGAGGGCAGGCATGGCGGGCTTTGAAAAAGGCTACTGACTGAGAGGAGCCATTCCTTTGTTAGGGACTGCTGCCATCTGAGGGAATCAGAGTGCTTGCTGGGAAAAGGCATTAGATAATTGCTTCCAATTTTGAGGTCTTTGTTTATTTCAAGGAAATATTTCAGTTTCTGGTTTCTATTAAGAATTACTTACATAAGCTGTATCACATTTTGCCAATGAAAAGAGTGTGAGTTCCCTCAATGGGGGCTGGTCTCTGCATTCTCTCAACCTGTTCACTGGAAGGGAAGCAGGATACCAAGGGAACACTAGTAAAAATTAGATAAACTGTGAGCACAGGACCTTTGTAAGAAGGAGAAGTGCCCGAGGGGATGTGGGGGGAAGGGTGTACTCATGGTAATTAGGCTAATTACAACAATCGCCGCCCTCTCCCCCATTCCCTTGGCTATGAATCTGCCGCACAAGTGGTCAGAGATCTTTAATCTTAAAAAATGATACCGTGTCAGTACCTCAAAATTGGGAGCAATTACTGGTGAGAGATGATGAAATACTATTTCACAAACACTGTGGACTCACAGGGAGACAAGCATCACACAATTATTAGCACTCTATATATTTGTAAATCTGTGGAGAAACTCTAAGGCATAAACAGCCTAAGAAGATTTCAAGAAGCACTGTAACAACTAAGTTAGAGGGCCAAACCAAGAAGTCCAGTTAGGTTGTATTCCTGAGATTATACAAGGGCAAGTACATTGTTCTCTATTGCTGGCCTTGCCATGTTGGTTTCCTTAACAAGGCAATTAAATCTAGCTTATCCATAGAAATGATGATTTTAATATTTATATCGATATAACACTTCAAGGTTGACAGAGTACTTTACAGATATAATCTAACTTATTTGGTGCTCATAGCAACCCTGAGAGAAAGGTGCTATTAATAACTCCATTTTACAGATGAGGAAACTGAGGCAAGCAGAGACTGATTTGTCACGGTCACATATTTGATACGTGTCTGAGGCCAGATCTGAATTTGGGTCTTCCCGAGTCCTTATCTAATGCTCTATCCACCTAAGCTGCTTCACAGTAGAGGATAGGGGACATGAATAAATAAAATTGGCATTAATCTCAAAACCCCATATTTAAGTCAATGGTTTGGAAAACTCAATTCAACAAGCATTTATAAAGTCCCTACTATGTGTTAGGCATTGGGGATATAAAACTAAAAATAGTTTCTCTCTCAAGGAACTTACATCCCACCAGGAAAAAGCAGTCCTCTCATACTCCTTTTACCAGGGCTGCTCAGAATTATTTAACTGATTTAGGTCATATCTAATATTCTCTTTATTTTCATCCTTCCTTTTCAGGTTCCCTTTGCCCTTCTTGTTGAGATTTCCTCCCATGCTGATCATAACTATCTGGCATGTACATAGTTATTTGTATGTTATCCTGTATATTAGA
The DNA here is from genome assembly GCA_028646595.1 of Phalanger gymnotis. Taxonomy (NCBI): domain Eukaryota; kingdom Metazoa; phylum Chordata; class Mammalia; order Diprotodontia; family Phalangeridae; genus Phalanger; species Phalanger gymnotis. The sequence goes on along the minus strand of CM053622.1, from coordinate 292,554,432 downwards.
ATTTGAGATCCTTGAGCTAAGGAACCTTGTTTTTTGCCTTACTTTGTATTCCTAGCATAGTGCCTGGCACTGTCTGTCTGCACATGCAGACACAGACACAGAAACACAGACGCACACACAGATACGCCACTTAATAAATTCTTGCTGACTAACCTCCCAAAGGATTTCTCTGTTCACCCAGGTATTATTCTGTCTCCACTGTACTGGAAGAGCACAAAGGGTTGGAAGGAGGGAAAGAAGAAAATTCATAACCATATCTAGAACACATCATATTTACTGGTAAGCTATTAGGCCTTTTATAACCTTATTCAGTTCAATCTCCCTTTTTTTACACAAGCCCATTTTTTAAAAAGAATCATTTACTATGCCTTTAGATGTTAAAGCAAATTCTGTATTACGAAGGCCAGTGTTTAGTTACATATACTAGACACATGTGCTTCACCTATGGGACCTGTATCTTCTTACTGGCTCTAACCTCTGTCTATATACAAGCTAAGTGGACCATGGTGACCAAAGATGAATGTACAAAAACCTATCATTAAGCCAACCCTTGTCCTCCAGGGCACTCAAGCACTAATTTCCTATTTCTCCTCCAACAAAGACCACAGCTCAGCTGCACCATGAGACAGTAGCTCTCCAGTCATAATGGGGGTGGGGAAGGGTAATCATATTTAAAGCCTGGTAGAATCAATGTTAACACTTTAACCCTTCCAATGAGTCAGAAATGAAAGATCCATGAGAGCCAGTATAGACTTGTTCTACCCTCTTTTATGGCCCAGATCTCATTTTATCTTATATCATAATTATTTGTGAAATGATCTCATCTCCCATAATGCCTGTAAGTTTCTTGAGGGTAAGGATTAGCTTTCATCTTTATATCATCTATCCCCTCTACAAATTCTTACACACAGTAAATAGGTGCTCAATCAATGTCTTAAATGAAAAAAGGAAAGAAGAGAAAAGAAACAGTGTTCATACTCACTCCTAGGAGTAACTGGGGGCCTTTACAATCCCAGATCCAAGATGGCACTAGTTAACTGGGCAGAAAGGGAAGGATAGTTAACTCCACTAAGAGAATCTTCCTGAGATGGACGATCTGAGAAAAGCTGTTCTAGGGAGATGTTAAATCAACAGAGCGGTCGGTTCAAAGGCAGGAAAAGCAGTAGCATAAACCTTAAAGGCCTGAATGTTCAGAATATTGGCTACATTGTACATTTGTTCAGTCCTTTTATGTCAAGACCAGATGCCACTTTATAAAAGCCTTCTTCCATCTCCCACAGTAATGTGGTAAATACCATTTCTCTCTTGTGTATAATGGGGAAAAAGCAGAGGCTCAGAGGTTAAAGTACAGTGATCAAAGTCCAACAACACATTAGTGATTTGGGAATATAATCTTGGTCTCCTTGTCCAACAAATTTGCCAAAATCACCTGGCCTCCTTCCATGCTCACTTACTAACACAAATCCAGTTTTCAGATAGGGCAAGTAACTCCAGTATTTCCCAATCAGCTATTGGTATTTCAATTATCATCACCATTTGGACATTTTTATCTGATAAAGGCTAAAGTTTTCCATGTTCAAGTTCACCCCATCTATTATTCTTACTTATGCCCCCTGGGACTCCTTCATGCTTTTCAAATATTTGGAGGATAATGTCACTTTCCATTAAATGTTATTAGGCAAGCAAAGTACATTGAGTTAATTTAGTATTTTCTTGTAATTCAATCTCTGCAGTCTTTCTGTTTCCCCCTCCCACCTCATTATGTGCTGTTATGCTTATCTTAAATTTCTAACAAATACTCTTTTTCTGATGTTTTAGTAATTTGACATTTGCTGATGGGATTCACCTCTTTATTCTAAATTGTGCCTTATCACTACTTTCTATCTTGACATATAAAGAGCAAACATACAGTGGGCAGAGATCTTGCCTTGGAATAAAGCTAGAGGCACCTAGGTGGCTTAGGGGATGGACTGCTGGACCTAGAGCCAGAAAGACCAAGTTCAAATCTGGCCTCAGAAACTTACTAGCTGTGTAACCCTCGACAAGCCGCTTAAACTGTCTACCTCAGTTTCCTCATCTGTAAACTAGGGATGATAACAGTACTTCTCTTTCAGGGTTATTATGAGACTCATCTAAGGTAATATTTATAAAACACTTTCTGATTCTGATGTCTAAAATTTTATATAAACGTTAGCCATTTTATTATTATCGTGGTTGTTACAGCAGCTAGGATTTCACTCTCAGCTCTACTAGCCACGTTGCTTTAATGCACACTACACAAAGAAAGAGGCTGAAGATTATGCAGATTCATGTCCCCAAAGACAGTCTCCTCCTACTACGAGAAGACTGACTCTCCCTGAAGATGAAGGACAGTTTCATTTGTCTTCATATCCCCAGCACATTGCTGAGAAGAGGCATTTAATGAATAATGTCTGCTGAACTGTGAACTTCCCAACCTAAGCTTCCTCTGTTTGTTCAGACAGAAAACTACTCTTATAGAAACCTGAGAAGAGAACCACTGGATAGGCAGTGTGGTGCAGTGAAGAATGCTGGACTTGGGGAGCCAGGAAGATGTGGGTACGAATCCCATCTTTGACTCTTTTTAGCTATGTGACCCTCTGCAATCTGTTTAAGCCACAGTTTCTTCTGCATATGCAAAATGGGGGTTGAATTCAATGGCCTCCAAAGTCCCTGGCAACTCTAAATTTATGATCCCATGAACACAAAATTGCAAAAGTTACCATTATTTGTCCACCTCAGCATAAAATCCATCAAAAGAAAGGATACAGTTTTCATCTCCTTGTCGATTTTTGGGGGGACCAGGCATATTCAGTAGGACCAGCTGGGCATCCTGGGATTTGTTGAGGACAACTCCATTAAGCTTCACTGCTGTATGCATCCTCCTGACGTTGGACTGGTTTCTAGTGTGTGAGAAGAAATGAAGCATTTATCGCTACCAAGCCATGTTTTAATCCTATTCCGTTAAAAACCAACCATTCTTCTTAATCCTAATTGTCCCATAGTGTTGACGACAAATTTATATTTTCCATTGGTTAGAGAGGGTATGAATGAGATGGAAACCAACTAATTCAATTGACTTCCTCAGACTAATGATAATGTTGAAACTCACAGGTGGATGTTAAATACTAGGTTTTATTTGCTTTTATAATTAACAACTGACTTTATATAATGCTATGAAATTTGCAACGCATTTGTATTTAAGGCTCACAATCACAAAGATAGGTACAAGTATGATGGTGAGTCTTGACTGTGTCAAGTGTTGCTGGACTTAACCACAGTTCCAGTGCTGTTTGGGCATCTTTTATAGATAAACATTGAAAGAGAATAGCTACAAAATTATTTCTTAAAACTTCTATTCCACAGATATGCTACAGAAATGGGAAGAGGTTATTACCTACCCAACCTCCTCATTTTACAGGTAACAAAACCTGAGACCTTACTGGAAAATCACGTAAAAATATACCTGTGCAATATTAAGACAACAGATAGCCTTTTACTACATGTTTAACATGTGCTACAAATTAAGCATTTCATTGACATCTCTGGTGCCTACATGTGTGACCCTGAGGAATTCCTCATATGTAAAATGAAAGGGTTGATGGCCTCCAGCTGATCCTATGATTTTAGCTGAGATTTTAAAAAAACAATTTTTTTTCAGGATGCTTAAATATTTTCTTCTTAATAGTAGCCAATAGTTAGCATGTATATAGTGCCTTAAGGTTTGCAAAGTACTCATTTCATTTCATCTTAAAAAGCAAACTTTAGGACACGGATGAAAAAAAATCTCCAAATTTCATTAAGCTTGATTTAAAAATGAATGCATTTCAAGGATACCTCTGATGCTATTATAATGCTTAATTATTTAAATTATTAATGGATAGTCATTGCTTTTTTAGACTAAAGTAAGAACCCATGGTCAATCAGTTTTTCCACCAGAAACACTCATTAGAGTGATCTCTAGTAGGTCCTCAATTAATCTTGGGCAGATGTCATTCTTAAGACAGTGGCATTGTTTGTCCTTCATCCTCAAAGAGGACTACGCCATCAGGGTGGCGACGCCATGACATGCAAGTGAGATGGATTTAAGTGAGGGAGTACTGTGCAAAGTCATCAGCCTCACTTTCTCCTCTGGAGCTATCTGGGACTAGTGGCAAGATAGAGATAAGGATAATGAGATGGTCCTGGATGCAATGGAAGACTTTGACCTTTTTAAGCTAAGATTTTGTTGTTTTTTAAATACATCTCAGTCTGACTGAGGCGATGTCCATTCAGTGATTAAGGCTAGGGAAGAAATGAGGCAGAGAATGGCCTCTTTTACCTAGTCACTAAAAAAAAAAAATCTGGGGGAAGAGAGGCAAGGGAAAACCCTCAGGGTTTCTGACCAAAAATAGAAACAACTGCTATTTATATTCACTGTGAGCCAATCAGGGCCCAAGCAGTGACCAAGTGGGACTTGTCTTCGGACCTACTGTTGGTCAACCAATGAGGGCCAGGGTGATTTGGGTTTAAGACATGGTCCTTAAGAAAAAAATCTAGCCTGTAAATCCCAAGATATCTTTCAAGGTTTCAGTAATCAAAATGTACATTCTTTTGGGTAGAACACCCACAGGAAAGGATCTGACACCCTATGTGGATAGAGGGAAGGGAAAGGAAGGAAGGGAAAGGAGCTGTATTGCCCAACTGGCCAGTTCCAGTTGGCTCCCCAATGGGGCAGCTCCTACTACTACTCACAGAAGTAAATGGGAAAGGGGACTAGTCTTAAAAACAGAGGTCCTAAGTCTCAGCTTTAATACTTGTCAGCAGATCACAATGACTTTGAACCTCAATTTCCTCATTTGTAAAATGATGATGTCATCACTTGTACATCACAGGACCATCATGGGGAAAGCTTCACTATATAAGCCTTAACATCCCACAGAAATCAGTTGTTACATAAATGTGATCCATTATACTTTCAAGATCTTGATTCACGCAATAATAATTAGCCTAAAACCTTTTTCATTATTAACACTCAAGTCAATCATATTGAAAAACAGGTCACCCCATCACTGTCCAGCATTATTTCTGGGCCAGTATAAGTTTTTTTTCTACAGGTCATCCTTGATTCAACTTTCCTGTCATATTATGGCCTATTGAGATCTTATAAGGAAGAAAAATAAAACTATGACTTACCACCTAAGTAAAAACATCAGAACAGAGGGAATGACAATTGTTATTATACCTAGAGATAAAATGACTGACCAAGGTGAAAGTCACCGGTGCCATTATCAGTCAACTCAAGGACTCAGCTGGAAGACTGAACATTAGACAACCCAAGGCATGTATAAGTCATACCTCATCAGGACACTCTAATACAGTTATTAAATACACAGCTGCATGCACATTAACTACAAAACTAGTATCTAATGTACAGAAAACAAGACACTGGTATTCTACATGTTTAGATTAAGAGAATGCCTATATCCTGCAAGGTTTGGGCAACAAAAGCCACTTCAAAAATTAAAAAAAAAAAAAAAAGAAAGAAAGGAAAGAAAAGCCAAGTCATAAGTGTTTGCAATGCAAGCTTGGCGATATGCATTTACAGTACATGTCTCCATCCAACTGATTTTTCTTAAACTCCAAAACTCAATGCTAAAGTCCAATCATCTGGAATAGGATTATGAATTTGTTAGCTTTATTTTTAATCCAGCCAATTTAGTCAAAATAAATGGGGGGGGGGGGAGTGATGAATGTTGTATGTTGTCTGTGTATATAATTCAAGACATCCAATTGTAAATTTAAGAGTTCTGGATAACACATCATGTATGTAAAGTAGCTAGCATTTATACAGTGCTTTAAAGATTGTGAAGAGCTTTACAAATATCTCATTTATTCTCATAAGAACCTTGGGAGGTAGGTACTATCATTATTCTCGTTTAATGGATGAGGAAACCGAGGCAAACAGAGCTTAAGTCACTTGCCAAAAGTCACCAAGTGTCTGAGGTCAAATTCAAACCCAGCTCTTCCTGACTTCCAAGCCCAGCACTCTATCCAAAGCTGCCTCTACATTTAGTGTGTGTGTGTGTGTGTGTGTGTGTGTGTGTGTGTGTAAATACTCGCATATAGGTATATGTAGTAACTACATGTATTTACGTACACGTGTACATGTAAATACGCATATTTGTGTATAAAATGTATACATCACACACTGCATTAACATGTGTATACATGTGTGTACATGTAAATACATGTATTTATGTGTATGTCTATACCTACATTCACATGCCCATGTGCTCATGTTTTTAATAGTATTTTATTTTTCCCCTATTACATATCTCCACAACTTTTAGCATTCGTTTCTATAAGATTTTGAATTCTAAATTTTTTCCCTTTCTCCTCTTTTTTGAAAATGGTGGGCAATTTGATAGAGGTTATACATGTGCTAAAACATTTCCAAATCAGTTAGCTATGAAAGAAAAAACAGATCAAAAGGGGGGGGGGGGAAACCATGAAAAAGAATAAAGTGAAAAAAAAGGCTTCGATCTGCATTCAGAGTCCATCAGTTCTTTATCTGGATGTGGATAGCATTTTCCTTTGTGAGTCCTTTGTATTTGTCTTGGATCACTGTATTGCTGAGAAGAGCTCACACACACACATATTTCATGTATGAGTTTAAGAATCTAGTAATGTTAGAAATAATGTGACTTGACCAAGGTCAGTTAATGGGCCCCTGGGTCCCCTGATGCTTACTTACAGTCTAGTGCTATTTGTACTGCAATATATATGAGTAGAACACGCATCTGCTTTTAAAGGCAGAGAACAAAACCAAACTCTATTATGACATTGTATAAAGTACATTAGACTAGGACCTGCTCTTAGTTCTGGCTAATGAACAAAGGTGACCCACGATTCATAATATTTCTCTTCTGACTAGAAAACACATCAATTTCATAAAAGAAATTGTCATCAGAGACACTAAACAGGTAGTAAAAAAATGTACAATAAATTCTTTGGAACACCAGACCCCTTGGAAAATTGTAAGCTTGGCAAATAAAACTGCAGGTTTGGAATCTTTAAAGGTTATCTCCGTATGCCAAAGAATCATTTTGAAAAGACCATTTTTGAAGATTCAAATGGGAAACAGTTATCTCTCACAACTATTTACTTCTTTTAAAGGCCTGTTCCGCCCCCTCCCCACCCCACCAAGGCACTCAAGGATATAGGGCCCCTTCAACATCCCATGCCAACTTAACGAATAGTTCCTTTAAAAGGTGTGTCTCAACAAAGACTGTATACTCCATAAATACACACTAAATAACTTAACGTTAGGTTTTTAAAAAAAAAGAGCATTATAAAGGTCCTTATTGGATAATAGAAGAAGAATAACCCTTTATCAGCACAAGTTATGAATAGATCAACTACATAAGAAAAAGATGATTGCTACAGCAAATGGAGAAGAGATGAACTTTGGCAGGCAAGAGTTAATGCATGTACATTGTTGATGAAATAACCAATGTTGTGAACCAGTTACTGGCCTGAAGAGAAAAACTGATGAAAAGGACAGAAGAAAAGATAGTCACCATTTGTTGAAATTTTTATTTTCAAGCGCCACTATTCTAATATGAGTGAATCAAGGGCAATCGATTGTAACAATAGGATTTTTTTTTTAAATCCAGAAGACAGGATTCTAATAAGGATAGATTTCTGTAACAAATAGTGATAAACTAATTTGTAGCCATGTCTGACAGAGACAGAAACAGGCTGAAGAGATGAAGGAATTCAGATTTTGAAATCCAGATTCCCAATCTCAGAAGGAAACTTACTTCTAAAATTCAGAGAATTATGAGAAAAGATGAAGAGGAGCCTGAAGCATCATTCTCACCAATATTATTTATTGTACCCATTGGCCTAGACCTGTTTCTTATCCTCTTTTTACTGGGTATCAGTCAAATGCTTTCCCTCACTCTCTCTTCCTTCAGTCATCTCCCCAGAAGAGGTATTTATTCTCTTTGCCAAGGCAAAAATATGTGCCTCCCCAGCATGTATCCACTCACTATCATCCCTTTTATGTCACTCATCATCTATTCCCCATCTATTGGTCGTCCATTCCCCAAAAACCCTCACTTGATCCATTCGTCATCACTAGTTATATATTCTACACCTCTCCTCTTGTGGCTAAACTCTCTTTGAGAAGATTGTTTAAAACAGATGCCTCTACTTGCTTTTGCTCAATCTCTGCAGTCTTGCTTCTAACCTCATAATTCACCTGAGAATGCTATCTCTCAAATTACTAATGATCTCCTAAATGCCAATGGACTTTTCTCAATCTTCACCCTACTTGACTTCAGCTCTTCAGCTTCTGACACTGTCCATCACTCTCATCTCATTAATATTCCCTTCTCTCTGGGTTTCAATGAGGCTACTCTCTCGGGTCTCTTCTTACTCATTGGATTACTTCTTGGCCAGATCTTCATCCAAGTCCCGTCCATTAACTGTAACCCATCTAAGGGTCTGTCCTAGATCCTCTTTTCTCTTCTTTCTTTACTATTTGCTTAGCGATCTTATGTTGGTAATTGCAATATCTACTCTTTCCTACCCTCAAGATTGCCATCTCCAACTTGGATATCTCTAACTGGATGTCCGGATCCAAAATTTAACCTATTATCTTTCCCCCAAACCTTACCCCCCTTCCCCACTTGCTAATTTCCGTACTACTTTTGAGCAAACCTCCACTGTCCCAGGCACCCAGGCTCATAACCTATAAGTCATATGACTTCTCACTCCCCTCACCCCTAATCTGTTGCCAAGTCCAGTTGATTTTACCTTTCTAAGATCTTTTGTATATACCTATCCCTTCTTTCTTCTGACACAGCCACCACTCTGCTGTAGGCCTTCATCGTCTCCACGCTTAGACTATTAATATAGCCTCCTGCCTTGCCTCAAGACTTTCCCCACTCTAGCTCATCCTCCTTTTAACTGTCAAATTGACCTAAAAGGTCTAACCATGTTATCGCCTTAATTCAATCAATTCCAGTGGCTCCCTACTGCCAATAGGGTGAAATATAACCCTCAAAACCTTACTCCGCTCCCCACATATTTTGGTACTGAATTACACCAGTTTTCTTGCTGTCCCTCAAACTCCATCTCCTGACTACTCTGGGCATTTTCACTGGGTATCCCCCGTGCCTGGAATTCCCTCCCTCCTCACCTTCATCCCCAGGCCAACTTCAAGGTCCAACTGATATATAAAGTTGACATAAAAAGCCTTTCCCAACAACCCTCAATGCTCAATCCTTTTGTTAATTATTTTTCATTTAAACTCTATAGATCTTATTTGATGGCTGCTTGCATGCTGTCTCTCCCCCAATAGATTCTGGTCTCCTTGAGAGCCCTTCTTCCTACTGCTAGTGCTTAGTCCAATGCTTGGCACAAAGCAGATGCTTTAAAAATGCTTGTTGACTATCAATAGTATCAGGAAAGGTAGAATGACCATAATTAGATAGAACAAATAAATATGTTGATATGAATGAACGAGGGATCATGATCTTGATTGTATTCACACTCTTGTTTTTAAATTCTAATTTTCTCCTTGGTAAACATAATTACAAGAAATTTTGTATAGAATGTATTTTTTAAATGTATTTACACAGTGGATGTAACAGCACAAAGCAAGGGGGGATCAGCTCACACTATACACAATTATTCATCTCCCACTGAGTTGTAGAATAAATGCCATAAATTTGCCAGTCATATTTGTTTTTTCATGGCCAGGAGGAGATACAAATGGCAGAAATAATTGTCTTTTCACCACCATTCACTTGGGTCTTATTCTGCCAATTTGCAGAAGTTATCAAGGTGAAGGCATACTCAAATTTGTTTCTAAGATTGACTTTGAGCTAAGTATGCAAGTCCACAAACTTTTCCCCCATTAGCTAGATAGCTGAGGATTTCTAGTTGCCTGCAGCAATAACCTAGCAGCTTTCAAAAATCTGTATTCCTAAACTTATCCAAAAGCAAGAAAAAATGGAAAAGGATTTTTGACAAATTACATAGTGAGAACATATTATTTCCAAAATAGTCTCATTTCCAAAATGTTCAGAGCATTGTGAAGAGATTTAAAATGAACAGACTTTGATATAAATGTATGAAATTGCTCATCTTACAAAAAAAACTACTCAAATTAATTTGGATTATTTTGAAGGTAAAAGTGGTTTCAAATGAGATCTTCCTTGAAATGTAGCTAATTTTTTAAAAAAAGCAAAAAGCAGCAACATCCTTGATATTTTGGGATCATTAGATGATGGCCCATGGATAGACAGTCAAAGCCTTCCCCTCCAGAGGTACAAGACTTCAGAAAAACAAAGATTTTCTGATGCATCAAGGGTTTTTATTTATTTTAAATATTGGTCTTGGCACACTTTAGGAAGGGTACCGTTTCTGAGAAGTTGGGCACAACTGTTCTCATTGGCATATTAAATCTTAACCTTAGAGTGTACTTAAAGGAGAAAGTAATACAGAGAGTGCTATGGACACCTTTTCAGGTAATTTGCTGTTTTCAACTGTAACTAAAACATTAAAAAAAATTAAGAGAGCAGGGAGGTCAAGGAATAGGACCTATTATAGTTGGGAAAAGGCTAAATGAATGGTACTAGGTGAAAGGAATATTATTGTGCTTTGAGAAACATGCATGGAAAACTTTTATGAGATGATTCAAAGTGAAGTAAACGTAACGATAAACAGAATAAGGGCTATGGAAGTCAAAGGAAGAACAACAAACCTGAATGCTGCATAATCATCATGCCTAATCAAGAAGAGATAAGAAAATGCACCTCTTTGCAGAAGAGGGGGACTACAGGAGTGGAATATTGTGTATACTGTCAGACTCAGCTCATGTTAGTTTTGCTGACAGTTTTTTCACTTTTTGTGTAATCCTTTGTAACAAGAGATAGTATGTAGGAGGCAGGGTCAGGAAAGGAAGGTGATGCAAAAATAAAAGATATCACTATTAAAAACAATAAAGAGAGAGAAAGGCTTAAGTAGAAGCAGGGTGATTATTTCCATGGAGGAAAAATTTCTCCCACGGAAGCATGGTAGTGAACCCATTCACCATTCCACAGAGAATGGGAGAAGAGTGAAAACATAAGGCATGTGTGCTACAGGTGAAAATTATTCAAGAATTTTACCACAGTCCCATGTTTTCCTTGACCTGACTCACTCTGGGATGAGTTTTTATAGCGTCATTTTATAAATCATCTGATTTAGTCATTTCAAAAGGGCTGGCTTCTTATTCTTGGTAATGTACATGACTGACTAGATCATAAAATAACTTCAAATCACGAACTGCTTCCTTCCCTCGCCCCAGGCATGCTTAGCACACCTGAAGTGGGGATCTACAGCACCGATTTGGAAAAACACCCTTCTGCCCCTCATGCAGGAAAACCACCTGGGGGACCAAACCTTTGTCAAAAGTTTTGCAATTTTCCATAGGGTTGTAGTGATTTATCCAGGTGATAAATTTATATATGCTTATTATGAATGAATAACTTTAGAGGTGGGAGAAAAGCAAAACATCAAAAGCCCAAACTTGCAGGAGACATTATGCCAATCACATTCACATGCTTCAACACAGGGGTCAGGTAGATACCGTAACTCATGGAAAGGGCTTTTGATGAAGGAGACATGCAATGCAAAACACTAGAAAACAACCTAAAATAAATCAAATGTAACTTACAGATTTCCCCATTCTCTACATGGAAAAGAAACAAATATATAAAACATTGTTACTTCAGGAACAAACACATCACATTTTCAAAACAATTCCCCGTGGGGACTCAAGGCAAGTAAGCGAAGCACTTTCTTCAGAGAAAATGGCTTACCTTCCTGAGGGGAATGATTCTTACTGCTATGGCAAAGTTCTGTGCCCCTTGCCATCCGTTTTTTGGGACAACAGAGCACTTCCTTTTGCTAGGATCACCCCGAATATTCTTCCTATTGATAATGCTATGTCCACCCAGAGAACCTGGCATTGAGACATCTGAAGGTGCTGGGATGAGCAGGAAACCAGCTCTGAGGCACCCACTGGAGACCCACTGATGGACTGACTCATAAGGACATCACCCCATTTCTCATAAACTTACTTAAAATATTACTTTTTGTTGTTTCAGATCCCAGTCCATCATGAAGGGTTATGAGGTCAAAATGGCAATTTAATGATAATTACAAATAATGAAAAGTTTCTACTTTTCTAGACATGAGGCTGCCTGCATACAAAATAAAGAATAATGGTTTGGGAGGTAATGGACCAGCAGGCAATAACGAGAAATTATTAAGCCTTATTTCCGGCTAGCATGTATTTTTCTGACTTGCTCTGGTTGTATGTGAAGGGAAAAAAGCCAGATCCCTTCATATCGTTTAGATATTCCTGCAAAATCTGAACTACAGGGAAAAGAAAGTAAGTAGATACTTGATTCTTTGCTTCCCATCATTAAGAGAGAATAGCTTAGCCCAGTACCTGACACATAGTAGGCACTTAATGTTTATTAAATATAATAAGGAGCATTGTTTAATCCAGTTTCTAAGGCCAAAATTAACTTTCTCCAGGCTCACTAGAATTTTCAGTACTAGATGTCAATAGTCAAATGGTATCTCGTCCTTTTTGATTTGTTTGTTTCTTTTGCTAAATTTAGTAGGGATTTTACCCAAAAGATCAACACATCTACTCACGGTTTCAAAGTGAAAATGTCTCGGAATCCAGCCATGTTTGCGTCTTTGTTTTTATGTTTTTCAGAGACTAGTTTTTCCTTAGTCCAGGTCATCTGAACCTTCTCCGGTGCAGCCACTGCTTTCGTCCTGGCCACCGCTGCGGTGTTTCTGTCATGTATTAATTGAGCCTGGGGGGGGTGGGGGGGGAAGGAAAGCAGGGATACAGCAAAAGAGGAGAATTTGTTTAAAGTCCAGCATTTGTGGAATACTTGCACAAAATAAAAGTAGCATCAACAGTTTTAGAAAACTAAAGAATAACGGTTGAAAACAGCTTGACCCCACAGAGGGATCAAGGCCTGGATTTGATCTATAGGCAAGATTGTGAAGTAAGAGGCCCTAGTCTTCAGAATGCTCCCCTGCTTAATTTTCACTGCCCCTCTCTCCCTTCCCTCCTTTCTTCCAAACAGATGGCATGGGTCCTGATGTCATTCTCTAATTATCAAGGCCCTTCCACTCAGGCTGTTCCTCACCAGTCTGTAGGCAGTGCCCAAGCTCTAAAATACTATCTCTTCTCACACCAGTCAAAATTTACTCTATCCATAATAACTTGATTAACTCCACAGACTCAATCGCTTCAGGATGGCTAACAGTCTTGTAAGCCCTTAAGAACACTTGATTTTTCAGAGGATACACAAACACACAAATGCCTTTATCCAAAATGATGCCTTTCTAATGGTGCACTGAAGCAGTGAGAACCATTCTTTGAGGGGAGGAGGGATCCATGGGGGAGACAGGGGCCAATCCTAGGACCTCTTCATGCCATATTATCTACTGATAAAAGACAGTCTTGCTATAGATACATCAAGAACAGGTGGGATAGCAAGGGACTAGAGGGAGAACACAATGCTCTACCAAAACAGAAACACACAACAGATAAGACAACACACATAGTATTGTATAGATATGCCACCTGAATAGCATTAAAAATACACATTTTTTTAATGCGATATCTAAAGAGGCAAATCAAGGTAAAAATATGAAAGCAGGAAGCTTCTTCTTTTCACAGGCATAGAGAGAGCTTTCTTTTCTCCCTTCCCTCCCCTCTCCTACCACCTCAGCCATGGGTTAATAAGAGGTTTATTAGTATCTATCCCTCAGTTTCCCTTTCTACAAAACAGGCATGAAACAAAACATTTGCCTGACCCCCTGGAGGGATCTTATAGGGATTAATTAATGCTTATAAAAGGCTTTGAAGGTAAAAAGCCAAATATTATTATTACATTTAATTACTGAGTGGGTTCTTAAATGCGTTAATTTTGATTATGGCTTGAAAAAGATTTAGAAGGGTTTGGAATAGTATATTCCATCTGAGAAGATGTGAGATTGACCTGTCCACAGCTTGCAGCAAACTCTGTGCCAACAGCCAAAGTCTAAAGCTGGCAATGAGTGAGAGTAGGAACCTTGGTGGAATTTGGAGATGGGGCTAGGCTAGCACTAATTTCAAAGCCTGCTCTATCAGCCAAAGAATTTGGATGTAATTCTCTCCTAGTCCCTTCTCTATCAAATACCAAAACAGCAGCAACAACAAAAAGAAATGCCACATTTCAAATCATTCATTTTTTCCAGATTCCTACAGCCTCCCCGCATTTGTTTCTGAGAGGCCTTACATTTATGAAAACAGTTTGGATTAGCAATGTCTTTCCTCTCAAGGAAATTATTCATGTTTTCAGTGGTTGCCTTCATTTTTAAACTTCAACTAAAAATCCAGGCATGATGGTAAACAAATCAGACCACTATTCAAATACTAGTTCAATGAGTACTCATTTAGTCTGATATTATAAATGCCTCCTACAAGAAACTGGATAAAAACAAGTTGGTCCAGTTGGAAGCATGATGATTAAACTAATCCAGCAAAGATGTGAATGACAAGTCTGTGCTATTTCCCCAAAGTTTTTCTTGCTGAATCTCTAAAGGACACTTGGTAGGACAGCAAATGATACGGGCTTAGACCTGTGATTTCAATCCTATAGAGTATTTCCAGATAAGAAAATTCTTAATAACACAGGTGGCACCTTCTCTTTAATACAGAAATTTAAGGGTCATAAGAGAATTTTCCCCCAGCAGTGAGAGGTCAACATAGCCATTATGCCAAGATTTTCCTGGCTCTTTCTCTCTAGTCAATCTTGCTGTGTCTCTTTCACGAAATTCCTAGATCTGTAACTGAGATAGCAAGGGCAAAAGGATGGGGAGTGGGAGGGGGGAGATGAGGGGAAGAGGAGGAAAAGAAGAGATGTTAAGAGAAAAGCCAATCTGTAGCCCCTGGACAATACTCAGCTCCAGTTTACCAGGGATCCAGCTTCTATTAAATGAATTACAGAAAAGGCAAACAGGCTGACCTGACTTAAGCCAAGGATACTCTAGGATGTCAGCATACAGGCCAGTACATTTTTACATTAAATACCCTGCTGACTGTTATAAATTTTATTTTCTTACTTTAGGAAGTGAAGGCTAGTCTCCATAGCTCGTTGATCTTGTAGCAGGAGCTGCTGGCTCACAACTATCTTAAAATGAAGGAACACTGTTTACAAGGCAAAGAGGCTGGAATTCTCCTCCTAGAGGTAGCCACAGCTGTGTAATTCAGTGCAATGCATTCAGCCTACTCTGGTGAGTAAGTTGTATGGGCCTAGTTTAACACATTTTACAGTTCAGTTCTACATGGAATCTGTCCCAAAAGTCTTACTGCATACAAAGACTTTTGGGACACCTTACAGTATAACATTAACTTCACATTAAACACCAAATTTGTTTTATCTTATTAATGTAGTGTCAAGTGCCAAACTGACCGTGCTTCTCTCCAAATGCCTCACAGTATTGTGGGGGAATCCCACAATACTTCCTTACTAAAAATACTTATAGAATTTCTCTGATTTCTGACCACAACAGTGGCCAGAAGTCTGTGGTTGTTTTGAAGCACACAGAGCTAAATCAGAAGAGATCGCATTCATCAAAAGCAGGAAAATCATTAAAATATTTCTGAAAATACTGGAAAATAAATTCCAAGCAATTCAAACCCAATTCAAATCACAGCCCCCTAAAAAAGCTACAGCAGAAATAATGACTTAAAATATTCCATTCTGCAGCAACTTGACACACAAGATCTAGCAAATAAATGTTAAAATACAAGTAAAATGGTACAGAAGAGGGGAAAAAACTTTCAGCAGTTATAATTGAAGCTTTTGATTTCATATGACTATTCCAAATGAAATCAAGAAATTATATCTGCACCAGATGGGAAGAGAACAAAATAGCCACAGTGCTATATAGATGGGCATATTCCTGTTTGTATAGGAAAAACACTTAAAGTGCCATATTTCATCACATAATTTAATTGGCAATTGAAAGGCAGAAAGGCTCATTTCATTCTTTCATCATGATAAAGCAGACAAAACATCAACAGAAACTGAAAGACAAGATTTTTTAAAAAGTTAAACTGAGTGAACTTGGGGTTGAGGAAGGAGGGTCAACGAGGTGATTTCAGATTGAGGTGTATGTTATCACCAATTAAGATGCTTTTTGTTCAGTCATTTCAACTGTGTCTGAAAAACGGAGTGACCCCATCTGGGGTTTTCCTGGCAAAGGTACTGGAGTGGTTTGCCATTTCCTTCTCCAGCTCATTTAACAGATAAGAAACTGAGGCAAACAGGGCTAAGTGACTTGCCAGGGTCATACAACTAATAAGTGTCTGAGGCTGGATTTGAACTCACTCTGTTCTGACTGATTCTTGGGGTCTCTATCCATCGCGCCACCTAGCTGCCCATTAACGTGTTACTAAATGGAAAAAGAATGGACTCTCTTTGCAGTGACCTAAGATATGACCAAGGCATTAGCAAAAATCCAGATCAGGCTGTTTTTTTGTTTTGTTTTGTTGGGGGGGCGGGAGAAGATCAAAGTTTCATAGTACTTCCGGAATCAAACTGATGTCAAGCCACATAACCTGGTGATTCATGGCACATCATGATCTCAGGAGACTCAAACTTGTAGGTAATTCAAGGGCAAATGAAAGATGTGCGGTGGGTCTAAGTAGGCAATAACCTGCTACCTATAAAGGCAACTAGTGTGGGGACAAACATCATCAGGAGAATGTGACTGGCAAAGATGGATCAGTCACAAAGTGGACGTAAAGACACAAACAACCCATATGAGAATCCACCAATGACCACAGCATTGGAGGAAGTTCCATGAGGGAGATCTTTGATGTTATATTTCTGCAAAGATATGGCCTACTGCATATGATGAGAAAGCCTGGATCACTTTAGTTCCACATTGGTGGCAGCATCCACAAGAATAAAATTATGGTGCCAAAGAATGGAAGTAAATAAAATCATCAAAGTCCTATTTTTTTTCAAGACCATTGATTGCCACTTCTCTCGCAAAAAATCATTTCCAAATTATTTGTGAAAGCTGGGAATTTAGCATGTCTGAATTGAAATTCATTGTCTAGCAGGTAAGAAGGAAGTTTAATCTTCATTTTAAACCAATATAGCCAATTAGCAGCCCTGTCCTCTTCCCACCAAAGGTATAATAAAGCTGAAAGCATAACTGAAGAGTGCCTTTGTTTAAACCAGTATTTTGCATCTGTGGAAGAGAGAATTCTTTCTAGCCTCAAGGAGAATAGGTGAACAAAAAGTCCACCAAGTGGGTGGATCTGTTTTGCTTAGTATAAACTCCCATCACATTCAAATAAAAACACAGATCACATTCCAAAGCTGAATGGAAATAATTTTTATACTATCTACAGCAGAGTTCCTTTCCATTTGGAAGGAATCTTGATTCATCACTGGCAAAGCGTTGCATAATAAAGGCACTCTGAAAAAAAATACCGTATGCTGTGTCTTGAGAGTTTTAGTCTGAGAAACTTGAAGTAAATGTGTATATAATGTGACTCCCTAGTAATGAATTCTTAGAGGGAACAACAGCAAGGAAGCCAGGAAGAATGCAGAATGGAGAGGCATTTCTAAAAGCTGTGTTCGAATCTTATTTTTGTCACTAACTTGCTGGGTGACATTAGGAAGCTCACTCAACCTCTCTGACTCAGTTTCCTTATCCGAGAAAAGAAAGTCAGCTGTTTCTACAAGGTTGTGGGAGAATCAAATAAGCAAATACATGTGGAGGCACTGAAAGTGCTACATTATCCATATCCAAATAATATCCTGGGGACTCAAAACAAATGGTTTCATTTGTAATACAGCAGTCTAATAACTTTGAAACACAAAACGTGTGTGGGGCAATGGAATGAGAGACTGATCTGAAAGATGGAAGATTTGGGTTCGACTTTTGCCCTGGGTTATATTGGATGTCATTCAGCTTCTCTGTTCCTCAGTTTCCAAATCTGTAAAAATTAGGGGGTTGTGGAAGACTCCCCACAAGTACCCTTCCAAAGGCGGATTTATGAGCCTATGAAGATGTTTATTTTAAATTATAAAAGTACCAAGGCACAATCCAGACAGAAGTCTCAAGAGGTGGTAAGGAAAAATACCAGTCAATAAAGAATCCGTACAGTTAGAAAAGTTCACAAAAGAAAGACATCTGAATGAAATATACCCTCTTGCAGTTTAACAAGAAAACAGTTAAGACTACCCTGAATGGTAAATAAATATAACTACCTTTAAGGAAAATTTCAGAGTCTGAGACTGTTGAATTTACTGAGCAGAATGGATACTTTGAGCCTTTTAAAAATACGATAACACTTAGCCACCATAATCCAGGATGCACAACTGCGGCACTTTAAGTGTTGGGACTGGGACGGAATGTGTAACCGGTACGCCTTTAAACTACCTTTTCCTCTTGACCGTCATTAGGCAGCCATGCCTGTACATCCTGACCAATGGACTGTGGACTAGAGCGGCTCTTCCTTCTGACAGAGCATCGAGACTCATTAGAGATGCTCTGAATCTGGGACATCGAGGTCACCAGGTACAAGTAGACAAAAGAAAAAAAAATCATTACTCGTAAGACGGTATGTTCATATTTAAAAGGCACTATTATTATATTATTAGAAAAATAGTTATTACTACTACAATTACTACTGCTGCTACTAACTTATGTTTGATGTCTCCTGACCACAGATGATAGAATACGGAAGTTTTCTTCGCTCAGGGAAAACAGGAAATTGGAGTAGCTGGCTACATCGCATAAACTTCTTAAGACCCTCCCCCACAAAAATAGAATTTGAACATCAACCACAAAAAAATTCATTTTGTCTTACTGCTTTTTCTACCTTACGAATAACCACTAGTAACACTGAATTGGAGGCAAAATGGATATTAAATCACATATGCAAATTTGTCTACTGAGCCTTAGACACAGGACACAATCAACCACACAAGTATCTACTGAAAATTTACTGTACTGGATGGTGAAGGAAGAGATGTGGTCTCTGCTCTCCAAGAGCTTACACATCCAATCGTGGTTTTTATTCATTTGCAACTTTTTGGAATGTAAATGCACTGTGTTCTAATGCCTCTGTAAGTAAGCTGAAGTCTTGCATAAGATGCTGCGTGCCCCATGACCTTCTTTTGCCAATTCTAAAGAGGCAATATTAAGTTCCTGAGTCAGAGTGAAATGGAAAGTAATTATCATGAGCATCAGCTGCCCAGTTTTTCCACCCACATCCAGGCAAAGGATTATGTAGATGCATGTACCACTCACATTCTGCTTCTACGGAGGAGAGGCACGCATCTGAAATGCAATACTTCCAAGTCTATGGGATTTCGAATAAATGTTTAAAAAAAAAAAGTTTCAGAAACAGAAATACATTAGCTGTACCAAACAGGTGAATGAGGAAAACCTATGGTCTGAACCAGGTAACAGGACAGGGGACAAACACATTCTCTTCTTTCTCATTTTGAATTTATGTTGAAGGGGCCAGATTCATCTTCCATATCTCAGAAGGAGAGCCCTAACAATGGGAAAAATCAAACCTAGTTTTAAGAATTGGGTATAGTAGCTATAGGAACATTTGCTCATTCATTCAACGAGGATGTAATAAGCATCTATTAAATACAACGCAGTGTGCTAAAGACCTAAGAGCTCTGGAAGTATAAGAACATTAGCCTTGTAGAAAAAAACCCAAAACACACGGTCCAGAAAGGTCCTGCTTGACATATGTCAATCACAGTGGCAGACTTCAACAAATGCAACTGGAACTTTTGTAGAAGGTTAGCCTTTCCCTTTCCAAATTACATTAACAGGCAAACTGTAGTCTCATAGGATGCACGGGCCAGGATGTTACCTACCTTTAGAAGGCTATGCATATAAGCTATGATAGAGGATAGATGTGAAAACAAGAGGCAGAAATAAGTGGAGGAGGAGGGATAAAAGGAAGACTATGGTCACATCTGTTGGCTCCCTTTCCCTCAATGTATCAGCATCCAAGGGTACTTGTTAGATATCTCTGGAGATATCTGGGTCAGAATTCCTGACCTTCACCTTGACTCCTCTGAATGGAAAAGCATGGCAGAAAAGGTCCTTCAAGCCACCTGCTGTTTTCTAAAGCTTGGAGAAGGGAATGAGGATGGGGGGGGGGGGGGGGGGGAGAAGAGAAGAGATGAATTAGAAGGCACCTCCAGGCTTTCTTCTTTAGAAGAAAGAAGGCACCATGCACCTCTGACTAGTACCAAATAAATCTCTTTAGGGGAATGAATGGTTGTAGACTTCAGTGGACAAGAGGGCCATACTGTTGTCCTACATATGGATAAGGAGTTTTCAGCTTTTCAGATGTTGGTATAACCTGCTAAAGTTTGCAAAGTGTTCAATATTCATTATCTCATTTGATCCTTACAACAAATCCTGTGAGGCAAATGCAACAGTTTTATTAGTCCTATTTCACAGATAAGGAAACTGAGGTGGAGAGTAACTTTTCTACAATCATACGATTATTAAATATGGGGAGAGAGGGGAGAAGTGAGATAAGAATAGGTCTTCCTAATTCCAAGGCCGATGCGCTATCCACTATGGCACCCAGCTTCCTCCTTGAGGGCAGGGTCCATTTAATTTGTCTTCCGATCTTCCAGTAGCCAATACAGTGCCTTTCACATAGTTGTCACTTTATGTATGGTACAACTAAAGCTGTAGGATATCTGCTAAACTCTGCATTGTTTTATTCTGCACCAGGGCATAATAATCTGGCTTCCTTTCTCAAGGAGTTGAAGAAGACACTGAAATAAGCTGGGAGGGGGAGAGCTTCAGGGAGTATTAGGGCAATTGTGAAGGAGTGACGTAAGTCTGAGAATCTGCAAAGTCCTCATATTAGAGAGAAAAGTGCTCTTCACAGAAGAAAATGAGGGCAAACTTTACCCAGTCTACTTTTTTTTTCTTTTTCAGAAAGGACCCTAAGAAAATACATACTCTCATTATGGAGAGGTGAACAAAGCTTCCTTTTCAGGGCCAGCAAAAGCTGGCTGAGACTTCAGTCGTCTGGTAGAAAACAGCTTGAAAGCCATCAGCGACACCAAATGCATTTTACTCTCTTGTTATCTTTTGAGATGGGGTTTCCTTATTCTCTCCAGACTGGTTGCAAGTTCACCAGCCACTTGGAGGCCTGATCCCCCCGCTGCGGACCAGCACAAAGCTTTGGCTTCTTTCATCTCTGACATGAGCTGGTTTGTCCCTCCTGCTCTCAAGGGCGAACCATCATGGTGGCAAATGCAGGGTAGACACCCAATCGACTTCCCGAAACACGAGGATATCTATCTACCACTCTCAGCCTCCTCCCCTTAGCAGGGACTGCAGGGGTGAGCCACAACACCCAGTTGCATTCGTTTTCTAATGAAAAATACTTGAAAGCAGTAAAGATAAGAAAGTGATATGCAACCAGTAATAAAATCATATAGTAGGCTGCTTTTTTAAAATGAACCCTAATCCTGTCCCCCAACAATGCTAACTCCAGTTGAGACATTTGCAGAAGAGAAGAGTTAAAGCTACTGACTTACTACTTACTGACTCAAAATATCATGTGGTTGGTTGGTTAAGTGCCCATATCAAAGCAGACAAGAAGCCGTGACAACAGGCTTTTTATAGGTGCAAGAAGAATCAGTCTTGCCTTAACAAGGTTAACAATTATTAACCATTTACCTATACCATGTGCCTTTTATCTGGTTATGCCCACATTGTACACCTAAATAGCTATTCCTCGCAATGACATTTGGAATAAAAGGTTATTCATTATTGTACATACTCTATCAACAGGAATCAATCTTAACACCAAAAATCTATAATAGGAAATGATTATTTGTTTTACTTTCCTCATTTACAGAGATGAGGGGCACCAATGAGAATTTTCAGACATGAACCGCAAGGTAATCAATGCTTGGGCATAAAGTCAGCAGGTTTATCACTGAAGTCATCAGAACCTGGGCTCAGGACACTTTTGTCCTCCCCTCGGTCCCTGATATTAAAAGGAAGCGTAATGCCTGGCACATAATAAGCGCTAATAAATTGCTTGATGACTGCCCAAAGTTCAAGGCGGGGCGGGGAGGGGGGTAGAAAGCAACTTAAATCTCAGAATGAAACAGTCACCAGCTGCCATGAAATTTTAGGTGAGTTATGCTCAATGTTTCTCAGGCAAATGGAGGTGAGAACCTCCCAGACTAAAACATCTGTGAAGGGTGAAAACATGAGGTCAGGATTCTCTTCTCTATACGGAATGAGGAAATCATGAAGTATTAAAGGAAAACTATCAAAGGTGATGTGTTATGGTAGAAAGAACCCTAGTTTGGGAATAAAAAGACCTAGGTTTGAGTTGTTACTCTGTACCTACCAGCTATGTGACCTTGGCTAAGGTGCATCTGTGGAATCTGGCTCCAGAGGAAAGAACCAGGAATGATCAATAGGTGTGTAAATTGCAAAGAGGAGAATTTACACTTGGGGTAAGGAAAAATTCACTAACAATTAAAGGGTAACAGGAATGGTAGTAATGATAAGTCCCAAGTAAGGAAACGCCTCACAATTCTAGGTGTCCAGAAATGGAAGGAACGGCTAAATAAAGGCTGGAATAACCACTTGCTGGGATGACGCAGAGGGGATTCATGGTCAGCCATGAGTTGGACTAGATGGTCTTTAACGTCTCTCCCAACTCTGGGATTCTGCAACTGTTTCCTCATCTACAGCTGGACCAAACAATTTCTTAAAGGCTTTTCATGTGTTAAAACTCTTTGAAAAAGTAACATATTTGACAGTAGGATTACTACACTATTTAACAGGATAAGAGGTGATGATCCTAGAAAGACATCTGTACAGATGTCTCATGCACAAGGACAGCATGACTGTGACCAGATCAACTGAGTAGGTGGATCCCTGCCCACAATCTTATAACTGATACACAGCTTTAAACAAGCTCCTTTCTAGGACTTAGGAACTTCAGTGATGCCTCCATTTATACAACTACATTTTTGGCCAGGAGGTAAAGGGTGGAAACTGGGAGGGGTGTGGCATCCCCCTCAGCCCAAACTAACCCAGGGGTGGGGAACCTTCATCCTCAAGGCCACATGAGGCCACAAGTATGGACCTTTGACTGAATCCAAACTTCACAGAATAAAACCCCTTAATAAAAGGATTTGTTCTGTAAAACTTGGACTCAGTCAAAAGACTGTACCCAAGGACCTAGAAGGCCACATGTGGCCTCCAGGCCACAGGTTCTCCACCCCCGGTCTAACCTACAGGCTACAGAAGTTTGCTTTACATGGCAATTTATTGCAGCTGAATGAAAGTGAGTGCTTTAAATTTCAATTTAATTGAAATTTAATATCTCATTCTCTTCTATAAGGGCAGGCCAACCAATTCTAGTTTTCTCCTTTCCACTCCCTGACGTAATCCTCAGGAGAAGATCAAATTTGGCTCATTAAGTAATGTTTACATAACTGAATGAAAAAAGTAATGGAGTCTTTTTGAAACTTCAGATATCCTTCACAAATGATATTTCAAACAGTGTATGGTCATATGGATTTAAATTTTTTTTGGTCCCCCACCCCACTCCTCCTTTTGTTTTAAAATGAAAAGCTGGAGGTCTTGATGCTCACGGAGTACCCTCCAGGTGATTCATGGATACGTTGCTAAAGTTAGCAGTGCCTGAAAACAATTTCTATGAAAGATGCTAATTTAGATCTTAAAAAATGATGTATTTAAAGCCATTAAGATCTGGAGAGCTTTAGAATACTACATCTTAAAAGCAAACTTGCCATTTCATAGTGGAAAAATACAATCCTGTATGAAGAAGATAGGTCTGAGGTTAGAGAAGTTAAAATATACACCACTGCAAACTTTAAATTGTTAAATATCAAAAAAATTTAAGTTGTAAAACTAAAGGTGACAACTTGATTCAGGTAACACGCTACAAGATTAAGAATATTATCTCAGCATGCTATAAGATGAAATGTCTTCATAATTACACTGCAGTTTTGAAAAGGTTATTTTAAAAGTTAAGCTTAGAACATACTTTAAAAGGTTTATTACTCAGTAAATAGTAATAACACTGGAAAAGTGTTTTTTGCAAACTTACAACCAAACATAAATGCTGCAGAATGGTTTACCTCTCTTTCTCTTTCATTCTTAGAAAGCTGCATCTGCTTCAACATCTGGGATCTCTGCTCCATCATTAAGGTTTTCTCATAGGTAAAAGCTGAAATATCATTTTCAACCTACAAGATCAAGAAATAAAGCAAATACAATGTTTCATAAATAAAAAAGCTCTCATTTGTGACAAGGACATTTTCCACAAAAAGTATTCCTGTAGAGTATTACCCCTGTCTCACTTGTTTTCCAGAAGATGACTTCTGGAAGAGGTACCAGCACAGCTAGGTCATTTTCTCTTCTCTCCTCTCCTCCTCCAACACTTTAAAGAAATCAATTAGACCAATACATGAAGCCTAGGTAACCAAGGCCAAGTCTAACCAGCTCTAGGCAAATGGAATTTTGCCCTAGGTTGCCAAGATGGAGGATACAGGTGGAAGGGAAAGGAGAAGAGGGAGGAGGGAAGGAGAGACAGAGACAGAGACAGATCCCCTCCCAGCCCTGTTTCTGACTTTCTGGACTTGAAAATCATGGCTGCT
>CM053622.1:292513943-292529126 GCA_028646595.1 Phalanger gymnotis | reverse complement strand
TCACATCCTGGAATTTCTGAAATATCCTAATGAAATATGGTCACTTCTGTCACGGTGAACTGACTGCTCTCATAATATTTCTGCATGGAGACAGAAATCAAAGTGATATAAAAAGTCAGACAGCCTTCTCTTGATGCTAATCCCAGCTGGAGTTAAAGAAATGGGGATTTCTAGTATCTTCTTATGGAGCAAAGATTCCTAGAACCCCCAGCAGGCCTGATGGGCGAAAGTCACATATATGTTCACAAATATGCTAAAGAGGTATTTTTCAAATGTTTCCAGAAAAACACAGCTCTCCAGTGGAAAGGCAAAGTCTCACTTACCATTTCCACGACCTCGACCTCAGCACTGATTCGCAGATGGTACAAAAACATCTGAAGATCTTTCTTCATTTGAATGCTGTTGTCATCCATTTGGGCTACTGTAAAGATGCGCATTCTACACTTTCTCCAGACCTATTGAGAGTGAGGAAAGATACTTAAGGGTTTATTTTTTAAACACAATTGTACAGATGCATGTACACACAAGCATGAATGTATGCACCATAGCAGAAAAATTTCTTTGCTCTCCAGCTTAAAGCAACGAAAGGGGAGAGATTATAGTTTCATGAGTGCCATTTTTACAACTTCGTGCAAATGACCGTGAGTTCCCTATTAGTGGGCTCCTTCCAAACTCTGTAATTCTATTTATTTTGTATGTATTTTTGTATGTGTTTATCTGTGCACATGCCTCTTTCCAGTAGAATACAAGCTCTCTGAGGGCATGATCTATTTCACATTCTCTTTTTTATATCCCTAGTACCTAGCACAGTGCCTACCTACATAACAGGCTGAAATCCTTGCTGAAGTGAAATGAATCAATTTAGTAAATCTACCCAAGACACACAGCTGCAGGCCCAATACCGAAAGGAAGAATGGGATTCGTGTATAGAACCTTCTGCTAACCTTGTGCTGGCGAAGCAGAAATGGCAGCAGCATTAGCATGCCGCCATCATGGACAATCCACCACACGTCTATGTTCCCTTCCCTAAAGCGTTCTTGGTTTTGTGGGAATGTGTCAATGTTTTTAGCCACCAACAAAGCTTGCTGTGCTGCAGTGGTATCTCGGATGGTATCTGTGGGGAAATAAGAACAGATTCATTCAGTAGACGTGTACACCAGGGAAGAGTTCAGGCCAACAACTAAAAACAACATCCTAAGCCTGAAAGGTTCCTCTTAGCAAACGAACTGCCAACTGTCAACAGACAGAAAACCACCTCTACTCTGAAGATAGAGAAGGTCAAACCTGGAGAGGCAAAGCAACGTTCTCCAGGCTATATCTTTTGGCAGAATTTACAAGGAAAGGAAAAAAAAAAGAAAAGCCCAAAGGCTTTCAAGAAGCCATTCTTTTTATAAGCTAGATGGCAAGTCAGAGCCAAATGAGCTCAGAGGCATTCATTAAGCATTCAAATTTCGTATGCACTGCCTCCAATTATCTTAAGATTTCAAAGAACACCCGGGCAGTATGCATTTGTGGAAATGAAATGGTAGCAAGAGGCAATAAAGCATACAAACCAACAAAATTCTTCCACGAGAAGGGGTTATCTGATTGTTTCCATGACTCTGGCCATGCCATGAGTACAGTGTTGTGCTTCATGCCACCCAAACCAGCAGACTGAATTAAGTGGGACATTCCATCTCTCAAGCTGGAAGAGACCACCAACTGGCAGAATCCTTTTGTCTTTTCTACTCCCATCAGGGACCGGATGTTCTAATAAAAATTTAAAAATGGAGTATCATTTGCAATGAAAAGAAAAATAAAGTCAGTATCTAAAGGATAGACTGAAAACAGCAATAAGGATGGGCATGACACTGTGGTAGTAGTTTCTTTTCCCAAACATTGAATTATTTATTTATTTTGAGCCTTCCTGCTACTTGCAATCATTTCAATGAATAAAAGGTCAAATGATAAAACAGTTGAAGACAAGTTCCCAGAAGAGCTGCAAACTACTGGTGACCATATAAATGAATGCCTCATATCACTAATAAAAGAAATTCAAATCAAAACAACTCTTAAGTTTCACCTCACACCCCAAATAGCAACGACAACAAACAGGGAAAGTTGGAGCAGCTACAGAAATAAAGGTACACCAAGACAGTTATTAGAACTATGGATTGGTTCTCCCATTCCAGAAAGGAATCTGGAATGATGTCTAAAATGTTATTAAAGAACATCATTATGCTTTGGCTCAGAGATACTAGTGCTAGACACATGCCTAAAGTACCAGGTATAGCAAAATATTCAAAATGGTATTTTGTATGAGCAAAGACTTGGAAACAAAGTAGATGTTCACTGACTGGCAATGGCCAATGAGTATAAGAATGCAATTATTACTTCACTATAAGAAACAAAAGAATACAAGGAATTAAGAGAAATATGGGAACATCTTGATGAATCAATGCAAGTAAGAAGAATGAGGAAACATATACAATTACATCAAAACCCCCTGAAACTTAATGATACATGACAATGAGCTTGGTCCCAAAGAAGAGATGAAAAACGCACCTCTTAGGGGCAACTAGGTGGCAGTGAGTAGAGCACCAGTCCTGGAGTCAGGAGGACCTGAGTTCAAAAGTGACCTCAGATACTTGACACACTTACTAGCTGTATGACCTTGGGCAAGTCACTTAACCCCAACTGCCCTGCCCTCCCCCCTACAAAAAAACCCAAAACTACAACAACAACAACAACAAAAAAAACGCACCTCTCATCCTTTGCAGAAGTGGGGAACTAGCAGATGGAACGCCAAATACACTGCCAGATTTGTTTGATGTGTTGGTTAATTTCGCCAAACTACCTTTTGCCCTCCTTTGAAAAAAATTCTTTCCTACAAGGTATGGCTCACCAGGTAAAGGGAGTGAGGAATGATATATTTGGGAATGAAAGTGATGTGGAAAAAATTGCTGATAACTTTTTTATTTAAAAGAATGAATAGATAATTAATACAATCTGTAACCAATCCTCTAAATTCTAAAATAATTCCACTGAATGTGCCATGGAGCTTTTCTTTGGTTCCTGCGAATGATGTCAGCATAGCACAGTAAAAAGAGTTTTGGGTGTGAAGTAAGAAGCAATCAGATCTGTGTTCAAGTCCCAAACCTGCTATCTTCTGCTTGCGTGACCTGAAGGAACCAAGTCTAGAAAGGTTAAGACTCGGCTAGTTATAAAATGAGGTCCCTTTGAGCTTTAAATGTAAAACAATCTCGTGTGAAAGATACTGGGCAAAGAGTGTTATGCCATTTTCATTGGGGTGGTGCATGCTGGGTACGCTTGTCAATTACACAGTATAATTCAAACTAGAGTTACAGAGATTAAGCCAGTGTTGCAGGGTATATATAACTAAATTCAGTTTCCTTTTCCTTTTTAATATGAAGACCTACAATCACACAAACTTCCCCATTATTTCATCTGGATGGCTCATACTGATTTTGCCATTTACATGTGGTTAGTTTAAAGCTCGGCCATAAGCAATCCTTCCTTTCTGAAATATTTGTGAGGTATTTTATGAGGCTCAAAAATAAAACACCAGACAAATGATACCTGGCACACCAGACAAAACAACCTTGGCGGTGGTGTTTTTTTTTTATTGTTCCCACATGCAGCAGTGTTCTGGGGCACAAGGACAGCACTTGGCCTTTCAAAGGTTACGTGCAAACTGCATTTATGGAATTCAATAAAATTTTAGCTCAAAAACTACACTGAGTTTTTGGAAATTCACACCATTTTGCACATTTTACTAAGAGTTTTTCGCTCTCTAACAATCATGCAGAAGACTGTATTAAATGAGACCTAATAGTTGCAGGGTTTCCAAGATAGGGAAATAAAGACAGATAAGTATAAAGAGAGGTAAGTATTTCTTTTGAGTTCAGGTTATTGTTGTGCATTCAGAGTGAGTATCTAAACTGGGGAAGAGGAGGAATCTTCTGTAGTCTGATTCATAAGCTCACTGTGAATAATTTGAAAGATATCACCTCTTACTTTATACACCTATGAGAATCAAAAATGGAACATGTGAAAAATAGCATGCCTGTGTGATTAGATTAAGGAACCCTTCAGAGTTAAATCCTGTCTGGAAATGAAATATCATTCTGAATGTTTACCTGCTTCAGCTACAACGGGGACAAAAAAAAAAAAGGACAACTTTTCTACAATCAAGGTGGCTTTTAAAAACAGAGTCTAGAATATTTCTGGCTCATTTTTAACATCACCTTTATTTCCTTATAAGAATAAAAAAGAGAGCTGGGGGCGGGGGGGGGGTAGCGATTGAGCAAAACTTTTTTTTTTTTTTTTTTTTTTTTGAAACTGACAATGTTTCAGTCTCCCTTATCTGCAAATAAAGGAGGGAGGCCCATTCTGTTTGATAACTTCAACTACTGTCATTTAAGGATGTTTGAAGGGCAGCTTGTATTTACAAAGTTAATCACAGCCCAGTAGACAAACAGCTGTTCACATTTCCTCTTCCTACCTTGCCTCCCACAAATGAATGCTCAGGGGTTAACCCAGCAGCTCAGGAGATGAAGCTGCTGCTCCAGAAAGACTCCACACTAAATTCAATGATCTTTCTAGTTAAAACACAGCAACAGAAACATCCCCTAATAAAGAACTTATTTCGATAGTAGGTGTGTCATATCTATTACAAAAATGTTTCTTTGCATACAGCTATTACTCTGTCCACATGACAGTACATGGATCCTAACAGCTTCAGCTACATCTAGTGACCACCACTGGGGGCTTTCCCCCTGCCCATGCTATTTGTTCAACAAAGCCTACTGCCAAAAATACAAAGATACACATGCATATGTACATATGTATACATATACATACACATACACACACACACACACACTCTCTCTCTCTCTCTCTCTCTCTCTCTCGCTCTCTTCCACAAAAGTTGGGGGAAAAAATGAGTTCTTATATTTGTAGAGTTCAGTATGTAATCAATAGCCTTTCTGCTACTAATTACTGGGAGTACATATGGGAGTCCATATGCCAACCAAGTAATAATAGTCAACATTTTACTATGACAAGCATTCTTATTTCTTTGCAATCAAACCCTAAACAGCCCTCCCTCTGCACACCAAAAGCAATGTCTCTAATACACAAAAAATATACTTTGAGGAAGGACCTACTCCAATCAAACTGATATGGTATAGTAGAAATATGGCCCATTGAGGGTCTGGACTCAGAACACCCAGGGTTTGATCTCTTATAAAGAACTATTTTACGGTAGGTGTGTCATAGCTATTATAAAAGTGTTTCTGTGAATAGAGCTACTACCCTCTCCACATGAAGGCACATGGATCCTAAACAGGTTCAGCTACATGTAGTGTTCCAGACACCAATACTAAGGGCTTTTTGTCTGATGTTGCCTTTTTAATAAAGCCTGTTACCAAAATTCCCTAGTCTGGGCAAGGTCTGTAATTTACAAAAAACAGTTTGAGAAAGGATCTACTCCAAATTGAACTGATGCAGTAGAAATATGGGATATTGAGGGTTTGTATTCAGAATACCTGGGCTTGAATATTAGTTTGAGGGTAGGATTACATGAAATCCAAGGCCCCTTTCTAGTTCTAAACCTATGCTCTAATGTAATTTTATTCATTGAGAGCCTACACTTGGGATGGAGTGGGGGTAGGGACAGGAAAGGGGAAGGAGGAAAAAAATGGAATTCAAAATCTTACAAAAAGTGGATAACAATCTTGACATATAATTGGTAAAAATAAAATACTAGTACATGGAGGTGGGGGGAGAGATTTGTACATGGTTAATTGTCAAACAAATGAGGGAGATGTTAAGTCCAATAAGTGACCAGAGCAGGGAGAGGTCCCTGTACTGAAGAGATAGGAACATTTCACAAAAAGAGGGATTTCTACTAAGCTTTGAAAGATGACTAGGTTGTTTAGTCAGAGAGGTTTGTCAAGGGCCATTCGGGGAGGTAGCAAAAGCAGGGAGAATGAAAGCATCAAATTTGGGGCAGGGGTTCTCAAATCTCTTTGGTGTCATGGACCCCTCTGGTGACACCTATAGACCGCTTTATGGATAATGTTAAGTACATAAAATAAAATATATAGGATTATGAAAGAAACCAATTACATTGATATAGTTATCAAACTATTAAAAGCAAAACAAAAACCAAGTTCATTGATCTCAGGTTAATAACTTTTCTACAAGGGACAGCGAGCATCTGGTCTAGCTAGTGCAAAAGATCCAACAAAACAGTAAACACTGGAAAAGTAGGTAGGGGCCTCACTATGGAAGACCTTCATTCTAGTACCCTAGAAGGCAGAGGTCCCAATCTTACTCCTAATCATTGTTACTCCTCATGCTACAAGTTAGCACAACTTCAGCTGTTATTCCTATAAAATCAACATCTGTCAATACCACAAAAAAAAAAAATTCTCTTCCTCCCTATTTTTCTAGGTACTCTCATTTCACTACTGATTCGACAATGACTTTGGAAATCTTGGATGTGTTCTACCAATCCGTCCTCTCTCCTAGATCTCTTCATTTGGAGCTCTTCAAACTTTCTTGGTATAATGGAAACTTGGCTCCCCCCAAAAAAACGTTATATCCCTAGTTACATAGATGCTCCATTATTGAGAACTCTTCTCATCCCCCTCTTCTGCCTCCAACTTCCACCTCCACATAGAGCCAATAGGAGGAACAGGTGTGTTCTTCGCTCCTCCATGCTATCTCCAGACAACCCTTTTGCCGGAACCAAGCAGCCTTTCCTCTTCTGAAATTTACTCCATCAGCCTTTACTTCCAATACTACATTCCCCTTCCACTTCCAATCCTATATTCCCCCTCCTTCATCGAGTACCTGACTCAGTCTTTTTTATGCCATTCCCTGCCCTCCTACTGGGGACTTACAGAATATTCCCTCAAAGACAGTGGCTTCCCAGTTCAACCAGCTCCTAAACTCCCCTGACCTACAGTCTTCATTTCACCTCAGTTGTATAGGGATGGCATTCCTTTGCAAGAAGACACAATTGTGGTAGAACCCTCAGTCCATGCCTGTCTTCAATACATGAAATTCCTTCAGAAGGACAAGCTGAGCCTGACCTTACAGGAATTAGCCCAAGAGTCTCCTGACAGGTACTTAGCACACATCTGCTAACATGCTTATCCTGTAAACAATGGTGAGTTCATCAAGCTGACACATCTTTCCTCCCTTGAATCTATTCTGTTTTAAAAAAAAAAAAAAGGATCATCTTTTTTCTTGGGTGATAACCTTGAAAACAATCAGTTTTGCTATTGTCAGTTAGTGCCAATGAGGGAGCTGAGGGGTGGGGTGGGAGGGGAAGGCTGAAGAGTCACTTTGCATTTTCTTAAAAAAAAAAAATTTTAAGGTTCTGAGAAAAAGAAAAATCACCAAACTTTCCCTATTGTCTTCCAATTGTTTCACAGCTGAGATGAGAAAGCAGAAGAGACTCCTTCCAACAAATTAGGCTGATTTTATTACACAAATTGGCTTTTTATCTACTTTAATTAATCGCAACTTTAAACTTTAAATGGCTAGAGAATTTTGACTCAATTCGTGAGGGTATGAACCTGTCTAACTGCAAATTAGGCTTAATACCTAAGGAGGAGAATGTGGACCCCTCCCTGACCCCCTCTTCAAAAAAAAAAATCAAGCCATAAGGAAACACACATTCTCACTCTCTGCTACATTTCCTACTGTCCTTCATAGCCTCAGTAGGATGAGAATATAGCAGAAGAGATTGATAACGGGCATCAGTATTGTTGCTGATACATGTTATAGTTAACAATTATATAATCTATTGTTGTTTAGTCATTTCAGTCACGTCGGACTCTTCATGACCCCATTTGAGGTTTTCTTGGCAGAGATACTGGAGTGGTTTGCCATTTCCTTCTCCAGCTCATTTTACTGGTGAGGAAACCGAGGTAAAGTGACTTGCCCAGGGTCACACAGCTACTAAGTGTCTGAGGGCAGATTTGAACTCAAGTCTATCCACTATGCCACCTTCCTGACTCCAGGCTCAGCATTCTATCCATAGCTAACATATACATATAGCTCTTATCTGAGCCTTACAACAACCCTGGGAGGTTAAGTGGCATTATTACCTCCATTTTTCAGATGAGAAAAATGAAGCAAATGAAGGCTTGCTCAAGGTCACACAGCTAGTCAGCATCTGAGGCTGGATTTTAACTCACGCCTTCCTGACTCCAGGACTGGACTAGTTAGTGCTCTGCCCCCTGTGACACCTAGCTGCCCCTTATTTTAACTTTTAGTTAAATATATATAATTTTGATAAATAAAATTATAATTTAAATGAATTAAAATAAATTATAAAATAGGTTATAATTTAAATAAATAGACTTTAAAGAGCAAATGGATGGAGAAATTTGTTGACAGGAATTGCCACTTCCTTCATTTGGCATCTTCCACTAAGTCTTTAGAACCAAATGCAGAGCTTTAGCCAATGCTTACATATTCACTTTTGATTACGCATATGTTTACTTGTGGCACACATTTTTTTGTTTAAATTTTAGGCTGCCTTCTATCTAGCCAGTCTCCCAGGCAGACAAGCCTTTCTATAAATGAGGTTAAGATCAATGAATTCAAACTCATTATGTGCTAGGATAAACTGAATACAAAGTTAACAGCTACCAGCCAAGTAATTACTGCATTCCCCTGAATCCAAAGGAGCTAGGCATTATCTGCTACCCTCTATTACTGTAGAGGGTCAATAGATAGGTGTCTGAAGATTATATGAATGGAAGTTCTAACTAGCTTAGCAAAATGATTCCAGCTCCTCCAGATTCTGTACATCACACCTAGTATTACAACACAGGGGAGAAAACCCACACCTCCTCCTCTGAGATGTGATGCTAGTTTCTACCTAGTCTGAAGTGAAACCCACTGAGATGTAGCTAGCCCAAGTTGTATTTCTAAAGATTTTTAGTTGTTGTTTCAGAAATTCCTCAGGGCTGTAAATGCCACCACAGATTGTTTAGCTTTCTGCTACAGCCTTCTTATGCAGAATACATTATATGCAGATCTCACTGGAAAGATCTGCAGGATAATTGTCTACAGAATAATTCTAACTTTCACATGTTGAAAACTGTGAAATTTAGTCCAAATTATGCAGGTTTCTCATATAAAAAGAAAAATCAGGAGTTAGCAATCAAGCAGTCAGTGACAGGACCACTTCTCCAGAATCCTGAAGTAATACCAACCAACAACAGAATTAATGTTCATGGAGACCAACAATCTTACAGAGGTTCCTGGATTCAGATTAGAAGACAACAAATATTGCCATCTTCTAATCTCAACTCCATTCAGTTAAGTGTGAATGAAAAAAATTACCCCTCTTCCTCTCCCTGCTGTTAAGAAGGATAGCAATAAAAACTTCACATAGTTGCTCTCAAAGGGTTTCATGTATATTATCTTAGGTGAATCTCATAATAAAGTTGGTATTGAAAATTGAATCACAGTTAACTTCCACAAAACTGAGTTAAGCAATTAACTTGCCTGTGCCCAGCAGCAAGCAGTCAGTGTTAGGGGCCCAGGTCGCCATGACTCCAAATCTAGTTCTCTATTCACTGGGCCATATTGCCTAAGAGACATCTGAGGTTTCTCAACCCAGTCAGCTGAAATTACAGTCTCCATGTCCTAAATATTAGAACACACTGTAATGGGAGACATTTCTATTTTGGAGAAGAAATGTTTTGAAGGTGCTACACTATGACCATTAAAAGAAACCAAGATGATGCGGATGATATTTCTGGTTTTAGACTCAAAAAAAATCACTGGTAAATTTTACGTATGCTGATAAAGATGCATACTACATTAAATTAAAAATTAAATGTTGGATGATGAAATTTAATTCAAACACTGCTGCACTTCTGAAACGATACGATGAATTTTCTAACTCTTAAACTGTTGGCTTATGCCATTTGTTTCTATTTGGCCCTAGATAACCAAGAAAAATGTCTTGGATGGGTGGAAAAGAGAGAATGGGTGGGTGTATACCTCTTCAGCTCTCTGGGCTTCTTGGTGTTTATCCAAATATGTTCCTTCCAGGACAGAGCCCACAATGGTTAACCCTTTGCCAGCCTTCAACTGGGTGGTAAATGAGAGCAACCTTGGATGCTTTACACACTGTTCAGAATCCAAATTCAACATCACCAGAACTTGAGGTCTGTGTATAAAATAAAATAAATAAGACAAAGAAGGAAAAATAAGTGACAGTGAATTGACAGATAAAAATACAGGGGCTGCCGAGAGAACTGGTCTAAATGGACCAGCAGTTGAAGACTACTGTTTGTTGGTTTGCGGCACCCTCTGCTGGACAAAAAGTCTCATAGTCCTGTCCAAATTACAGTGAAGAATAATTACCAGCAGAAAGATGACTGATTGCATACTGAATTCTTGCGTACTACAAATATAAGAATCCGATTAATTTTTTCCCCAACCTACCCTTTTGAGTATGTGGGAGGGCCACAGGTGTTACATGCACGTTTTGGGGTGTTTTCAATATATTCATCAGTTGTGCTGGTTTTTTTCCCTCTATTTTGTTGTATCAGTCATTTGAGTCATGTCCAACTTTTCATGACCCCATTTTGGGGTTTTCTTGGCAAGGATTCTAGTGATTATCCAGCTCATTTTACAGATGAGGAAACTGAGGCAAACAGGGTTAAGTGACTTGCCCAGAGTCACACAGCTAGTAAGTGCCTGAGGCTGAATTTAAACACCCAGCTAGTGCTCTACTCCCTACACCACCTAGCTGCCCCTCCAGGTCTGCAATTCTGTGATTATCCCCAAAATGTCAGACAAATATTATCTGTATTCAATATTGGTTATACTTCTCCAAACAGGGTAGACAATTTTGACATAAGCCATCCTTGAACCTCAAAAATAGAACTCTGCTTCAGACCTCGCCAAGACTTTGTTTTGTAATTCACTGATGGACTTTAGCTTTATCTCATCTCCTTTCTTGACTGTGAGTTCTCGAAAGCAAAGAATGTCTTTCTTCAAACTCTGTATCTTCCCCAGCACCTGGGGCAGTATTCTGTATACTGTAAGTCATATTTCGAGGTTCTATTTCATTAGAATATGGTATTTTCACTTAGCAACCAGATTCTTGTAACTATTCAGTGCTGTAGTTTTATCGTTTATTTTAAAGACACATTTTACATTGAATAATAATTTAAAATGCTAGAAATCAAAACCATAATTATTTAATTCCTGTTCTGGCTCCTGACTCAACACATTAAACTTTTAGCCTACTGAATAATGCATCGACTTAGCTTCAGATGGACACCACAATATGGGGATGAACAAGAAGTAATTAATATTTGAAGTGCATACTCTCAATGTATATAATTATATG
The DNA here is from genome assembly GCA_028646595.1 of Phalanger gymnotis. Lineage (NCBI taxonomy): Eukaryota > Metazoa > Chordata > Mammalia > Diprotodontia > Phalangeridae > Phalanger > Phalanger gymnotis. Next base: position 292,517,728 of record CM053622.1, on the reverse strand, counting down.
TTATATATGTCATATATGTTATATACATAATATGTTGTATACAATTATATATTATATCATGTATGTAATATTTTCAAGACAGAATGATCATGGGAAACTTACCTCCAATTTTTAGTGTGAGGTGGACCATGTTCTACCCGTAGTAATGCGTAACGAGCAGCATTCAAAGATAAACCTCTTATCCCATCGCCCCATTCTTTCTCAGCTCTTAAAAGGAAAAAAAAGACTCACTTTAAACCAGATGACAATATATGCATCGGTTATGCTAACTTTTCCTTTCTCAAAAAAAAAAAAAAAACCAAAAAAAAAAACAAAACCGCAACTATTTGTCATATGGGATGGCTCCCCAGGAGGAGGGTTACATGGGATACCATAGTTATGTAAGAAACAGAAAATATCAATTAAAAAAATCATTTTTTAAAAAACCAGCTGACACAGAAATTATTATGTTCTAATTAAAAAAAGGTCAAATGTCTATATGGGCAGTGATAGGAAGAAGGGAAATGTGGCTACATAGATATACTTGCATACATACACATGTACACACACACACAAAATTATACACATAAAGAGAAATTAACATACAAAATAGGTAAAGAGAATTTGGGAGGGGAAGAGAAGACATTAGCATATGGATGGGTAAAAGCTAGAAAAGTTAAAAAAAGGTGGAGCTTAGATATTGTGAGAGGTGGAGTTGAGGATGGAGTATATTCTAGGCATGGGGGACAGCCAATGCAGAGATTAAAGAGAGGAGATGGAGTATGATGTATCTAAAAAAGGTTTAAAAAAAAAGCAGCTTGTCTTGCGTATAGAATGTGGGAAGGGGAAGAATGTGCTGTAAGAATGGAAAGGTATATCGCCCCCAGGTTGTGAAGGACTTTAAATGCCGAATAGCAAAGTTGGCATTTTGATTTTCCAGTAAGTAGCTCAGAACACTTCACAATTTTTCATGGGTTTGGCCCAATTTTCCATCAAACAAGATGTTAAAAATAAAAACCACTCGGGAAAAGTTTCTTTTGTTTTTGGACAGATGTGACTGCAAATGCTTGAACACAAGAGCTCTATTTTAAAGACTGATAAAAAATAAAGGAAGCAAACAAACAAGCATAGTCAATTTGTCTCCAAAGGATCATGATAAATCTTCCTTTCAAAAATGGTAGTATATGTATGTACACTACAATAATTAGACAGTACAGACACTACAAATTTTTTTTTTAATTTGTACATGGAATGGAAAATTTAAGGGTTATTATATGAACAAAGCAGACTTCAAAGCAGTCACCAGGGATATGAGGCTTTCTCATACATATCATCAGATAGGTACTGTGTCAAAAGACAACCAAATTTGAGCTTCATTTCCTCTCCTCCCCCAAAATTGTGTATAGCTCTTGGCTGTTTTTGTTTATGTTTGTTTTGTTTCGTATACCGCAGGAACTAAGAATGGTTTTACATTTTAAAATAAAGTTTTATTGCACTTAAAAATGTAAAACACATTCTTAGCTCATGGGCCAAAATGTACCCAAAAAGGCAGTGACCTAGACTTCCCCTTGGGAAAGGGTTTGCCATCTCTGGGTTTAATCAAGTGGTGCTTGGAAAAAAGAAAAGGGAAAGACTCATGGTTTCAATACAGGCATGCATGTATATACACATACACAATGCATACAACCAGTGCTGATATTCATTTGAAATTTCCTGTATTTTCTGAGCATTTCTCTCCTCTTTTCGATAAAACTTTTAAATTCGTTAATTCATAATTAAGAATGCTAGAAATAAAAACTGTAAGAGAGAAACAGATCCACCTACCCTCTGTATTCAATGTACTTGTAGATACAGCCTGCAATAAGCATGGCAAACAAAGCATAGTACCAAGAGCAAATGAACATCAAGGCAAGACACAAGCTCATCCCAAGAAAGGAAAGGGCCCTGTGGAGGGGAAAAAAAAATTTATTTAAAAATTGTAAAATGGAATTATTTTCCCCCATCAACTCTAATACTTCACCAAGCAGATAAAATTCACTAAGAATGGGCTGTGGAAAACAATAGAACCCAATCACTGTGTTGCAATAGTAAAGGTAAAAGGGCAAAGCTGGCAAGTTAGCTAAAGGTAGAAAGTTATTTTACCTGAGATATAAGTGAATTAGTAGCCCTCTCTTGAGCTAATATGGCACAAATTACAAAAAGCACAATCTGTTTCCAAAGATAGTTTATAGCTTTGATATTAATATATCTACGATATAAAAAAATGACAAGACTCTGGCATGAATTCCATTAAAGAAAGTAAAGTGTTGATTAAAATGTTGCTTTGAGTGTCCAGGTTTGAAGTCAGCAAAGATATGACTAGGTGAGAAACATATGGTGTGTGAGAGGCAGTAGCATCATGGATGGAGAGCTAATTTGGAAGTCAAGAAGACCCAGGTTAATGTCCAGGCCCTGACCCATTCCAGTGGGCTGACCTGGAATGGTTCTAGTATGCTCTCCTAGCTCTGGGAAACCCTCAAGTGTGGAAGTTGCAAGAAAAGGTGCCATTCTGCACTAGCATTTTTGACAGGAGCTCCATTACACCAATAAAATCACAGACTGGGTTAAAAAGAACCAGTATCAAGAGTTATCCCAACATATAACCTCAAAGTTGTTAAGACCTAATGAACAGAGGGTACTTTTATCCACCAAATACTAACCATTAACAACTGAAAATGCTCAGTGAGCCTAGCACAATCTGCAGAAATAAACACAGTATTAACTTACCAGTGATAAAACTTGAAACGAGGACGCCAGTTTGGGGTACGCAGGAGAGTCTGTACAGCACAAGCCAAATTCACAAACATGTAGCACATGAGGAAAAACCTGAAGAGGAGAAAGTATAAAGGATCACACCAATGTTGCACAAATGTCACAGTCTTCGATGGCTGCAGAGAGACCAGAGAGCAGGAGGGGTTTGGCTAATTATCCCTGGCCAATGAAAACTGGGTAAGGGTAGGAAAACTGAAGGGCAGGCTGCCTGACCCTACCTGGTTCAATAAACAGGCAAAAAGAGAGTATCCAAAATGTAAGCTGTTCTCATGAACAAGCCATCAATGAGCTCCCTAAGAAAAAATCCCCGGGTTCAAATGGATTCACAAATGAATTCTACCAAACATTTAAAGAACAGCTATTTCTGATGTTATATAAACTGTTTGGAAAAATAGATAAAGGAATCCTACACCAAATCATCTCTATGACACAAACATGGTTTTGATACCTAAACCAAAAAACAAAAGCAAAAAACAAAAAAAGGGCTGTTGAGGGGGCGGAGCCAAGATGGCGACTGGGGGGCGGTAACTGGCGTGAGCTCCCCTCCAGGTCCCTCCAAAAACCTATGAGAAAATGGCTCTGAACCAATTCTGGAACTACAGAACCCACGGGGGGGCAGAGGGAGGCAGGACTCCAGCCCAGGTCTGCCTGGATGGTCTCGGGGTAAGGTCTGTCCCGAACAGAACTCCCAGCCCCCAGCCGAGGGGAGCGGAGCTGAGCCAAGCAGAGCCCAGTGTGCGAGGCGGCGCGGCGCGGCACGGGGCAGCAGACCGCGGACCGACGAGACCTGGAGTGGAGCCGAGGGTACCCGAGCTCACAGAATTACTGAGCTGTGGCATGTACCAGACCTCACAACCCACAAACAGCAAAAGGTCAGTGGGGAAAGCAGCCGGACGGGATCGGAGTTTGCGGTTCGACTTCCACCCCGGAGGCTATGGAGGCGGGGCAGCTCTAGAAATTCAGCTGCAGTTACTTCTGGCCCCAGGCCCGCCAGG
>CM053622.1:292479624-292513443 GCA_028646595.1 Phalanger gymnotis | reverse complement strand
GTCTTTCACAACATGAGTATTGTGGAAGGGTTATGCATGGTGATACGCATGTGGCTCATGTTGAATTGCTTGACTTCTTAGGGAGGGTGGATGGGAGGGGAGGAGGGGAGGGAATTTGGAACTCAAGGTTTCAAAAAAGTGGATGTTCAGAAGTAAAAAAGTTTTTTTTTCATGTACCTAGAGAGTGAGATGCGCAGGCAATGGGGCATGGAGATTTGTCTTGCCCTACAAGAAAGTGGGGGAGGGGGAGATGGAGGGGGAATGGGGGGACGGAGAGGAGGGCAGACTGGGGAGCGGGGCGGCCGGAGTGTGCGCCATCTTGGAGTGGGGGGGGGGGTAGAAATGGGGAGAAAAATCTGTAATTCAAATGCATGTGGGAATTAATGTTGAAAACTAAAGATGTTAATAAAAAAAATTTAAAAAAAAAAAACAAAACAAAAAAAACAAAAAAGGAAACTATAGACCAATTTCCCTACAGAATGGATGCAAAATTTTTAAATAATACCATCAAGGAAATTACTGCAATATATCACAGAGATCATACATATCAAGAACCAAGGGCTGGTTCAATATTAGGAAAACAATAAGCATAATTTTGACCGCATCAATAACAAAAACAACAAAAATCATGATTATCTCAATAGATGCAGAAAAAAAAACTTTTCAGAAAATACAGCATATTCCTACTGAAAATTAGAAAAATTAAAAATTAGAAAGCAGAGGAATAAACAGAACTTTCCTTAAAATGATAAGTAGTTTCTATCTAAAACCAAGAGTAAGCATTATCTTTAGGGATAAACTAGTAGACTTCAATCAGGAGTGAAACAAGGATGCCCATTATCACCACTACTATTCAATATTATACTAGAAATATTAGCTACAGCAAGAAGATAGGAAAAAGAAATTGAAGAATTAAAAAAGAAAATGAGTAAACAAATCTATCACAAAGATTGCTGGGGAAATTGGAAAGCATCTCGATAGAAACCAGGTACAGACCAACATCTCACACCAAATACGAAGATAAGGTCAAAATGGGTACATGACTTAGACATTAGGTGTTATCATAAGCAAATTAGAGAGCATGGAAAATTTTACCTGCCAAATAGATGGATAAGAGAAGAGAAGAGTTTACGACCAAACCAGGGCCAGAGAAGATCACAGGAAATGATTAAATTAAAAAGGTTTTGTAAACAAACACACTACAGCCAAGAGTACAAGCAGGAAACTAGGAAAAGAATTTTATAGCAAGGGTCTCTAATAAAGGTCTCATTTCTCAAATATTTAGGGAACTGAATCAAATCTATAAAAATAAGAGCCATCCATTCCCTAACTAATAAATGGTCAAAGGATTTAAAAGGCAGTTTTCATAAGACATCAAAGCTATCTATGGTCATATGAAAAAAATGCTCTAAATCACTACTGATTAGAGAAATGCAAATTAAACCAACTCTGAGGTACTGCCTCATGCCTATCATATTGGCTAACATGACAGAAATGGAAAAATGACAAAAGCTAGAGGAGATGTGAAAAAACTGAAACTCCAATGCACCACTGGTGGGAGTTGTAAATTGACTCAAATTATTCTGGAGAAATTTGACCCAGCAACATCACTACTAGCGTCTATAACCCAAAGGGATCAAAGAAAAAGGACCTATATGTACAAAAATATCAAAGGTCTTTTGTGGTAAGATGCCCATCAACTGTGGAATGGCTAAACAAGTCGTGGTATATGATTGTGATGGAATACTACTGTACTATAAGAAAAAGAGGAGCAGGACGGTTTCAGAAAAATCTGGGAAGTCTTAGATGAACTCATGCAAAGTGAAATGAGCAGAACCAGGATAATACTGTAACAAGAGTATCAGGATGATGATCAATTATGAAAGGCTTAGCTATCTGATCAAGACATGATCCAAGACAATTTTGAAGGACTCGTGATGAAAAATGCTATCCACTTCCAAAGAGAGAACTATTGAAGAGGTCTGAATGAAGACCAAAGTACAAGATTTTCATTTTTTTTCTTGTCTTTTTTTTTGCAACATTGCTAATATGGAAATATATTTTCATGATTTCACAAGTATAATTGATAATCATTTGGTTGTCTTCTCAATTGATGGTGGACTGAAGACAGCATGAAAACTCAGAACTCAAAATTTTTAAAAAATGAATGTTTTAAAAAAGAGAGTGTGTGTGTGTGTGTGTGTGTGTGTGTCTGTGTGTGTCTGTGTGTGTGCGTGTGTGTGTTTGAAGTTAACTGAAGCCTTCTATAGTGTGGGGGAAGACAGGAGGAGGAGATAAATAAAATAAAAAGTACACAGCACAGAACAAAAGAAAACCTACAAGGAAGCATAGAAAAGCTGGGTTGCTTTGAAAGCAATGCATAAGATTTATTACACAGGTTTTTGTGAAATGGAAACTAGTTGTTTTATATTTAATACTCTGCTACATTTTGCTACTGTGTACAGGGAAATGTTCTTTTTTTCCTTCTCATTTTGTATTAAGTTTAAAATGAATTTTAAAAATTCTGAAAGCTATTTTCTTATTAAAGTATTCCAAAAGGTTTTAATTACATTAAACTTAGCTCTGTGAATTATCATTCTCAGCCCTATTCTCAAATCTACTTTATTATTTATGTACATGGTAAATGCTAAAATTTATTTCCATTCCTATTGAATAGGAGGCATGGAAAAGTTTCCTGAATACCAAAGGGTACAATGACCAAAAAAGGTTAGGAACCCTGCACTCAAAAGAGTTTGACTAATAAACTCATGCACTCTCCCAGTATTCACTACCAAATCTTTTTTGGCAAATCTCTCTCTTTAGTGGTTACCTAGCTAATAGACTCAAGGTTCAACATTTCCATTCATGGTAACCTCCAGGCTTATCGTTGACTCCCCAAGAGTCTTGATTTTCCTGTACACTGAGATATCATGTCCTGTGTGATTCTTCTACAAAGACTCTCAGATCCATGGCTATGATCCCTGCCATCACTCTAGTGCATAAACCTAATTACTCTCTCTGGTCCAATCTTCCTCATCCATTCTGCAGCCCCAGCTGACACATATCTTTCTGAAGTCTACCATCCTGAGGTGTTCTAAACCCACACCTATCTTGCACAGTTCACCAAAGGCAAAGCCTCTGATCCATTCAGGTTGGTCTTATTTGTCCCCATTCATTCCTTTTTTCTCCACAATTCTCCCAATCCAACTGCTACCCTTCAAGGGGCAACAGCCGCTGTGAAGCCTCTTCTAGATAACCTAAGTATAAGACTACCCCACTTCCTTAACTCACAGCCACGATCCAGACCACTCGTTGCCACCACTTCTGTGGCACAGAAGTAGATGATGTTTAATCGGGGGACCCGGGTTCAAATCTCGTTTTGACAACTGTGACCATAGGTAAGTCTCTTTCCTCATCTGTAAAACTGGAATGAGATAGGTCTAGATCACCTCTAAATCCCCTTCTAACCTATACATACATCCTAAGATGATGTATTCTTTATGTATTTGTATATTATGTATTCTATTCTTGTAGGACTGTTACCCCACTCTTCATTACATGTTTGCAGTTAGTCTGTGAGCTCTGTGGCCTGAGAGGGCATCTTCTTTATATCCTTACAACACTTCAAATAGACTATTTGTGCCCAGCCTGTGGTAGAGTCTTCCAAGCTCATACTGGTCTGATCAGCCACCGTCAGACACCCTGTACCTCGACCTCAACACAGTGATGTCATTTTGGTCTTCTCAAATTTTTTTTTTTTAAGATGCTAGATTTTTAAAAATCAGGATATCTATTGTTAAGAGGGAAAGGAATTAGGAAGTAGAAGAATGAAGAAGGGGGAATAAAGAAGAGAGTAGTACTTTAAAAGTCAAACAAATGGAATTTACTTGAACAATATTTACTGTATTTCCATCCTGACAAGTGTACTTACATTGAAAGAATTGGTGCTACGCTGTCCAAGGAAGCAATTAGGATTCCTATTTCACAGATGAGAGCAGTGAGGAGTAAGGCCCATGTGGGCTCCCCATTTGCTTTCCCATGACCAAACACCTAATTCAAGTAAAGAGCATAAATGTCATTATTTTTGGAGTCCATTTTGCTGCAGAGGTATGACAAAGGAACACATTTCAATAAACAAAAGTTCATTTTTTTTTTTTACAATTAGAGCTGAAAGAAAAAGTCATGCTCAGCTCTCTTTGTGCATGTAACTTTTTCTAAAGTTTTGCTATGTGTGAGGGAGAAAAACAAACAGTAAATTTTCCCAAATTGTCAACATAACTGCAAGATGAAACAACTCAAAAAGAAGCAAATGTTAGGAGCTAAACTGTTTAGCCGCTTCTGAGAAGAAATGTCCAATAAAAATAAGTAAAAGTTATCCTTGAGAACTCTACGTTTGTCTTCAAAGATGGATGACCCTGGAAGGAACAGGGCTAGTAGTCCTTAAAATTGTTTTAGTTGGAAGGATGATCAATGTGTATTGTCTTACTAGCTGACTGATGTACTGACCTCAAATGTGCAAAGGAAAAATGGGCCAAAGGTCAAGAATTGGCCCCCCAGGTCCGCAAAACGTATCAACTGGGCAGAAACATTCTTCGTGGCCAAACAGCAACTGCTTCAAGCCAAAAATAATTCTGCAACATATATACATCCAGCTGGTGGCATCGGTCAGCCACTTTTGGAAGAATTTTGTTGTTCATCTCCTCCTGAAATACACTCCTCTACATTGCTCCTTCAATGCCTTAGTAGTGCAGGACAGTGACCTTGTGTTCCTGATGACCATGCCAATAGAAAATAAAATCCTAGCTCTGAAGTCTCTGGGGTTAGCCATGATAATGACTGTACATCTATTGGTAGAGGGCAAGTTCAGAAAGTGGCGGCACCATAAGGCACAAGGTGGCAATTTGGGGGAGTCCGATATATCAATTAGAGGCAGCTAGCTGACGCAGTGGATCTTGGAGTCAGGAAGATTTAGGTTCAAAGGCAGCCTCAGACACTTACTAGCTACGTAGCCCTGGACAAGTCACTTAAACCCTGAACTCATCTGGAAAATGGATTCAAACTGAAGAAGGAAATGGCCAACATTATCTTTGGTAAGAAAACCCCACAGACATAGCCCATAGTCACACAGAGTCAGACGAGACTGAACAACAAAAATAACAACAATAAATCAATTTAGACTTAACTTGAGGCCTGGAAAGAATATAATGTGTATCAGTGGAGGGAGCACCTACTCTAATGAATTCACAGATCCATAAAGTGCCTAATGGTAAATGGTGTGCTGTAAACATCTGCTAAAAGATGTGGTGGGCACTAAATATTTTTTAGCAGAAGTTTTAACAGCAATCTATGGCTACTGGGAAAAGGATACTCAACAAGTAGGAAAAATTTATTGGGTTCACATAAACCATAAAATCTCAAATATAGAAAATAGTTGACAAAATATTCCCTAGTCAATTTTTTTTAAATCATTTAAAGCTAAACACATTTGTGGCACTTTTCATTGAAAGTGAAATGTAAGACAATATTTAGTTGGCAAAGAAACAATTCAAAGTGAAAGGGACGCTCAAGGCTGTTTTAGTGATGAAGATAAAAAACAATATTCAAAGGGAGTTTTTTTTTAAAAAGGAATATGATTCCAAACCAGGAATTTTTTATTCTGCATTAGTCAACTCCTTTCAAAGTATCATGCTCGATTCTGTATACTGTCCTATAAAGGGTACACTTAACGTGCAATATCTTCAAAAGGACTGCAAAGATGGCAAGGGGTCTCAAAACACATCATCATACAATGACTAAACAAATGGCAGATGTTTAGCTTGGAGAACGGATGACAAGAGCAAGTTCTCAAATATTTGAAGATCTGCCATGTAGAAGATAGTATGGCTTACTCTCTGTAGCCTCAGGGAATAAAAGAAGGGCCAATGAATATAAGCTCTACCAAGCCAAAGGCCTCTTTATAAAACAAGCCAACAATATGAGCTGTCCAAAAATGGAATGTCTTCTTTGTTAACTTATGAATCTCTGTCCCGGAAAAATCTTCAAAAAGATGAGATGACCACCTCTTTAAAATGTAACTCACAGGATTCATACGCATAAACTATTTCATGATATATGCACATCTCATTGTAAACCTTAATAAACTATATTCGTATGATGTTTTATTATCAAGACAAAGATAGTGTGGCATAATGGACAGAACATGGGCTATGAGGCATGAAGTTGTTATTCAGTCTTGTTTGACTCTTCCTGACCCCACTTGAAGTTTTCTCAGAAAAGATACTGGAGTAGTTTGCCATTTCCCCCTCCAGCTCATTTTACATGAGGAAACTGAGGCAAACAGGGTTAGGTGACTTACCCAGGATTATAGAGCTGAGTTCTAACCTGAACTCAAGTCTCCTCAACTCCAGGCCCAGAGCTCTGTCCACCGTGCCAACTAGCTATATTTGTGGCAGGAAGAACTTGGTCTAACTTGGTTTAAATTCCCTCCTCTGACACCTACTGGTGACCAGCAATTCCCTAAGACTTCTTTTCTAAGTGACAGAGAGGGTTTTGACCTATTTTGGAGTGAATTTTCAAACTGAGACACTTATTATGGTTATCTTTAGAAAGGATTATTGTATTGAGTGGAAGATTGGACAAGATGACCTTAAAGGCATGTTATAACTCTAAGATCCTAGACTAGAGATTCTTAGTCTTTTGGTGTGTATAATGGAGCCCTTTGGCATTCTGGTGAAACCTATGGACTCCTCAGAATAACGTTTTATCTTATAACACACAAAGGAAAACCAATTCCAAACCAATTACAAAGGAAACCAATCATTCTGAAATGTGGTAATCAAAAGAATTTCTTTTAAGTTTACCTAGCCCTCTTCTAGACCAACTAGAAGAAATGTACATAAATCACGCACCTTAAAACACTATAAAAATGTGCACTGCTCTATTAAAGAAGAGAATAAGCATTTATAGAGTGCCTACTATGTGCCAGATACTGTGCTAAGCACTTTTTACAACTGTTATCTCATCTGATCCTGATAATTCTGTGCTGGTATTACCCTTATTTCCAGTGAAGGAAACTGAGGGAAACAGAGATTAAGTTACTTTCCCCAGGATCACGCAGCTAGCGTCTGAGGCCAGATTTGAACTCAGTTCTTCTTGACTCCAAGTCTAGCATTCTATTCACTGTGCCACAGCTGCCTCTAAAGACAAGACTAATAAAAATTAATGGAAGAATACTTTGCTTTTTGTTCTAAGATCATTCTCTGAAACTCATAATTGTATGAGATGATTCGAGTCAATAAGCACATTAGCTAAAAAGCACAAGGAATTTTCAAGGAGAGAGAAAACTGACCAGAAGAATTGGACCATATTATTTTTTCTGACTGAAATAATTTCATTGTAGATAATCAGTATTAATAACAAAATGGTAAGTTCATCCTTCATTCTCAGAGGCCAATGATATCAGGAGGGTGATATCTTTATTTCTAAGTGAATTGGATTTAAAAGAGGCAGGGTTGTGCAAAGTCCTTAGCCTCACTCTCTCCTCCAGAGTCACTGGGGTCCAGTTGCGAGACACAGGTCAAGATAACTGGTGATGGCCCAGGATGCAGTGGGAGATCTTCTTCTTAAGCTAAGGTCTTTCCCAGGTCTCGGTTTGTCTGAGGCAACACCCATTCAGTGACTTAAGGCTAAGAAATCATTAAGAAATTATTAATAATTCATTAAGAAATTAATCTTCATTAAGAAATGAGGCAAAAGCTGGCCTCTTATCTACTCAAAAAAAAAAAAATCAGTTTGGGAGGAGAACCACCTCTGGATTTCTGGCCAGAAAAGAAACAACTGCTATTTACACTCACTCTGAATAGTCAAAACCCAAACAATGACCAAGTGATGCTTGGGCTAGAACCTATTATTGGCCAATCAATGATCAAAGTCTTTTTGTTAAACCATTCTGTAACCCATCTTTGGAGAAGACATTCATGATTCTAGGATACAATGGTCACTAGTAGCTTCCTTTAAAACTACTCCCTCTACTGCCCCTTCAGAGGCAAGCTATGCACTTGATGGAGACATCTTTATTTTCCCTGTAGTGCTCATCTGGTCCATTTGATGGACATCAGCATAGTTGTCAGGGCTACATTCCATGTGACAGCATGGTTATAACTGTTTCTTTCCCTAAGTACCAATCCATCATTTCAGAAAAGCAATGTGGTTATGTCTCCCTGAATAAAAAAGAAGCTCCTTGAGGGCAGAAACTGTTCCATAGTTGGTACTTAATGACTGCCATGCCCAAAGTAGTGAGACAAGTCTTTAAAAAAAAACCCTTGGCACCTGTCCTCACCTGAAGGAAAGGCACAATTCCATCTCTTGCAATAGCCTGCAGTAGTCTAGGTGCACCTGTTAAGCTCTGTAGGCCAGCCCCACAGGTGGAGAAGAAGGAGCCAATGACGATGACCCAGGGAGATGGCCAGGCCAGCATGCCAATCACAAGATTTCCTTTTAGGGCTTCTCCAAACCTAGAAAGGAGGAAAGGATGAGCCTGAGTATTGGTAGTGCCAGGTTTTTGAGATGCTAAAACACAAGCAGATGAGTTAATTGATTTTTTTCAAATTTCTTTGTTTTTTGATAGTTTTGCTAAAAGAAAAACGTAGCTAGTAATGCAGACATGACTCAGCATTTTTGGTTCAGAATGAAGAAAATACTAATTAAAACTAACCTGAGGTGCTATTAAGGGCTCTACGAAACAAGACTATTCAAACTAGACTCTCTATGTGGACAGATGAGTACATATGTGTGTGTATAATATGTTGTATATTATACACACATGCATGGTATAATACAGTATTCTTTATGTTACACATAATATACTGTGTTATATTACATATACTGGATATTATACACACACGCAAATACAATATGTTATGTATAATACAGAATATACAGTATACTGTACACACACACATACAAGTATGTGGACTAATATTGTGGGTGTAACATTTTACTACAACTTTAAATAAAAAATGCAAAAGATTTCAATCTCCTATTTAAATGCTGCTTTGCTTGGTGAAATCAAAATTTGCATGTTAGAAACTAAAAATTAAAATGAACATACTTATCTCTCAAAATTACACCTTCTATACAGGCTCCAAAAAGTACAATGCAGGACAAATCTATTTTGGTAAGTTAAGGGACAATGATAAGTCAAGAGAAATACAGAAATAAGCTCAAGAACTAAGTTAGACATGAAGAAGGGGGAGCTGGCTATACTGCTAGAAGCTTCTTATAGGCATTTGCCAAAGAGCTCCCTACAGCATAATAGAATATTATGGTCTCAAAAGATTGAGAACATTTTTGCTCAGAATCATGAATCAGCAGAAAAATGTTTAGACTGAGGTATCTCCAATCCCCACCCCACCCCCAAAAGCAAGAACTAATCTTAAATTCCAAAATAATTGCTGTGTGTTAAAATTCTATGATTTTTTTCTCCTTTTCCCTCAAATTTATTGAATAACTTTCTGCTAGGTTAAAAATAATTCTATTTGCTCCAAATATTTAGAAAAACAATAATTGTGGCCACAGGCTTGAGAAATTCTTTTGGAAAAAGATATCTGCATTCTGATTCCGATCAGCACAGTTATTAGGAAAGAAATTATCAGTGAAGAGAAGTGGGATGTGAAATTTGACATTCCACAAAAGAAGACCAGAACAGAGGCACCTAACATCTCAACATCTTTGCCCAAAGGATACAGATAAAAGATGTGGTCGCAATTGCCAAAATTGTTCCTGTAGGGATAGATTTCTGAGCATCCCTCAAATCACCAGATCTGTTTGAACCTGCCATAATACCTAAAACACAGACAAAACCAGTTATTTTCGTCTATCTTATAAACTGTGAGAGATATGCGAACTTTAAGCTGAAGTTAAGAGCCTATAGAAAGCCTTGTTTATTCACAGATCAAACTCACCCACATCAGAACATGACTTCAATCTGTCATCTACAAAGCCACTGAACTCAAGCCAGGTTGGTTTTTCTTTGGGCCCTTACCCCATTCAGATTTTTTTTTACTCTCACTTAACACATAATTTCACCAATTCTGACTGTCCACCTTCCTCGGCCACTGCTAGTTAACAGGCAACAAGCTAGCAAGGGGATGGGAAAACAGGCTGTCAAAGGGGGTGGGAAAACAGGCTGTCAAAGGGAAGTAGAGCCTACCGTCTCAGAAATAAGTTATCAATGAGCAACAAAATATAGGTGAAATCATATTGAAGATCTACTAAGTAAACAAGGAAATAAAGACCACAGTTTTTTTCCTATTTTTTGAAATATGTTTTATTTTTTCCCCATGTTGAAATAATTTTTAATATTTGGGGCTTTTTTTAATCTTGAGTTCCAAATTCTATCCCTTTCTTTTTCCTTGCCCTACCTCCCAAGACATTAAGCAATCAGATATAGGTTATACATGTGCAATTATGTAAAACATTTCCATACTTAAGACTACATTTTTAAAAAGAACTTCCTACAAAATAAAATAAATTGGTGAAAGGGGGATTTGAAGGAGTGACGATCAGACATCTAAAAAATTCTCTTAGATGGAATACTTTATTTCTTTATTGTTGCTGGGTACCTGAGGCACTATAGCATTGGTTTTTAATAACCAAATAGATTGGTTTTGATTCTATGAAGTGGTGAAGCATACAAATGGCAAAGCAAAAGTAAAGTAAGCTTCCTAGTAACATGGACAAAAATTACGCTATTAAATAATGTCACACTTTTAAAGATATGCTCCTTTTCTTTCCTCATTCAAAGTGTCAACGCTCACAGTCAGGGTTGGCTTTGTATCCCTTCCACAAGGCGGGTTAGGGACATGGCATCCCTATGATCTAGAAAATCTATGTAAAATTTTTTGGCCCTGCCATCATGCCAGAGAAGAAGCCTGAATTATAATGGTAACAAAAGATAAAACATGCTGATATCATACAATACTGTACATATATTTTATGCATTTCTGAGTTTCTAAATCTTTTCTGTCTTGTCTGCTGGCCTTCACATGTCATCTGTGGCTTCTACAAGTTCCCAATTAACTTCTTATGCCAACCTCAGATATAGCTACATACATACATATGTTCCACAATGGGGAAAAGTCACAATGTGGAAGAGATAACTGTACTCACTTCTGTGCCAGGACATTACTCAAATCTCAACAATCCCTTAACTAATCAGTAGGAGTGATCTTGCTAAGGGCCTCCTTCTTTAAAATTTGAATGGCCCAAGGAAAAGGAATTCTTGGTAAAGAGTTCCAGCAAGGGCTAAGTGATGTTACTACTTAAAATGTCACTTCTGGAAATAAATATTCTGTCTAGTTCCCATAAAGTGCAATGAACAACCAAAGGGTCATTTCAGAGTCCTGATGATTTTTTTATGCTTAGAGAAAGTAACACATCAGAGGAAAGTTCTCAATAGAGCATGGTCCAGGAACTTAAAAACAAAATAAAATGAGACTTTGAGGAATATACTGCAATATAATTGGTTTTCCTTGTAAACATATATTTTATTTCATGCATCTAAGCACATTATTATGAGAAGAGGGTCTATGACATAAAAAAAAAGGTCAATAGTCCTGTACCACAGGCTATTATTATAAAGAGGCACAATCTCAAATGTTGCTGGGTAGAAAGCAGGAGGAATAAGGGGGTCTGGGTGAGAAGAATGATGTTACCTTCTTGTTTTAACTAAGTACAACTGTTGCTGTGTTGCTTAAGGGCTACAAGTGCTGGTAGCACCCCTAAATTTCAGTCCCTTAGGGCGATGCTCACCCCTTTTACCCTGACCTAGTTACATTCCATAGAATATCATTTCCACCAAAAGGGATCCTGCTTCTTTCTGAACTCCAAGTGAATGTAGCTGGCCTTAAAAATAGTAAAATTGGTCTCTTGGGCCCAAGGAAAATAAGTTAGTCCAATAAGGCCTTCTTTGATCCAACTCATGTTTAATCTTACAACAAACCCCGGCAAAAAGCTTAAGGTAAAAATTAAAGACGACATTTTGCAGGTGCAAAAATCTAATCTGTTTCAAGGAAAGAGACACTGACAATGCTTGAAGGGGCTTCTTGGTCATATACATATGTGTATGTGTGTGTATGTATGTGTATGTGTGTGTATGCATGTACATCTGTGTGTACATATACATATAGCACATATACATGTGCATACATATAAATGTGTGTACGTGTCATATTTTTAAGTTTCACATCTTCATTCATCTATTTTTCTTATTCATCCAATATTACTTCTTGTAACATGAGAGAAAAATCTGGTATTTCCTAATTAAGTGTAGAATAATACAGATGGCTTTTGGGAAGAGGTTCATTTTCAGCCACTTGAAAAAGCATCATTTTTGCTTTGAATTAAGAGACTCCTTCAGTTTGCAACAACTCCAATTAATCAAGTAGAACTTGCATGGCTCAGTGGTACTCAGCTCTGTTCCAAGACTCTAGATTATTCTTTCTGTCCCAAAGATAATAGGATTGAATGTTGCCAGACGCAAGACATACAAAGCTCCCCCAGCTCCAATAACATAAAGAGAGGGACCAAGCCTGCGTGCTTCTTGGCTTGGCTGAGGATACAGTAGAACACGGCAGCAGCTGGGGGGCTCTGGGTCTTAACAGCTCATCTGAAGCTCCTTAAAGATATTTTTACACAACCAATGATAGCAATTCCTTATCACTAAATTAGAAGTTTCCTTATTCTATTCAGAAAAAAGGGAACATTTGCATGGTGACAAAGGCAGGCAGAAATGGCCTGGGAAAATTCCAGTGGAGGCTGACTACCATTTCACTGGATTTAGTTGCTATTCATCTAATCTGACCCTTTTATGGAAGATAAGACGCATTCAAAGCTATTAAATCTCTCTCTACATGCAGTCATGCTGGGGTATCAAATGAGGACTATGACACAAACCTTCTGAGGATCTGGAACAACTGTGCTGGGCTGACCGTAACCAAGATAGCATCCTGTCCCATTTAGAACCCCCTTTGTTGCCTCAAAGTAGCAGCACTACAACCACTGGTTCACCTAAACCAGTCTTTCAGAAAATCAGTGATATTCTTTGACTAGAGGGGAAATGATCTCTGGCCGTCTAGCAGCTTTAAAAACAAAAAGCAACATATATAAAGATAATCAGCTATCCAATCTCACCAAGAGGGCATGGATAATCATTCACCAGAAGTAGGTACTGACAGACTGAACTCAAGCAGATCACCCATTTAAAAGTTGAGCTATTCCTGAAGCATTACACTAGCCTGTTATGAAAAACAAGTCTTAAAATATGCCCTTTCAATTCTCATGAAATGAGAAGTGGCTGGGTCTAAAATAAATGCTTTATGTGTAGAACCTATATCTGATTGTTTACCATCTCAGGGAGGGGAGAGAGGCACGGAAGGAGGGATAGAATTTGGAACTCAAAGCTTCAAGTAAAAATGTTAATACAAAAAAAAAAAAGGAAGAAATATTGAATAAAATTATACCACTACTGGATTTAGGTATTTGAAAAATAAAAATAAAATAGGTGCTTTACTATGTATGGTATTCTACAGTGGCCTTTTAATACTCAAGGCAACTCAAATACTATAAATTGCGGAGATGTGCATTTGTGGTGGGAATCCCTACACGGGAAATCCTCCCCAGAGCTCCCAAAATATTCCTCTAAAAAACTGCAACACTATTCATAATACAGTTGATGCTGTTTTAAGCAAAACTGTTTAAGATTTTGGAATGAAAAATACTAGCTTTTAACTGGAGAATGTAAAGACTATAATAAATAATTTAGTTTCTATAATTATCAATGACTTCAGACGACAGGAGAGTCCCGAAAATAGAAGGCTGGAATGGGAATATAGAAAAAAGAGCTCAAAGAGATTTGGGGGGTCATCTATTCCAATTCTCTATTTTGTAGATGAGGGAATTAAGGTTCAAAAGTTAAGTAACTTCACAGGACCATAGGTGGAGATCCGAAGGGGCCTTCAGAGGCCACTCGGTCCAACTACTCCATTTTTATAGACAGGCAAACTAAGTGCTATAAGCAGAAGTGAGGAAAGATGCATGGATATTAGATATTTTATGGATGGATATTTTAAAATTAAGTCACCCTAAAACAAAAAAACAAAAAATCATAAAACATAATCTATACAATCCTATGGGCACTCTTTTATCAAAGGTAACATCCTGGGAGGTGGAAATCCAAGCTTTGAAAAGAAATACATAAATCCTAGAGAGTTATAATGTTTGTCCTTTTGCTTACAGCTTAGTTAATTCTCCATACAATTTGAAGTGGCATGTGTTATATCATGTGCCGGTGAAATAGTCTTCAGTGAGCAGTGGAAGAAGAGTCTTCTGGACAATAGCTATGGTTCCCTTTTCTAGGCTGAGCTTTCATTCAAAAAAAATTTTTTTCTAGTTTTTGCTTTAATCTTCTACAGCCCCAAAAGATGAAACTAAATGTCTGGGACTTCCACGAGTGGCAGATTCTGTGCTATGAATCGTTCTCATGATGCTCAAGAAGAAAAACATTTTGGAACACTTTTGGATAGGATACAGTTGTTTCTAATGCTGAAAAACTGGGCTATACCAGTAGCTAAAATTCCTTTCCAGTCCTTGCTTTTAAGATAAACTTAACTCTGTGGGGTAGATAGGTAGCACAGTAGATAGAGCACCAGGCCTGGAATATGGAGAACTTGAGTTCAAATCCAGTCTCTAATGACACTTTGTAGCTGTGTGACCTTGGCCAAGTCGCTTAAGCCTGACTGCCTCACAAAATTTGAAAAAAAAAAAAAAAAGGAAATTTTAACAGGTCAACTTCCAAAATTTAATGAAAAATGTTACCTTAAATTTTGAAAAATAATTCCCACTGGCACATGATAAAATAGTACTTTATGTGATAAAATACACAATTGGCTGACCAGAGAGAATAAGTTAACACTGAAAATCATTCCCTTCCCTAAAAGGTCTAGATTTTCAAAATCACTCCAGAAATTTTAGTTCAGGTAACTATTATCTAGCTGTCTTTCTTATTCTTCCTTAAAGAATTTAAGAAAATCACTTCAGAAAAGGTAATTTGGGTAACTGTAATCCCCAAAGCTCCGAGGCTCCTTGAGCCTTTGTACAAAGCACCGCAGGGGCAGAGCTGGAAGGAGCCTTGGTCCAGGGGTTCTTTCTTAACCTTTTTGTGTCTTGGAGTTTTTTGGCAGTCTGGTGAAATCTATGGATTCCTTCTCAGAATGTTTTTAAATGCATATACATAGGATTACAAAGAAAACCAATGATACGGAAATACATCTTTTTCTAAATATTTTTTGAACATCAAGCCCAAGCCCCACCCCATCTTTTACTGATCTCATATATATGCTCAACAAAAGTTCTACTTTATTTGTAGGTAAATAGTACCGGAATTTCTGGACCCTCACAACAGCCCTTTCCCTCAAAAAAGGCAAAAAAACAACAGAAAACTTCCAAATGAAAGAATACGTTACCTGTCACAGATGGGAAATAAATTCCTACCAACATCGTAAAGTAGGTCATGATGTCCGTCAATACATAAGGCAGGCCACTAGTTTTTGTTTCCTCTGGCACAGGGACTGAAGGCGTATCTTTCTTTTCTACAAATGCTCCCTTATCTGCATAAGAACTCCACAGATTTTCTGTCAACAGAAAGGGGAAAAAAAGATACTCTTATGAAACATTATTCTTATGACTTAGAACTCAGTTATGGCCTTGAAGGAAATCACTTGGACTTGACAATGTCAATCTCAAGCCTTTGGTAGTACAAAATTAAGCAAGACCCTCTACAGGTTAAGACATTAGGGGTTAAAAACAAAACTCTTAAATTTATTTCAATAATTTATTTTTTTTAAATATAGTTCTCACCCAATTTATGCCTAGTCTTGCACTAAATAGTTCAGTGCTTATATTCCCCCACTCCAAGAGCCTCACTGTCTATAACACATCGACCTTGGACTCATCAGCTTGGCTTTCAAGACCCTCCCTACACTCCCTGCTCTATTGTCTAGTTCTGTAGATGTGGAAGCCCAGTGCTCTTCTTCCTAGATCATGTGGTCTAAAAAGCTTTACTCATGCTATCCTCCTCACCCAGGATGCCTCACTCCAACCTCATTAAATCCTACCCTGCTTTCAAGCCCTCTGTATTTTCCATGAAGCCTTCCCCTGCTTTTCCTAGTCACAGCAATTTTGCTTCAAAGAACTGACTGTACGATGGTTTCAATTGTTCCCAAATAGGCTCCTTGAGAACACTCTTCTATATCAGATACAATATCAAATGTAGGCTCGTAGATTTTGAGCTGAAGGGGCCCTGATGTGGTAGACAGAATCAGGAAGACATGAGTTCAAATCCCACTTCAGACACAGCTGTGCATTTTAACCTCTACGTCTGTTTGTTCATCTGGAAAACAAGTAGCCCGCTGGCCTCTAGGGTTCAGTTCAAAACATAATAAATACTCAACTAATGGAACACTAATACAAAACGCGATGACGTTCAATTTAAGTATGGGATGTGCATTTCTAGAATGGGATTTCTATCTAAATTCTCTATTTTAAACTTTGTCCATTTTCTACAAAAGGATGAGGTTACCAGCTCGTCTCATTAGAAGAAAAAAGGTAAATGCAAAAAATCAGAGAGGATAGCTTTATTCCTATTGTCAATGTTCTTCTATCCACCTTCCTTTTTCCTTTCTATCCATCATTTCTTCCTTTCCTTTTCCAAATAGCGTTTAACTCATTTTTTTTTAAACTTACTTAGTATAACACCACTGGAAATCCCTGGAATTCCCTGAATTTCAGTCACATTGTTTTGGTAAAAGTAATCATCGCATGTGGCATTGAGCATAGAACTGTTGCAGAAGAGTCGCCAGAGGTGTGTGGTTGTTACCGTTTCATTATTTATGACTTGGAATTTAGCACAGACATCAAAGTCGCGATTTGATAACGTGCGATTCCCAAGAAGACAAACCCTAAACAGAATGAAAGCCAATTAGAAGAACATGGAGATCTTGTCTCTTTTCCTCAATTGGTCAAAACCACTGAGAATGCACCATATGGCAAATTTCAACATGAGACACATATCACACACCCGCACCCACACACATACACACACAATGAACTCATCTTTAAATTCTCAAATCTAGATGACCCTAAGTCAGGCCTGCACAACGTACGCCAAAGCAGCCCATGGGCAATATGCTGTGCAGGCCTATTTTACATGCTCTACATTTTTGTAGGCCTCCTGAAATCCTGGTGGGCCACCAGCAGTGTGCGGGCCATATGTTGGGCAAGTTTGCCCTAAGTGTAATGAAAGTGCTTAGCGCATATAAGAAATGGGGAAGATACATACTTCATAGTAACCTGGAAAGACCTACATGATCTGATGCTGAGTGAGAGGAGCAGAACCAGGAGAACACTGTACATAACCACAGACATATTGATTCTGTGATGACTAACTTTGAAAGACTTGGCTCTTCTCGTCCATACAAGGTTCAAAGACAGCCCCAAAGGACTCATGATGGAGAGAGCTATCTACATCCAGAGAAAGAACTATGGAGTATGAATGCAGACTGAAGCAAACTATCTGCTCTTTTTTTTTCTATATCTTTTTTTGGGAGGT
This sequence comes from Phalanger gymnotis, assembly GCA_028646595.1. Taxonomy (NCBI): domain Eukaryota; kingdom Metazoa; phylum Chordata; class Mammalia; order Diprotodontia; family Phalangeridae; genus Phalanger; species Phalanger gymnotis. The sequence continues at coordinate 292,495,778 of CM053622.1, read as the reverse complement.
GTTTCTTCTTTCTCATGATTCACTCTATTGAACATGGCTCTTCTTTACGACTTGACTATTGTATAAATATGTTTAATGTGAAGGTATATGTAGAACATATATCGGATTCCATGTTATCTTGTGGGGAGGGGAAGAAAATTTGGAACTCAAAAATCTGTGGAATTGAGTGTGGTAAACTAAAAAAAAAGAAGAGTGCTTAGCACAGTGCATGACACACAGTAGGTGCTACATAAGTGCTTATTCCCTTTTCTCTCTTCCCTGCTACCTGAATATACTTTAAAGTTTTAATAGGGTTTAACGGGATATACATTTTCTCATCAGCAGTTACTCTGTATTGCTGCCTTACTTGTTCCTTAAGAACTCTTTGGTTTAAACCCATAATTTTTGTCAAAAAGAAACAATTCACTATGCGGAAAGAAATTCCTTACATCCATTGTAGATAGGCAACTCAACCATAACTTACTTAGTCTTAAAGAATTATTTGAAAGGCACTGAGAGGCTCATAGTAACAGTACAGAAAGGGGCAAGGGCAAACCTGGACCCTTTTGTCTCCACCATGCTACCTGCCACCTCAACTTCCATACTAAAAAGATGAAATGAAATAGGATTTCGTAGGCCCAGTGCCTGTTACTATAGTAACATAATGCTTGCTGAATTGTTTGGCTCCATGAAAAATTCAAATATCTCTCTCTCTACACAAACATCTCTCTAAACAGAAACTAGTTTTTCTCCATTCTGTTTAAAAAAAAAAACCTCTTCTTCCCCAGACGCACTATGCTATTGACCTGTATGGCCCTTACTTAGCCCCCGGGACACTGTCCCCGACATACACACAGTATATTCCTGCATCTTAACTACGGATCCCAGGTCCTCATAGAGAACGCCAAGGTACAAATTAAAATGATACCATCATCGGCTTAAATTACTAATTCTAGCGAATGAAGGATGGTGACCTGAAGATTAAGAAGATCTCTTCTACAGAGATCATCAAGACAGCGATGAATCTCACTAACCACTGTTTATAACAACTACTCGGAGAAATCACTTTGCCCAACTATAATTTCTTCGGTAGTTTCCTTTTTTTTTTTTTTTCCAGTTGTGTCTGACTCTTTATGACCCCAGTTGGGATTTTCTTGGCAAAGATACTGGAGTGGTTTGCCATTTCCTTCTCCAGCTCATTTTACAGATGAGGAAACCGAGGCAAAAGGGGTGAAGCTACTTGCCCAGGGTCACACAGCTAGTAAGTTCTGAGGCCAGAACTAAACTCACGAACATGACTCTTCTTGACTCTAGACCTGGCACTCTAACCACTGCACCACCCAGCTGCCCCAAATATAATTTGGTAATATGCTAAATTGAACAGTGTCATTTTTAACTGGATTAATGAAATTAAACTTGATTAATATAAGAAAAAAGATATCTGTGTCAGGATATTAACTGCTTGGGCAGGAAATTAGCTTTGCCCTAATGAAGGCTTTATTTATTGACTGACTGACTGGCAGCATCTGGAGCTATGCTAATACTGATACTACATACATTAACAAGGGCAACAGAAGATTAAAGCAAGACAGCTTTAAGGGGGAAAATAAGTTTAAGGTCTCAGACTTCAGGGTTTCTGTAAAGACATCAATTGGAAAAGCCATTCTTTGAGTGCTTCGGAGGCAGCAAGGTAGTGCAACAGATAGAGCGCTGAAACCAGAGTCAGAAAGACCTAAGTTTAAATCCAGCCTCAGACACTTACTAGCTGTGTGACCTTGGACCAGTCATTTAACTTCAGCCTGCCTTGGTTTCCTCAACTGTAGAACAGGGATGATAACAGCACCTACCTCAAAGGGCTGATGTAAGAATCAAATAAGATAATATTTGTCAAGCACATAGCCCAATGCCTGGAATATGGCAAGTGCTTAATAAATGCTTCTTTCCTTTCTAACCGAGGGCGTTAACTCACCTCAGGTATTTGCAGTTCACAGATCATTCAAGTCAGACTTGAATTTCTGGAATACTGCAGAAAACCTGAAGAGTGATGTAATATGTGATATGTGGATTAAATAGTCTTCAAACCCTAACAAGGGCATTCATTCAGCCTTGGTTCTTTTAAAGACAAACAGCCCTCATCCTTTTTAAGACATCAAAACAAAATAATGGCAAAAGATATTTTAAAACTCCTTCAATTGTTTACAATAAATATCATAAAAATCACAGTAAAAATTAATCCAAGGTACATAATTGACTGTGGGGAAAAAAGGTGGGGGGGGACAACACCAAAGGAATTCCTTCTCTCCTGCCCCCCCCCCAAAAACCCTTCAAACCTGACCGCATACATGTCAATCAATACAAGAGTCATGAAAGACTGCACACACTGTGCACACTCACAAGTGTGCAAGTACAATTTAAGTTTCGAAAAGCAGGCAGGACTAGACCGCATCACACATCAAATAATTAACATCTCGTTCTAGCTATTCGACACAGTACTAAACACAGACACTTGCAGCAAGGATGAGGGCATCTTACGGAATGTCCGGGGGATCGAAAGCGGTCTTGATGACACCAGCATAGATAGCAAGAATCGAGAGAATCACACAGGTCAGAAATACCAGGGCAAGCTTATTGACGTATTTTACACCTACAAACACCACCATGGCCATCATGGCGAGTGTGCACGTCCCATAAACTCGCATATTGTTGAGCATGGCTCCGTTTTCTCCTTCAACGTCTTCTGAATGAAATATAGCAGCGCTTGGACAGATGTAAGTCTGCAAGAAAAGAAAAACACGCCTTTAACATGAAATTTCTTAGAAGTGTACAGTTTTCTACTCGTTTGAAAGATAAAAGTTTTTTGATCCCTGTAGGTTGGACATACCCCGAACATGCAACTTTTCTGGGATTTTCATCAATTAAGTTTTCTGCCCAAAAAGCTGATCACTGACTGTTCAGAAGAAATTGGAGGGGAAAAAAAGTGGAGCTATAGCTAATAGTTTTCTCTGGCCCACAAATTCCCATCTATTAAAAAAAATCCACTCCTCTCTAATTTCTACCTGGTGACAGCTTATTCGTCCTTCAAGAATCAACTCCAGTGCTACCTCCACCATGAAGCTTTCTCTGATCTCAACCCCTCTCCATTTATAATCTCTCCCTCATTTGAATAGCATTTTGTACTTCATTTAGGCATCTATGATCTGATCTGTATATTTTATCATACCCACTAGACTGCTGCAGTGACATTTATCCCAACATCTCTCCCTGTATGTGCATAAAGCACTTATTAAGTTTTTTCAATGTGCCCGGCATGGTACTAGCACAACATATCAGACACATTGGGTAATCGGGAATGTGATGGTAGAACTGAAGGACACTATAGATTCAGGTTTCTATTTCTCCCATTCATTTAAAGGCATGAAAATGTCATCTAAAAGAACCAACAGCTAAGCCAACCTATAACCTAATTTCTTAAGCAGTCCCAGAGGAAAGAAGAGGGATTTGAAAATGTTAGAAAGAAAAAACTAAGCAAAAGAGATACTGGTTAGTGGAAGTTTATCACTGACTGACCCATACGACATGGCTATATTTAGTTGAAGTTCTTAATGAAATCAGTAGGAATTGTTGGCAACTGTTTCCCAACATTCCTCTTGCCCCTCCTTGTTCCTCCTCAAAACAAGCCAGCCTACCTGGGTAGTTAAATTTAGTAAATGATTTCAATGGAAAGATCTAATGTTCAATTCAATTAAAATTATATCTTTAGAGGCAAGCACACTTTGACAAAACTTTATTGTTTTGTTTTTTGGAGGAGAGTGGGGGAGAACGAATCTAATGATAGTGAAGAAAACCATCAGAAGACTAAGAGTCTCTAGGTTTTGTCACCATGATGAAAAAAAAAAAAGACTTGGAAGATTTCCAGCCTAGACAGAGGGATCAGTCTGGCAGCGCTCAAGAAATAGCTGAGAACTCATGCCTTCCCACTATCCCAACTTCGACAGACTTGTTTTCTATCCTTGGTGACCTTGCGAGAGCCCATGGGTTCAATGATCCATCATGAAGCAAATGACTCACTCCCACATCCAGAAATAAAATCCTAGTCTCTCTCCTGAGTGCTAGTCATAGGAGCAACTACTTAGTTACTAGACATTTCAAACTGGTTATCACATGGGTATCTCAAACTCAACATGACTAAAAGAGAACTTACCCACCTCCCCAAAACTCATCTCTTAACCTGCTCCTACCAGGGATAACACCATCCTCAAAACTGCAGTCTTGGAGCCCTCCTAGACTCCTCATTTACCCTCACCCCATACATCCATTCAGTTGCTAGGTGGCACTTCGGATGGAGTCCTGGGCTTGAACTCAGGAAGTTCAAATCCTACATCAGAGGCCTACTAGTCATGTGACCCTGGGCAGGTCATTTAATGTCTGATTGCCCTGGTTTCCTATTGGCCCTCTGCAAGTAATTTAGTGGCTGATTGCCTCAGTTTCCTCATCTGTAAAATGGGAACACCATCTACCTCCCAGGGTTGTTACAAAGACAAAATATTTGCAAAGCTTTTTGCAAATCTTAAAGTATTGCACAAATGCAGGCTATTATCTGTCCCTTTCTTTCCACTCACAGGTCTACCACCCCTAGTTTTAGAACCTTATGGCCTCCCACCCAGACTATTTCAATCCACCCTTTCCAAACCATCTTCCACACAATGGAGAAAATAATTACTTAAAGTATAGAATGGACCGTGTCACTCATTTGGACTTTGGGATCAAAGATAAACTCCTGTTTGTCATTTAAAGCCCCAACCCAACTTTCCAGTTATTACTTTCCTAAAATGCAGTGATTTGATATAGCTAAAGTTGTCTCCTGGCTTCTCCTCACACATTCTATTTCACCTTCATGTCTTTTACAGGCTGTCCTTATGCCTGGCACACACTCCTGACCTCTCCCCTCAATTCCTAGTTTTCTTCACAGTTCAGCTGAAGTTTTATCTAATTCCCCTAAAAAAAAAAAAAAAGCCTTGAATTTCTCTTGTATATATTTATGTGTGTACATGTTGTCTCCTCCTACAGTCTTGTAACCTCCTCTAAGACTAGAGACTGCTATTTTTATCTTGTCTCCCCAGTGTTACTTGAGGCTCCAATAAAATCCCTCAGGTTAAACAAAGAGAAAGCTTATGTTTGGCATAGTCTAAAACTAAAGACCTTGGAAAGGCACAGAGCCACTGTAGGTAGAATAAAGCATGTGAGAGCAATAGTGAAAAGTGTGGCCTGGAGTTTAATGTCTATAGTGGGAGATTAGAGGATGTTTCATAATTAGTGATCCTATAAACAAACGATCTGTGACTTTTGGTAACCTTTTTGAATAGAATGGCCAAGAGGTGTGGTGTCACAGATAGGAAGCTGCCCTTTAAGTCAACCTGGGCTCAAGTCCTGCCTGTAATATATAACTGAGGCAAGTCAAGAAGCAGTTATTAAGCGCTTACTATATGCCAAGCACTGTGTGACCCTGCCCAAGTCCCTTAAACTCTTTATGCTCTCTCTAGGCAAGCCTGCACTGGTCAAGAGGCTTTCCTCACCTGGAAGTTCTCTATAAAAATGAAATTACAGGTGCAGTCCCTATCCTAATCTTTGTGAATGGGCTGATGGCTTTTAAACAACTGACCACAGCAACAGAGAGAAAAATGCATTTCAACAATAAAACAACCAACAAAAGACTTACCAAAAAAATCTCAATTGTTCCCAAAATATACATGGCTCCTGCAAAAGTGGTGCCCAGATAGAAACAGAGTCCAACTGCCCCTCCAAATTCTGGACCTAAGGACCTCGAGATCATGTAGTATGAGCCTCCAGCTGCAAAAAGCAAAGGAAAAACAAAAACAAAATCAGCAACGTGTTTTTAGAGAGTAACTGACAGCTGGAGTAACAAAAAACTGGGAGGGCAATTCTGCTCTCCATATGAAAAAAGGGCTCAGGTTCCAAGGAAAGTGATAGAAGAAACATTTTTTTTAAAAACAAGCCTCAATTATAATTTTGTGTATTCCTGCCCAAATTAAAATGAAAGGCAATCGAACACACACATAGGCAAAGATATTAAAAACTAGTCCTATTAAAGAACATTAAACCCCTGAGATGTTTGCTGTACCCTGTTACAGGTTCCTACCCCAAGCTTCAAAATGATAAAGCAATCTCAAACCAAAAACCCATCATTAAAATAACCTTTGCTGCAGGCTGCATGTTGCTAACCTCCGTACTCTTTAGAAGCCTTTTCCTGCATATCATTTTAAGAACTAGAAAAACCTTGCTTGACTGATTGTTTAAAGAACACTATTAATGTTGAAGAAGCAAAATAAAATGCTTGTCTTTGTGATTTGTCATCTTCTTGGTTCAAGAGAATGTTATGTATGTGCCCCAGCTATAACTGGCAAATTAATGTGAAAGGAATACTGGGAATGTCCCATAAATTCACAATCACTTCCCAAAAGACAGAAACAACATTTCTTACAACAGACCAATTTTTACTTATTATTGCTGGGCTGCAAAGCTTATCTCAAATCAATAAGAGGTATTTTAGTTGGCATAAGTCACCACCACACTGTGCTTCTTCAAGAAGGCAGCAGTGGTAATACTGAACCAGAAGTCAGGAAGACCTGAGTTCAAATTAGATCTCAGATGCTTAGTAGCTGTGTGACTCTGGAACAAGTCATTTTACCTCTGTGTGCCTCAGTTTCCTTATCTGTGAAATTAGGATAATAATATCTTCATAATTCTGGAAAGTAGGTGCTATGAGACAGCATTGGCTTAAGTACTGTAAAAATGTTAGCTAATTATTATTAAGGCAGGCCTCCTTTCAATGGGCCATGCATAGAAGCAAAAATCATATGGTGGTTTTTATGAAAGCCACCTTCTCATCCAGTCACCACAAGCTAAACTTTATGGCAAGTTTTCAAGACATTTTACATCTCACTTTTCCTTCCTGCCCCCATCCACAAGCCTAACATAGAGACACACCATATAACACACAACAACCACCCACCACCCACATGGGTATGATTTATTAAAACATTCAAAAAAGAAAATAAATGGTTGGTTTTCAAAGAAAATAATGGTTCTGTCGGGAAATAAAAATTCAGGATAAACAATGCTACTTCATGAAGAAAATGTAACCTTTCCGTAAAGATAAGAGTATTTAAGCTTTTTAAATGGCTAAAAATAGGCTGGTCTAAAAATACTCTTTAGAATGTATTGCTATCTTCTTTAATAGGAGACACACTGCACATTTAAAAGTAGCATCTGAATATGGGAGCTGGTCATAAAACATGCTTAAGTTGCATGAGTCATTTTATATACTTAAGAAACACGAAAACGGTCCATTTGGAATAAGAAATCATTAAGAGCTCTTCAAGGGAAATGTTAAGAAAACATCAGGAAGCAGGGCAGTTCATGCTCTACAGAATTTGGAGGCAGTGAGATCACTGGGGTCAGGAAGAGCCACGCCAATTATGCAAGGCAAATTACTGCTAGAATTCAGGGGTCACCTTCAAAGGCCCGATCTAAGCCCCAGGAAGACCCTGCTAGGACACTGATGCACCACATATGGCAATATTCACACAACAGTAATCACTACCAAATGTGAAGAAAAAAAGACACAAAACCAGTAACACAGACAGTCCAGTTAGTGGGGAATGAGGGACCCTTGACCACTCAACTCCAAGAAACAACCAAGTGAAAAGCTACCAAATCCCTTTTGTTTCACCTCATTTAATTTCATAGACACCAGATGTTGGCAACCTCTGGCAAACAGAAACATTGTTAGCCCTGTCTTTGGAATAGCAGTCACTACCATAACTGGGAGAGCTGCTATCATTCTCCCCAAGGTCATGTTATAATTAGTCACCAAACCCTCAGGCCTCCTTGACAAAAACCAGTCTTCAAAATATATTATAAATGTGAAACAAGGTTAAGAGGGTAGAATGGCCTAAATCTGTTACCTGGAACTACACCGTTTGTTGCTATGGCGCTCATAGATATTGCGGTCAGCATCGTCTGGAAAAAAGAAAATGTGAAAGAAAGCATATTTTCTTACTCACTTTATAAAAAAAATTTAAAAATCACAGCTATACCAATAATTAAGTGTTCACATGAGAAATTTGTAGTCATAGCATTGTGAAGAAGTCAATTTATAGGTGCCATTTAAATTTCTCTGAAAAGCTCAAAGCATCTTGCTTAGTCATTTGATCCTTTAGAGTATTTTTGTTATCACAGTATCTGATAAGTAAATTCTGTGACTTTATACCTAACATTCTAGAATAACTCCACAGAAGGTCAGATTAGCTTCCTCTGGATTCCTAACTCCTAGGTATTACTCCTTTCCTAATACCCAGAATTGTCTTCTTTAAAAATTCAGGGGTGGTCTTAGCCACTAAATATAGTATCCTTCCCAGTCATGCATTTATCGAACAAATACATATCTTTCATATGGGCAGCAAAACCAAAGTCATTTTGCCACTATAAAGTTAAGAAACCTTTATGTGACACAATTTGGTCAACTACACTTTTTAAAATAAGACTGTTTAAGAAGCATCAACAAAAATACAGTAATATTTAGTAAGACCAGCACAGGGTCCTGCAACCTGACCACCAGGAAAGTCAAATTTGTGAATTTATGTAAAGCTGTCTTTGATATCTCGGCTCTGATACATACAAGCTGTGCAAGTTGTGGGCAGGTCATTTAAACTCAAAGTGCTCAAAGCCAGAGGTGTGAAACTCAAAGCCTTTGGGCCACATGTAGCCAACAAAACAACTGTGCTCAACTGGAACCAGATTAGTAGTTGGCAAGTATTTAACAAAAATAAGTAAAAATACAATAAAGCAAAGATAATGTTCACTTGTCGTTTTCTCTGTCAATATATGGCCAACAGGATCTGTTTCTATTTGAATGTGACCCTATTTTTCCAGGCAGCTTTCTAAAATTAGAGAAAATGACCATCTACACTGGTTCCAGTGATATCACACACTTGTCCATTCCCTAGTAACATCATTTCAAGAATGTTATTACAAACCCTATTAACAACATCAGTAGGGGTATACTTGTATGCAGCATGGCATCTTTTGACAAGGGAAAAGGGAGAAAAAAACTTTTTAATATGGTCTATGCCTTCGAAGTTTATAATCTAATATGAGAGATTAAAGAGACAAGCATGAAATGGTTAGCTAAGGGCACTTCAAAGACAATATGAGATTAAGAGCTCAAAATGAGCCACACTTACAAGGAGAGTTCAGAGGAAAGATAAGAACCCTGAGGGAAAACCTCTGGGCAAAAAAGAGGACTTAAATAGCACTTAACAGATGAGTAAAATCTGAAAATCTGGGCAGATGGCAGGAGGGGAAATGGGGAGAGGCAGGAGTCATTCAGATAAAAACATGGGTAGAAGTCTGAAGGCAGTAAGAGAACATATGTATTTGAAGGGTAGTGTAGGGAATAGCCGGAACAGAACGTTGAGGAGGAGCAGGTTGACCAGACAGAAAAGGTCTGAATTTGGAGTGATACCAGAATACTTTCTCCTACAAGTAACAGATGACTGGAGAAGGATGGGGTGGTGGGGGTGATGGTGGGGGTTTGAGAAGGGGATTGACATCATCCGATGTTGTGAATGACCCCTTCCTTTTAAAACACAGTGACTGATCCTACTTCTACTCTTACTCATTTACCTCTGATGATATAACCCTTCCCCAACCTGCCTTCCTTCCACTCCCCTGGGTTTGCTCTTTTGGCCCTATGTTCACATCCATATGCATGAATGTGTATGCACACACAAACATCTATCATGGCTACACACATATGGATATGCACACTTGTTCTATTTCCTGGCATCAGCCATCAATATGAAGATGCCTCGGAAACGTATTTCTCCAGATCTTCAACATCCTAACGTTTACACCACATCTCATACCATGTCGACTCAGCCTTCCTGTAGGGGATGTCTCTCCACTCCAAACTCAAAGACTCCAAATCAGATTACTATTTTCTCTTACAACATTCATTTTCTAAAATTTTGATTTCCAAATTCTCATCCCCCACCCCACCCTCTGCAACTCCTTGAGAAGGCAAGAAATATATCGATTATACATGTGACATTACATAAAACATATCTTAAAACACACACACTTTAGGAGAAAAATAAATAAAGTGAAAAGTTATGTTTCAAGCTACACTCAGGAGTTCACAGTTTCTGAAAGTGGAAAGCATTTTTCACCATGGGTCCTTTGGAGCTGTCTTGGATCAGCATCTTGATCAGAGCAGCTAAGTCTTTCATGGTTGATCATCGTTTACAATGTTGCTGTTACTGTATACAGTGTTCTCCTGGTTCTGCCCACTTCACTGGTCATCAACTCATTTAACACTTTCCAGTTTTTTCTGAAATCATCTTGTTCACCTTATAGTCAATAGAATAAGGACTGCTACTGTTCTTAAAGGTGCTACCTTCAAGTCTCTTACACTTGAAATTTCAGCATTACTTTGTTTCTTCTTCTCCCTCTTTCCTTATTGCCAAATTTTATTTTTCGTTCATACTCCCTTAACTGCTTCTTTATATCTATCCTTCTTGTATTAACTACAGTTCAGGCCATCAATATCTCCTGCCTGGGATTATTTCAACAGTTCCTGAACTGGTCTTATTGACACTTTGTCATTATGACACCTATATTGACACTATATCCAACTTGAAAAAAAAATACTACTTCCCACTTCTAAAGATCACAAAAAGACTTTAAAGATGTCTTTGTCAGCGGAGACTTTCAAATATTTAAAACTCTCTTGATACAACAAACTTAAAAATCATCAAGTTTCCATTTATTTGTCTCTTTGCTCTGAACTTCAGTGATGTAAACTTTATTTTGCATCGTTTTGTGTTTTAACTGTCTCTCTCACCATTCCTAGCCCAAAGACAACTATTTCTTTTTAAATTGATCAGGATAATTATTTTAAAATGTCTACAATTAAGCCATTTTTTAAAAGCCTGGAGAAAATATTCTGGTATTATAATTCACAAAATATAGAAATTTAAATCTAAAATGCATTAAGTATTTCACACCCAAAAGGTTTACTACTTTGAACTGTGCCAAAGCATTCAATTATCTCCATTAGTAATCACTTAGTTATTCCATTTGTGTATGTTGTCATCCATCATCTACGTCATACTATTCCAGTCCCACCACTGACGCCAACAAGCTATGTGACTTTAAACAAGTCACTCTCCTCTCTAGGTCTCAGCTGAAACACCTCTGGGGATGGGGGTAGGGAATGACTAAATTGGTGTAGAGGTACCTCTCATCTGTGAAACTGATTCTAAAGCTTAATCAAGGAATAAACAAAGGGATAATTTTCTTCTCTTGCCAAATGCAGGCAGAGTAAAAAATTTCACTCAGACTAACTAGATAAAATCAGTCTGAATTAGTAATGTGAATCTTGGGACTTCTAATTTTTTTTTGAAGAGATGCAATTATACTATACTATATATATAGTATATATATATACTATATACATACTATATACCATTCTGCTATGCTATAATTCAGAGTAAGCCAATATGAAGTGTTGTCTAGTAAGAGGGAAGAATGAGTACTAAATTAGTCTGTCAGTTAACTATATGTAAATCATCACTTCAAGAGTATGATAACATGGTTAAGGCAACGTCCTACTCACACAAGTACAGCACATGAACACGATGATGAAGGATTCAAGGATCCCCGCTGCGCCTACAATCCATGTTAAACGCAGAAACAGAATGACCCCAAGGATGTTCTGCAGGCAGGGCAAGTAGACCCCAATGAAGGTTCCCATCCGTGGAGCCTGGTACAGAAGGCAAATAAAATCTCAGACAACACGTCCTCCAATCAACAACATTGTCTTGATGCCTCCAGCAGAGTGCAAGGTCTGAGGGCAGGGATGTTTTATTTCTGGCTTTGGAGCAGCAGGGAATTTAATATTTCCACAATTCCTCAAAAGTTCTTTTGAGTCCCTGTGATAGAGAGATGGCCAACAGGGGCACTGTTTGATTTGAGGAGTCTTCATGGAATAATTGTTTAGAAGCCCTAGGATTTGGGAATCACAAGCATAATACGTGCCTTCACTTTTTCCAATGAGAGAGTTTTATAAACTTATTTTGTCCAACATTCCCTTTAATTAAGACTACATAGCTACAACAGAAAACTCTGAAGCCAAATTGAATTATTATAGGCCCCCACCCTCTTCCATTATAATTCTACACAAACCATCCTCTGTGACAAAGACAAACAGCTTTAAGCAAGCATACAATATAGAGTGTCCCAAAAGTCTTAAAACTGCACTAAGTCTTGGGACACCCTGTATAAACACACACCCACACCCTGTTTTATTTCTTGAGGGATAATTTACAATAAAAGGATCACTGAACAAAGTTTTGTCTGTGGTGATGTCTATTAAGTAATCTTATGCAATCTCAATATAACATACCAACAAATATTGAAAGATATCTTGTTGTACAAGAACTTTTATGGCTGAATTCTGTTCTCAGAATGTTGTGTTTTTTTAAATTAACAAACAGTAATCTTTGTATTCTTTAAAGAAGAAGCAGGAGGAGAAGGAGGAGGAGAAGGAGAAGGAGAATAGATTCTCAATGAAAATACCTTGATTTCTTTTCTCTTGCTATCTTCATCCTCCTCATGTTCGACCACACCCTGACTCAGATTGGTATAATTTGCTAGTTTATTAAGAAGCGACGATACCATGGGGTTGCTATCCATTTCTTCCTGTTTGGATGATAACACAAAAAAGAAAATTTTGTTTTGCTGTAAGAATGTACCCTAACACTGGTATTTTTAAAATCTTCCAACAGTTTTGAAAAGAAAAAATACAAAGAAAAAAAAACCTCTGCTGACATGTAGTGAACAAACCACTCAGTGAAGGAAATCAGTCTCTTCAATTTACAGAGCATAAGTACTTATTCACCCTGAGTAAATGGGCAAATAAGCATTAGAGCCACTTGGGAAATGGTTATCAATGAAATCTGTCAGTGCTCAGGAGGCATAAAATTAAGACTTCTTCCTTCAAAAAAGGCAATTTGAATGGTGATTTAATTCAACAGTTCTCTTTTAACACCAAATACATACCAACATTCTTCCTTCTCTACCTGCTCCCCCAATTTACACCAATAAGAACAACCAAGAAGATTAATTTTAAAAGGCTATAATTCAGAAAAGCCAGATCTAGCCATTCACTCTTCTGGCTCATTGGCATTTTTTTAATGCTTCAATTACTGAAGCACTGACATTTTTCTGTACATATTTTTTCAAGCTTTACCCTTAAAGTTTCAAATGCACAAAAATTTGGCTCAACCTTAGAAAAGTAACTTGGGGGGTGGGGGAGATTCATTTAACTCACCCTCAAACATTTGCTTTTATACAACAATAAAAAGGCAATTTGTGTCAATGATGAATTAACAGGCTTTACCTTTACCAACAAATACCCTTGGTAAAAATTAGATGTATTTGTACATTCACTACATAAAGGAAAGAAAACAACTTACCTCAAACAGAGCCATGTTCTTTCCTTCATAAATATTCTCTCTTTCCATGTCAGTATTGTTAATGAAAGGGCTGTTTTCTCTTGGGGTCCCATCTCCTATTAGGAAGGAGAAGAAAAAAAGTATTATTAGCCCATTTGGAAAGGAATCTAAAGCTGTAGCCAACCTGCATCCCTAAGCATCTGTCTCCACTCCCTTCAGGGTCACCACATCCATCACTCTTTAGAATACGATATATTAAGATTTTTAATCACACAAGATCATCGAGACAAAAAGGATATTTATTTGTGAAAGGGAGCAGCTTAGGACTGATTGTTGAAAGCACCTTAGAGTTTCTAAATACTCTATGGCACATTCTCCCTCCCTATTGTGTATTGGTTCCAACTTATCGTCTCTTTGCAACGGCTATATGCCTACAAGTCTACTAACATATTAGTCATCCAATGCCTGTTACATTTGGACAACTGACAATTTTTATCATTTTGGTTTTTTCTACAAGAATGACTAGATCACTCCCTTCTGTGGGATATATTCCACGACAGTGGATTATTTCAAAATAGCTGACTAGAAGGGGGTAGGGGGTAAGACCCACCATGAGAGTTATACCGGGGGGCAGTTAGGCAGCTCAGTGGATACAGCACTGGCGCTGAAGTTGGGAGAGCCTAAGTTCAAACCCAGCTTTGGACATTTATTAGCTGTATGGCCCTGGGCAAATCACTTAACCCCGTTGTCTCAAAATAAAAAGTTATACCGGAGGAATATAATATATGTAAATCAGCATAACAATGAGCTACTAACAGTGGGATTCTAATATATGTACCTAAATAAGGAATTCCCAGGTCAGGGCACTTTATCAATGCAGATCGGTTTAGAGAGATGCCTGACCCAAAGTAAATTAAGTAATCTCCCCAGGGGGCACAGACAGCATAGTTATCCCTTCCACATCCTGGACATTAGGAGTGTGGCCGCCCAAAATTTTTGGTTCTCTCTTCATACTAAAGAAGAAGCCTGAATTTTTTCTTTTTCTTTTATGGAGTACCTTATTATAAAATTTGGATTGACTGTCCAGTCATAAGCTTTAAGTAGGTCAATGTTAAATAAAAATACTTTTTCTGTGTTGCTCTACAGGCCTTCTCATCATCTGGACAAAAATCCCAAAAATTCCCATTTAATTTCTCAGGCCGACACACAGTATGTCAGAACCACAATGGGGAAAGTCGAGATGTGGAAGAGATAACTTGTCAGAGGCAAGACTTTAAGGGCTTCTTGACCCTAAGGCCAGCTTTCTATCAATTGCTAACAGCAAGAAAAGGTGGCAAGGCAAACAAATTATAATAAATGTCCACAAACATGATATAGATTGTACTAAGAAATGAGGTTTCCGGGCCTCCAAGTGTGTCTCTTTGCCATTCTCTGGGTAGCAGTAACAACTCTGCTTAAACCAATTTGACACAGACTTGGCTATCATAAAACAAACACAACCAAAACACATTCTTTGGATGTGAAAGTTAGCAAACAAAGGGCTTTTCTCACAACAGCCCTGCAACAAAGTTAGTGAAGTTATTACAAATGAGGAAAATAGAACAGTGAGGGGAGAAGCGATTTTCTTTCAAGGCACAAGGACAGAAGTGATTTACCCTCAGGTACAAGGACAAAGTAGTCTACACCCGACTGCATCCGACTCCTTTCAAGAACATCAAAAGACGCTGTTTTGGCGGTGCCGGATAGAGTACTGGATCTGGAGTCAGGAAGACCTGAGCTCAAACGTGGCCTCGGTCACTAAGTTGGCTGTGTGATCTTCAACAAGTTATGTCACTTCTGTTTGCCTCTCCCTACCTTCCAATATTTGTAAAGCACTTAACTCAGTGCCCGGCACATAGGAAGAGCTATAAATGACAGCTATTGTTATTTTGGGGTAACATGGTAAAACCTGACACCTGAAAGAAACGAAAAATGAGAAAATTCTTCAGCAAGAATATGGTGTTAATGCTGGCTCAGCAGATGATATATCTGGGGGGGGGGGGGCAGGTTGAGGAGGTTATGAAAACCAAGCTGAGCTTCAACATCCACTGACTTAGGTTTACTGAGGTTGCAGTCATTTACTGAGGAAGGATGTCGCTGCAAATAAACTGCCTAAGTACCAAAGGAAATAAATGCAAAAAAGTTTTGAAACTGAACCCATTCACAGACTTAGCTCTTCTCAGCAATACAAGGCCCTAAAACAATTCCAAAGGACTCATGATGGAAAATGCCATCCACATCCTGAGTAAGAACTATGGAGTCTGAATGCAGAGTGAAGCAGATTCTCATGTTTTCTCCCATTCATTATAACTCTTCTATGCAACATGACTAATATCAAAATGTGTTTAATAGGAATGTATGTGTAGAGTCTATATCAGATTGCATGCTGTCTTGGGGATGGAGGGGGAGAAAATTTAAAACTTACAAAAGGCAATGTTGAAAACTAAAAATAAATAATTTTTTTAAAAAAGAAAGAAATGCCAATCATTTATCATCTCTCAGCCTCAGTTTCCTCATCTGTAAGGTCCTTTTCCAGCTCCAAATATCCAACTGGAATCATATTCATTGGCTGTGCATGTTAAATGTACAAAAAGCCAT
>CM053622.1:292432887-292479124 GCA_028646595.1 Phalanger gymnotis | reverse complement strand
CTGCTTATGGAAACAGGTGTCACAAAGGGTGGGATTTCTTAAGACAACCCATTATGGTGAATCCCTAATAAACTTTGTCTTTTCCCTTGGCAAAAAAAAAATAAATTAAAAATTAAAAGCATGAATTAAGTTAAAACATTAAATGATTTAAAGATTAATTTATTTCCTAATATCTAAGTAGGTTCTTTTAGCACCTCTCCCAAGACAGCTGTGAGACTCAGGACAAATCATTTAATATCTCCGGGCCTCAGTTTCTTCATTTGAAAAATAGGTAGGCTGCACTAAATCTCCTAAGGATCCTCTCCAAAATGGGCTTTTTATAGTTTTATGTTACGAATGTATTCCTGATATGAATTCAATGTTGATGCAAAGCACACCAAAAATGAAAAAAAAATCGGTTTTTTCAATTAAGAAATTCCCAATATGGGAAATCTCACAATAGGGACTGACTTGTTCTACTTATTCTTCTTAACAGACTACGTATTTAATCATTAATTCTATATGTACAATCAACACATTAATACAATTAATTGTGTATGCACCTGCAGAATAATGGCCTATAGAGAAAACCTCATTTCTGAGGAGTTCCTAGACAGAACCACCATGCTCAATGTAACTTCTAATAAATACAAAAAGCAACCAAATTTGCTCCTTCCCAGGAAATCAAATGCCTATCCCCAAAACAGCCTTAATCAAAAAGCAAAGAAGGGGCGCTGGTTCTTACTCCACCTCCTTGCAAAAGGTCTTACCTGTCTGCTACCTGCAGTGCCTGTACGTGCCTTGGATGTAGTTATATACATATTATCTCCCCTACTAGAAGGGGACCGCCTCGAGGGCAGGTAACCTGTGTTTGCCTTTCTTTGGGGAAATAGAAGTGAAAAAGCATTTACGTAGTCCTACTATGTGCTAGGGACTTTACAATCATCTTATTTGGTCTTCAAAACAACCAGTGAGGTTGGTGCTGCTATTATCTCCATTTTACAGGTGAGGAAACTAAGGCAAACTGAGGATAAATGACTTGCTCAGGGTCACGCAGCTATTAAGCATCTGAAGCTATATTGGAACTCCGATCTTCCAGACTCTAGGCCCTGGTCTCTTTTCTCCACATTTAACACAGTTCCTGATCCATAATAAGTGCTTTAAAACACCCTGTGAGAAAACCAGTCAACAAATTAGGCTGTAAATATTGCACAGCTAAAATGAAAAGGGAAAAACATGGATTCCACATAGGTTTTGTCATTTACCCTGATAAATGTTTACATGGGTCCCTGTATAAATGATTCTGAGCTACAGAACACACACACAGCCTAGTCCAAAGGTTCTGTCAAGGGCAAAATACAATATGAGCCCCAGAAAATCAGGGACTGCTGTCCCAGGGGTCCTCCCTCATCTGAACTCCACCCTTCCCCTAACATAGTACTCTCTGTACCCAGTAAATATTTAATTCATAATCGCTGACAAGCATTTATTAAACACCTAGTATTTGCCAGGTTTGGAATCAGTTGCATAACATGGGAGACACTGGCAAAGACCTACCCAGCATGGCATGCTCACAAAGAAGCCACTGTACTCTATGGGAGAAGCTGAATTGCAGTAGCTCAAAAGAATTGTGAGAGGCACAAATTTAGAGATATCTCTACTCCAAAAGTTCACATGGACTATTTGTGCTCAACCTGTGGTATAGCCTTCCAAGCTCACACTGGTCTAGTCAGACACAATGTACCTTTGCAAAATAACATAGTGATGTCATTTTGATCCTCTTCAAGGACAAAGGACAACGACCAACTGCTTGCCAGGTGCCCTGAAGGATACAGTATTTAATGAAGGAAGAAACCCATAGAGATTAATGTGGTCCAGGCGCTTTGCTTTCTGAAGGCTTAATTTAATCCTAAACTTGGAGGATCTGCAGAACCACAGATTTATTCATCAGGTGATCGACCCCCTCATGCCACACGAGGAAACAGAAAGCCTAGAAATCACAAGACCCTAGATGCTGAGCTGGAAAATGCTGTAGAGGCTACCTAGTCCACATACCCTCCTTTTTAGACACCTACAGGGAAGTAACCAATGTTCTACCACTGAACCAAGTTTTCAAAGTCCTATAGTTTTCTTTCTTTCAAAACAGTCCTGTAAATATTATTCCCATCCTACAGGTAGATAATGTGAAACTCAAGAGTCAGTCTCAAAGTTGGATACAGTCCAACTTACACTTTAACAAAAATCCTGACAAGAATATCCCTAACAAAACATTCAGTCTCCCACTGACTTCCTGAAAAGAGGTAGGCCATCACCAGGCATCTTGACTTATGTCCTACCATTGGACTCTGCTGACTTTGGATTAGGGGGTGAGGCTGACGACTTTGCACAGCTCCCTTAAATCCAACTTACTTTCAAGTCGAGATATCAATCACCCTGCTGCCAACACTGGTCCTCTGGGAGATCAAAGGATGAACAACAATCCAGTAAAGGGAAACCCACTGTACTGCCTAAGGTAGCCTATTCTACTTTGAGGCAGCTCTTCCAAGAAGTTTTTTTTTTCCCTTAAATAAACTCAAAATCTGCTTCTTGGTAATCTTCACTTTCCTAATAGCTCTGGCCCCCTATGACAATACAGAATAAGTCAATCGTTTAAGTCCTTATAAAGGGAGAGGCACTAGAGATAAAAAGGCTAAAAAATAATAATAACCCGTCCTTAAGGAACTCATTGGAGGAGGGGAGAGGGGAGTGTGTTTAGGGAGAGGAACTAGACCACAGATTCAAGGATACAGGAAATACAGGAGATGGGGAAACTCTTTCTACCAATGCACAAGAACACCTTCTTTGGAAAGTACAGTCCTGGCGAGCAGCGTACAGGTTAATTGACTTGCCCAGGATCATAGTGTCAGTATGTGTGAGAGGCAAGATTTGAATCCAAGTCCTTCTGGCTTTGAGGTCAACTCACTATGCAAGCTGCTTCTTTTGGGAGAGGGTCTAGTAGCTCAAAAGGATCAAGAAAGACTTCCTATAGAAAATGGTGCTTAATGGTACCTTACAGAAAAGGAAAGTTTCTACAACAAAGGTGAGGAGGGAGAGAAATCCAGGGATGTGGGCTGGCCAATGCAGAGGCAGAAAGACAGAAGATAAAGTCTCAAGCATAAGAAGCAAGTGTGGAAGGTACTAGGAACAGCCTGTGAAGTATACAAAACTGCAAATCTACTATGTAAAACTTGCTAAAATCATTATATATAATATATAAATGCCAAAGAAAGAAGTGAATATTTCCTCCAAAAGGTAACAGGGAAACACTGGAGTTTAAGCAAGGGAATGACAAGATCTCTGCTTCAGGAAAAGGATGGATTAGAGGGGAAGAGCTTTGAGGTAGGGAGACTAAAGGTGAGGCTTTCACAATAGAAAAAAGGAGCTGCATGTGAGGTTACGAGTGTAGAAAGTACAAGATGATAACTGAATGGATATGTGAGGAAAGAGAACACTCACGGATCAAACTGAGGTCGCAAATTTGAGTGGCAGGAAGGGTAATGGTTCCTAAATCTAATCCCTTAAATTTTTATTGTTAGGTCATTTTGGCCACGTCTGACTCGTTGTGACCCCATATGGGGTTTTCTTGGCAAAGATAGTAGAACTGTTTGCCATTTCCTTTTCCGGCTCATTTGACGGATGAGGAAACTGAGTCAAACAGGGTTAAGTGACTAGCCCAGAGTCACACAGACAGTGCAGGGCCAGATCTGAACTCAGGAGGATAAGTCTTCCTGATTCCAGGCCCAGTACTCTATCCCCTGGCTGCCCATCAACAAGACAGCCCTTCAAATGTTTCAGCAGCAATTTTGTGTTGTCCTAAGCCTTCTCTTTTCTAGAGTAAATTTCCCTAGTTCTTCTAACAAACACCCCTTCATGTTTTGGCAATCAGGAACAAAGAGACAGCTAGCTTCATATTAAGGAGATTTTTAATTAAAAATATAAAGCTATAGGCAAATAAAAATTCTTATTTGGCATGTAGTATTATCTAGTTGACTATGTTTGCAAATACTCCTACCAGCTGTATTCAAGAGATTGAAGACCCACAGATTTTGTTTCACAAACAGTAATTTTAAAAACTCCTGTAAATTTTTCCCCTGTCTGGCAGGGTTCCAGGGAAGATACGCTACGCTACTGAAAAGATTAATTCTCAAACTCTCAAACTACAATCTTGGTCAATTTGTTCACATGGATGTTCACAATGTTAGGCCTTTTCTTGATGGGAAAATGAAATAATGTTTCATTCTTACATTCATCACCCACTTAAGTACTATCCAGTAAGGATGAGCTGCAGGATATGAAGGCAAAAGCCCTGGAGTAGGTAGGAGTCTGGTTTCTGGGCCCAGCTCTTCTACCAACCGTGAGTCTATGAACACGTCATGTTCTTTCTCTTGGCAATTTATGGGATCGCCTGTAAAAATGACTGGGCTGATATGAGCATCTAAGAGTTGGAGGATACATGAGGTCCCTTTTAGCTCCAAAGGGCTATGATGCTATCGTTAACCTCTGAGATCAATTAATATAGCTTTAACTGGATTGTCTTTAACAAGCTGCTTCTCATTCTTACTTTAAAGATCTCTCACCATTACAGATCCTCAAAAAAAATTATTTACCACCAACCCCTTGTGCTGAGGCACTGGGCAGCTAGGCGGCTCAATGGATATAGTGCTGAGCCCGGAATCATCCTGAGTTCAAATGTGGCCTCGGACACTTACTAGCTGGGCAAGTCACTTATCCCTGCTTGCCTCAGTTTCCTCATCTGTAAAATGAACTGGAGAAGGAAATGGCAAACCGCGCCCATATCTCTGCCAAGAAAACCCCCAATGGAGTCCTGAAGGGTCAGGGATAACAGCTGAACAATAAAATCTCTACTTCTTACTGTGAAAGACAGGGTAGGATGTATTGAATTTCTAGAATCCACACTAAGTAAAAATGTATTGACTCTTCACAGGAATTGACACCTTCTGGGTACAGCACTATAAGATTTGGTCTTTGAAGGCTAAAAAAGTTTTCTATCTCCCCAAAGAATAAAACCAAGGAGTCATAGTATTCAATTCAATAAACATTTATTTAGCACCTCCTGTTATTTAGGCACAATAAGCACGGAGGATAGAGAAAGAAGCAAAAGCTCCAGGAGCTTACGATCTAAAGAGGGGGACAACATACAAACAAATATATTCAAAGCCAGCTATATACAGGATAGGAAATAATTAATAAAGGGAAGGTACTGGAATTGAAAGAGGTTGGGAAAGGCTTCCTGTAGGAGCATGAACAAAGCAGGTTAGCTGACACTCTAGAGTCTGTTTCAAGATAAGTCAAAGGAAACAGGAGCCTAAAGGGAGAGATCTACTTAAGGAGAAATCGACGCAGTTTGTGCTCCTATCCCTGCCTTCTTCAGTTTCTCATCTCCTTGCACCAAACAAAAAGTTGCTATTACTTTAAACAGATTCCACATTTTTCCCCTTTAACCTAAAAAGGATAGCCTTGTTATAGAAAGATATTATTTAGTAATAAGGGGCACTACACTTGAATATAAATAAAAGAAATTTTTTAAAACCATATCTACGAGACACAGACTGAGGGTGGCAAGCAGGGGGTGGGGTGGGTGGAGGAAGAATATAGAAAGAATGAGTAATAAAAGTCAAAAAGCCACATGGAAAACCTCCTTAAATGAGGCACCCTTTTAAAGAGTATCTATGGTTTTTTTCAATTACTGTGAGAGGAATGAGCCGTCCTATTAGCTCAACTTTTCAAGAATGGAGGGTGAACCAGAGAAAGTGGCACATTTTCATAATTTTAACACTGGAAGTGACCCTTACAAGGTATCTAACCCAACTCTCCACAAAATATATCCTTACCAGCTATGGCTCAGATTGAGGTTTGTGGCCACAGCAAGTACTGACCACTGTTAAGATCCCAACCCAGGGCAATGATTCAGGGCCAGATGTATAGTCAACATTTTTACAGACCCCAAGCACTATAAGACTCCAAGCTGAGCTACGTCCCCATTCTTGAATCCAGGGATGCATCCCTCACTGGTAACACAGAAAGCTTACAATGTGGATACTGTTATTTTTTCTTTGTCTTATAACACAGTGGAACCCCATTGTAAGATGGTATTATAGGGTCATAGAGACAATCTGGAGCAATGTTAGAGAAATTTAGTCCAATATCCTCTGGGAATGTAAGGAAACTGAGTGCTAGAACAGGTAAGTCATTTGCCTACGGTCACACAGCTACTAAGTAATATAGACAGGTCTAAAAGTCAGGTTTCCTGATGCATCTCCTCCATACTGTGCCTCCTCCATACTGACTCAGAAATTGGCTTAAAAGTAGTACAGTGAGGGGCTCTCACTCACTGGAAGTGTCATGTGATTTGACCAGAGGAGACTCTGAGTTGTCTCCTGGCTTTGAAAACCCAGATGTTGGTGCCTCTCTCTCTAGTAACAATGTATGGTCAGACAACTAGAGGCCTGTCTGCGTGTTTGTTCTGTTTATATTGTCTCTGTATTTGCTCTGAAGTTCAGGGTGCTGGCTTTTCCCCCTGAACTAAGCAAATGATATATGTTATGTTTGATTAAAGTGAGATTGTTAACCCCTTTAAAAAAAAGAGTAGTACGGTGACTCCACTAGAAAATTAGTCCATAACTTTTTGCTACTCATGAAAAAATGTTTGGGATCTGGGTAATTCACAGAGACAAGAAGATAAGTAACACTGAGCAAATAATAAGATATTTTTTAAAAGGAAAGAGGAACAGTGATACTTTATTTTTTTAAATATAGAAAACAACAGCCAAGGAGTACTGAGATGTAGGACAGACAGCTTTGAAAGCTACTGAATTAAATTATTATATAGTTAAAATGAAAGGCAAGCAATATGTAATAGAGGCCTGCAATTTTATGTACAATCCTCTTTATTTCTATTCATTTATGTATATAGAAATGCCCACTTTATTTGGGATTTAAGTTCAGAATAAAAATAACATTAAAAATAAAATACTTATAAAGTGGACTGCCAACTTTACATAATAACTGATCAAAATTAACTCAGGTTATTCTAAAGTATGGCAGAATCTTGTAGCACTTTAAAGACCTCATTGCATACTGTCTATATAGTACTGGAGATAGGAAAGGTATATGATTTTGGAAGGTCCCAGAACTCCCCTTCTCCCCTCAAGCTCCCTAGGCCACAGTCTTCAGCAGAGGGATTCAGCTCCAATTTTGAGAAGGGATTCTAAGCCTTTGAAAGCTCCCTCACTACAAATTTCAAAAGGCCTCTGTGTTGTTGCCCATCCTTCACACCCACCGACCTTCTGCTCCTCTCCTGAATTAGAGATGGCCCCTTTCCTTGCCAAGACCAAACTTGCTACTTGTGACCTTAATTCCGTCCCCATTTGGTAGCTCACAGCAATCACTCCTCCCTTCTTACTGTTCCCTCTATCTACTGGCTCTTCACCTACACTGCCAACAAACATGCCAAGATCTCCTCCAACCTGAAACCTTCACTTAACTCTGTTGGACCCTCAACTCCTAGGAAAAAAAAACCACACTTGCTACCCGCATTTCCTCGCTCTCCACTTTCTGCAGACCACTTGCCATCTGACCCCAACCCCTCTACTAAAACTGTTAACTATGATCTCGAAAGATTACGTTTCAGGCACAATTTTCTTCTGTTCTACTGTATTATAGGAAGTTTTCATTTTATTTGATGTCTGTTCAGACTGGAGTAATGTTAGAACAGTAACAACAGACAACGATCTCTTAAATGCTAAACTCAGTGGCCTCAGTCCTCATCCTCTTTGACCTCTCTGCTGCTGCTGATGCTTTTGACCTTATCTCAGACACTCTCTCCTACCTAGGTTTTCATTAGGTGGCGCTCTCCTGGTTCTTAATGATTCAGGAAACTGCGGCAAAAAGAAGATAAGCATCAGGTCGCAAAATCAGTGTCTCTGAGGCCAGACTGCTTCACCTAGCTGCCATAGACAGACAGACACACATACACATACACATACACATACACATACACACACACACACACACACACACACACACACACGCTGCTTTTGGCATTTTCGTGTATTAAACTAACGGGGTGCATCCCTCCTAGTGGAATCTCTGGGCCAGCGGATAGGAAATGGCCACGTTAGCTGTCCTATGTACATAATTCCAAATTGCTTTCCAGAATGGTTGCATTAATTCACAGTTCCAACAGAAACACGTTACTACACCTATCTTTCCCCAACTGTCCTCCCACACTATTTTCAGATAGATCATTTCTAATTTCACTTCAAAACTTGATAAAGAAAATCATTAGGCACTACTCATGTTTTTCATATTTGGTAAGTAGGGTCAATTTTTCTTCCAACAAATTGAAGCAAGAAGGGGAAAGATTACATAAAAAAGAATATTTCTCCTGAGAAACAAGAAATTTTCTCTCTGCTAAGAAAGAGCTGTAAGAGAAAAGAATGTGCCAGGTACTGTGCTAAGCCCTTTGCAAGGATTCTCTCATTAGATCCTCAACAACCCTGGGAGGTAAGTGCTATTATTATCCCCATACTACAGATGAAGCAAACAGGTGTTAAGTGACTTGTGCTCGGGGTCTTACATCTAGTGAGTAGAGATGGATTTGAACTCAGATCTTCCTGACTCTAGCCCTGGCACTCTATCCACTACACCACCCAGCTGCTCCAGAAGCAAAGGTATTGATGGAAATAACATAGTAAAATAATAAAACCAACAGACTACTCATCCAGAGGACACCACTAATCCTAGGTTGGTTTCTGTGTATTAAGTGAGCTTAGGTGAGTCACTTAAATTGTCTAGATGTCAATTTCCTTAACAATAAAAATAAAGGAGTAGGACTAGAGCTAATCCCATGATTAAGTAAGGATGAATGTACTATACGTGTGGAAAAAAGTAATGCCCAAGGTAGAAGTGAGTTAGGACAACTGACAAAGGAAAGAGTAGGGAACACAGACAAAGAATAATAATACATCAGGAGACCATGGCTGGGGTCCCACGTATGCCACAATTTTACTAGCTGTGTGGTCTTTACCTAAGCTTCAAATACACCATCTGTAAAATGGAGATAAGATGAATACAGCCTGCCTCAGAGTTGTGAGGAAAACTTTTGATCTATACGTGCAGACAATATTAATAACATTTTTTGCAAGCAGGGATACATAGCTCCCCGTGACGGTCAGCAGGGGGCAGCAGCAAGGCTAGCTTAGCTGCTCTCTGTCACAGTCCTGGGGTGGAGAAAGCTAGCACAATGTGCAACCTGATGTTCATCCACATTCCCAGGTCAAATGTTCCTGGATAGTGCCAGTAGGTAGATTTCTTATTTCTAGTGGGTTAGAGCACCAGTTACTCACTATAAATGAAAGCCGAGGCAAGTCATTTCTCCAGGACTTTAAATTTTTTAGTGTGTGTGTGTGTGTGTGTGTGTGTGTGTGTGTGTGTGTGTGTGTGTGTATTTCTCATATATAAAATAAGGGACTCAACTAAATTCTCTCTCTTCTCTCACTTGCTTTCACTCCCCTCACCACCTCTTTCCTTCCCTCTCTCCCTCCCCTCTTGGCCTCCTTCAAAAACTATACCCATTTAAAATGCGTATATACAGTCAAGCAAAACACATTCCCAAAGTGACCATGTTCAGAAAAGAATCTCAGTCTATAGTCGAGTTCAGCACATCTCTCTTGTCTGTCCTATGTCTTTTTTCAGATAAACAGCTATCTCACATGTAATACTAAATTAGTTGATTTGATCCATTTTAAGTATTCAAGTTATTGGTCTAGCTGAGAAGAGATCCTGTCCAAGTTAACTTGTTGATCTTTCTGGATCTTTGCCTCCTATCCAATGCTAGCTACCTTTCCTTACTTGGATATCTACAAATTTGGTATGCCTGCCATCTGTGCCTTTATACAGATAGCTGGTAAAACTGGGCACAGGGCCACAGATTCCCTACAAGAGACTTAATTCCAAGATAACATCACACCACCCATAGCTACTCTTTGTTTCTGGACATTCATCCAGATCCACTTAAATGCACTCTATAGTCCATTTCTATATAATAACTTGACCACATGAAGTTCATGAAAGCATTGTCAAATGCTTTGCTAAAATCTAACTAAATTAAATATGCCCTGATATATCAGTCTAGTAATCCTACCAAAAAAAAAGAACCGAGGCTGTTCATAACTTGTTTTTGACATAATCATGTTCACTTTGTGATCATTGCTTCCTTCTCTAGATATTCTTTAACCATCCCTTTGACAATGTTTCAATATTTTGCCAACAAAATCAAGTCCACTGGCCTTTGCAGAATCTACTTCCTTTGACAACGGAAGCAATATTTGACCTGGTCGAGTCCCGTAGCTTCTCTCACTCCCCATAATCTATCAAAAATCACTTAGTTCTCAGCAACTACCACTTTCATTACCTTAGTTTATGGCCTCATCTGAGCCTGCTGACCTCAGACTCCTCTAGAACAGTTAAGGGTTGGCTCTCTTTACACCATCCCTGCTTGTTTGGCTTCAGTTTCATTTCCCTCTGAGCCATTTCTGTTGCATCCTTTCTAGTCCAAAGGTCGTTGTTGACTGAGAACACAGGAACCGCATAAAAACTGAGGGGCTCCACCTCCTCTTCCCTTTTGGTTAGCTTCATCTCATTCATCCTCTACCAAATTTCCGACCCTTCTTTATTCATTCTCTTTCTCAGCAAACTGAGAAAGCAAAAAAGAGTATTTCTCCTGAGAAACAAGAAAGCAAACTGACTACAGCAAACTGACTTGTGACTTAATTGATTGGGGAGTCGCTTAAAGTTCAAGACAATTTATTTTTCTTTGGTCAGATAACTAAAAGGCATTATCTATTTGATTTAAGGAAAACCTTGCTAATAATTAGACACACCTAAAAATGAAATGGGTTTTTCCTCCACTGGAGGTCTGCTTGACCACCATTTGTTGGCTATGTTATAGAAGAGATTCTTTTCTGGGTGTGGATTTGGACTAAATGACTTCTGAATCCTCTAACTCGGATTCTAGAACATCAGTAGTTGTATAAACTTATTGTGTATAAACAGTACATAGTTTATACTTCTAACAAGCAAACATTTTAAGTTTCATAGAAATCTTCATAAAAACCTAAAGAGTTAAGTGTTGTATAAATTTCCCAGAAATTCCACAGAAAAATAATAATTTCATGGTTTTATAATATAAATGTGCTGATATTTTACTCAAAATAAGTCAGCAGGAAAACTGAATACCCTGAAGAACAAGATGATTAGTGTGGCAACTGCTGGAAGTAGAAAGTCACTTAACACATTATCTACATCTCCAAATAAGTCCGTATCAAAGGAGTCAGTGTGGTGTAGTAGGGAAGGCACCGAATTTAAAGGAAGATCCCAACTCCACCTCTCTAGCTATATGAACTTGAGTCGAGTCACAGCCTGTTTTATAAGTGAACTTTCTCATCTGCTAAACCAAGGGAATGAAGCAGAGGACCTCTGAGGTCCCTTCTACCATTAACACTCTATGGAATAAATTAATTTATAAGCCAAGGCTAATTTGTCCTGTGCATTCAAAGTTGATGTTACTAATGTTAAGTGACCAATTCTTCCAGCCACGGGTAGCACTGGGAGTCTGCTAATAATGTGTTACGGTGTGACAAACCCACTGGGACAGTTTTTGTGACCGAGCAAGTTATTTTACTTTTCAAGTTCTTTTCAGCTCCAACACCCTAAGATCCTATAAAGCTGTGGCATCAAGGCCTCCAGAGATTTAAGTTCAGTCTAGAATGAACTCCCAAACTCGAGTTTTTCTGGATGAATATGGGAAAAGCAACACAGGGCCCATTACCCCAGCTCTAAACTTCTTTCCAAAAACAACCGTAGCTGAGAACTGGAAGTATCCCTGAAGGCTCCCTAGCTAACTCAATCGCCTCATTTTACAGGAGCATCAAAGACAGAATTTGAACCCACGCCTCTGGACTCATGATTCAGCTATCCTTCAACTGTACCATACTGTACCAATGCAGAAGTTAGGCCTATATAAAAGGAGACAATCAAGCTAACTAAATAAATTTGGCCTAATTAATTAGTACCTTTCTTCCCAGAAAGTGTCTCAAAGCAGAATTCTACATTCTTACCTCATCATCATTGCATTTCACGTTTATATAGCACCGAAGGACTCCCAAAGCACTAGGGATGTGCTGGTAAATGTGTAACACCTGGTTTTCCAAAACCAAAAATGTATCCATGACACACTTAAGTTTAATCTGCACTATAAATGTTTTCTCCTTCACTTTCTTTTTTGTTTTTGTTTGAGACCCTGTGGACCACAGCACATCAGTACTGTCTATGTGGTTTTCTTGGCCAAGATACTGGAGCAGGTTGCTGTTTCCTTCTCCAGTAAATTAAGGCAAACAGGAGGTTAAATGACTTGCCCAGAGTCACAAAACTAGTAAATCTCAGAGCCCACATTTGAACTCAGGTATTCCTGACTCCAGGCTCTATCCCCATTCCACCTGGCTGCCCCTATCACTTTTTTAGTCTATTCTAAACCATAATCAGGCATTAATTTGTAGTGTTTGCTTATTTCCAAAGCACCATTCTCCAAAACCATTAACTCCAACATTCAGAATTATATAATCCGCACCTTAGAAATGAAAAAAAAAAAACTGACTCAAAAGAAGGTAATGCTCATATCTGTGGAAGGATTCAAACCAATACAGATACTGATTTGGCCACGAGATCCAACACTATTTTCTCTGATACCACAATATCTCTGCCTCCTAACAAACTGCCCCATACCTTTAAAAACAGTATGGGATTCAAGTCCATATTTCAAATAAATATCGATTTCATCAAGGGAAGATACTCATATATCAAGGTTTAGAGTCACATAATGGTAATTCTCTTTCATATAATTAACTCTGGCTTTTTATTTATCTCATGTGGTAAGACCTTGATAAAACCAAATACCTGTAATCTCTCCATGTGAGCTATTTCAACGTTCCCTTACTACACCATACCAAAAACTAAACCAAACAACATGTTGAAGCAGAAAAAGCAAGATCTTGAGGGCCTTTCATTAAATTATGACTTCAGAGAAAAGAAATGGACAAGAAGGAGTTTAGAGTTGTTTTGGATCGTTTTTTGGAGAGAGGGACTAGACATGTAGTTTGGTACAGAGGACCCCAGGGAAGAAATGGCCTCTACCAATGGGGATCTATACCTGCTGTGCAATTTTACAGTCTTAGGGAGTTAACTTTTTGTAGGTAGAGATATATGAACAAAGATAAGAAGCAATGGACATTTGTACTTTTTTTTACTCTTTAACAACTCAACTGAGAAGAGTTTAAGGCCGTTCAATCACTACCTTGATTGCCCTGCTAAAAAGGAGAAATTTTTAGAGTTACAGTGGAAAAGCCAATCAAATTTATTCGTTACAGACCGTGCTCTAACATCTGTATGATACTAGTACAATAAAGCAAGCTTAGTTGATGGTTTCAGGATAACATACAGACCCTATAAGAAGCTAAAGCATTTTTGAAGATAAATATTATGAAATTTAAAACAATGTGGAGAAATGTGTTTCCCTGAGCTGTACTCCATTAAAGGTTAACTGTTAAGACATTAGTTTGAAGTTTATTTTTAATCAAAATTTAATCAATACAATGAAATCAGAAGAAAAATTCCAATAAATGTGCTTGGGGGGAGGGGTGGAGGGAAGAAAAGCAGAGGTACTTAAGCTGTCTCTAAATCCTTTTACATAAAGAAAGATTCTAACAGTACAGTTACTAAGCCTTAGCCTCTGCAATAATGGGGAGAAAAAAGGCAGAAAATGCTCATTTTATGCTAAATTGAGGGAAAGAAACCAGTTACCTGCTTAAGTTGTTTAATTCATCGATTTTTTAAAAACAAAAATACTATCGATGTACACAATACAACAGCTATCCATAGAACGTAACAAGAAGAGCTTGTTCTTCCTAGTTATTAAAAAAAAAAAGAAGAAGAATTTAAGGGACAACACTCCCCCCACTCTGCACCCCCCAAAACAATCACAACTCACCTGGGTTTGCCTCTCCTTCATAATCATGCTCACTCATAATAGTAAGATCAAAAGGTTAAAAACAAAATAAGGCCGGGAATAGAAATCCTGACTCTTCTTCAGTGATCATGAGTCAACACAGCCAGGACAGTGAGTGAGAGAGCACTGCCCCCGCTCACTTGTCTGCACGTCCTCAAATACTCTTAGGAAGAGTGAATTGTGGTAGATAATCCCAAGGCAAGTCCGTCAAGGGTCTGGGCAGTTTATAAACCAGACACACGGCACAGAAATCCAACCAGCTCTGCCCCCGCACAGCAGCAGCAGTAATACACTCTAAGAGAATTAGGTAGAGGGATAATCATCAGTGATAGCTAAGGGGAGGGCCTAAATAACTAAGATCAGGTGTCCTCAAGTACCAACACTTAAAACAGAGGCTTCCCAGGGTAACTGCAAGTACTGTTCTATGTGCCCCTCCAACCAAGCCTTTGTGCCCAAGAACAAGCATGGAGCCAGCAGGCAACCACATTAGGGGGTAAAGTACAATAGGGAAATTAATCTGGTCTAATGGCTACACTATCATCTGTAAAATGTTTCACGGTGGCGCTTGTGGATCAGGTTTTTTAATCCTAGGTATAAGTAAAAGTGCACAGGATTAAATATAAATAATACTCTCTATCACTCTTCCCCTTCCCTTTCCCCCACCCTCAAAGACCAACAAATTATAGTTATTTTCCCCCTTAAGCTATAGGGCACTCAAGAATCTCACTTCTGCAGAAAGTTTTTTCAGGGGTTGTTCTGACATCCACAATGAGCAACCACCAAAGTATGCCTTATGTTAACACTTTACAAAATTCATCTCTTACCCTCAATCACAGGATTACAGAAATACCCAGAATTGAGCAATCATCATGTGACCATTACTTTAGTCCCTCAGAGAGAGTCTTGGTTCCTCCTACATTCAATTTCAGAAGAGATTTTTAAACTCACTCTGCTCAGCTACCTCTACATAAGCAGCATGAACATAAAGGCCAAAACACCTGGCTCTCCTACTGACTCTGTATATCTTCGGAAAAGGTCCTTAATGTCTCTGGTCCTCGGTGCACTGTAAATAAAGATCTCTCTAAGTTCTCTGCCAGTGCAATTCTACAATAAACCAGAACACAACCTTCAACAATGCTTCATAAGAAGCAGTAGAGGTAGTTCTTCGTAACTAGGCCTGGAGATCTCTTAAAATGCTACAGTCCAAACCCTGCTCTAGACTCTTACTGGCTTTGTGACCCTAGGCAGGTCAATCAACCTTCCCCCACCCCAGCCTCCTCATTAGTAAAATAAAGGTAATAATAGCACCTACCTCACAGGGTAGTTGTAAAAAGCAAATGAAGTAATATATGTAAAGTGCTTTTGCTCTCCACTGCTGAGTACTTAATATCGGACTGGAGACCAAGCTTTCCCTGGCCATCAGGATGGCAAATGGAACAACATATATACACGAGAATGGAGTGTCCCTGGCTTTGTGCAAATCCCACCCTCTACAGCAAACCTTTCCCCACCACCCTTGTGACTTATAGAACATTTCCAGTTCTCCTGCACTTGTCAGCCTCTAAATCCATCAGAGCCACTGAGTCCTGAACCCTGCTGGCTTTCATCACCATTTCCGCTTAAAAAGAGAGCTCATTCAAAGCTCTAACATACAGGCTTTTGCACACTGTCTCCAGCTTTAGAGAGTAAGCTCCTTGAGGGCAAGGGCTGTCTTTTGCCTTTCTTTCAAATCCCAGCACTTAGCACCGTGCCTGGCACATAGCAATGCTTAATAAATGTCTACCGATTGACAAGCTGTAGTTTTATCAGGCAAAACAATTTTCAGACTGGATTCTATTACTATGAAAAATATAACATAGAAAACTATTAACTATAAACAGAACACATATGTATATAATATTGCAAAGCATACATGTGTATACATATAATATACAATACATGTAATTAATGTAAGGCATATAATATGCAATGCAAATATGATGTTTGATATGTATAAGTATATATTGCTATATTAGTATGTATACATATTACTATATATTCTTACTACTGTATTAGTATGTGGGGGGACAATTAAAATTTCCAGTGCTTGAACTCTACCATCAAAAATAAAAAATATTAAAACCATTCACTAAATACAGAGAACATGTATATATACATATAATATGCATCAGTATGCATATGTAAATACAAGTGTATATACACACAGCATACAATACCTCTTATGTGTAATATGATACATAATAAAATGTGATACAATACATATTACTACACAGTCCTAGTACTATATTAGTACCATAACATGTTCCACAACTAAAATTCTACTACCAGCAGAAATACTATCCATCTATAAACACACTATTCACCATATACGGTTCCTATGTGTACACAAACAGCATATGTATATACACATAAACACATATAATATACAATGTACACACATACATGTGTGCAAATATAAATCTGTAATGCAAATATGATCCATATTCAATGTATATGTACATATTGTTATGTTAACACAGATACATATTACTACCTAGTCTTATTACTGTATTAGTATCAGGAAAAACAAACTAAAATGGCAGAGCTTGAACTGTTTACTATTATCAGAAATACAATATATAAAAAATAATTCACTATATATAGAACATATATGTACAAACAATATTTATATAGGCATGTGTATAGCTACATAATATGTAATACGCAATTCATATATAATAAAATGTATATGACAAAATATTCAATATGTATATATGTGTTACGATATTAGGCCACATATATTACTACATGTACATATTGTATCGGTATATATACAGGTTACTATGTACATGTATGTTGCTACATATCCACATTATTATACTGGCATACATATAAATGACTATGTATTACTAATTAGTTTACCACTAACCTTTCCCTCTTTATCCTTAAAGACCCAAATAAGCTCCTATTTATTCAGCCTCTAAACCCATCAGAGTCATTGAGTCCTGATTCCTGCTGGCTTCCACCACCATTTCTGGTTAAAAAAAGACCCCGTTCAAAGCTCCAATATTAACGGAAAAGATCCTAAACAATGTCCTTATCTGTCATCGGAATGAATTTAGCAACCTCTCACAGGAAAGGCTCAGAGCAAAAGGACAGAAACTATGGGACAGATTAAATTAAGAACATTTTAGGAAGTTAAGTGTCAACCACAGGGGATGTGTAATTAGTATATTATGTATCATAATGAGGCACGGAGAAAGGGGAGCAAGACTCGAAATATAGACTATTCTGGGCCAATGAAAAAGCTTTATTAATGTATACTAGGTTCCTTGCTGCCTACCCATGCCCTCCACCCCTACTTCAGCTTCAGGTCTCCCTGGCCATGAGTGAGGAGGTAAGATTCTGAAACGAGCTGGCCTAAAAAAAGAGCAAAACTACCAAAGTTAAATAATAGTTCAACCTTTCCTCACTTGATTTAAAGGGTTCTTCCCAACAATGCACAAACTTTTTTACTAAGAGTTTGAAGAAATTTCAACAAGTTATAAATCATGTTAATAAACTGCCCTTACAAATGGGTTCAGGAGCACTACTGTCGCTCTAACAAGCAGATCTGGGTAAGGTCACCTACATCCAGATAAATGGATTGCAAAGAATTAACAATGTGGAATGAATTCAAGATTATTTATAATCCCCATCCCAGCAAATGCATTAATAAATTTAAATTACTTCTTAAGGCTCACTGACAATCTAGAGGGAGGTTTCTCAATTTGCATGTCATAAAGCTTTGTCCTTAACCTGGGTCCAGTTGAACAAAAACTTACATGAAGACATAATAACAAGTTTGTGAAATATGCTGAAGGATCAAAATTGAGAAGGGTAGTTTAAGGACTAAAGGATGAAAATTAAGGATTTTCAAATATTAAAAGAATGAGAACGTCTCAGTCTCCCAACCTCAAGTCTCACCCCAACCAGTCCATCCTCCACTCAGATATCAAAGTGATCTTCCTAAAGCTTAAGTCTGATCCAAAACACAAGAACTAGGGAAGTGGAAGCATTCCCTTGAAAAATAGGAAGCTCTCTGCTGATTCATTTCAACAGATAGTTAAGTGCTTCCTGTGTGCAAGGGACTATAAAGAAATGGATCTAGTCCCTGCCCTGGCACCACTTCCCTACCTGTTTCCTTGGGAAAGAGACTTTTTTTTTCTTTTTTTCTACTTAGATCCTGTTCATAACCCAGTACTTGACAAATAGGAAGCACTAAATAAATTCATTCTTATTCACTCGCTTATTCTTTTTTTTTTCCTTTTTTAAAGTTTTAATGTACAGTTTCAATTTCATTCACATTCTTGTAAAGGGTCATTGTTATCTAAAAGATGGAACATATTCCCAAGATTTATTTCCAAGGTTTAGGTGGTATTACTTACATGAATGGGCAACTGGGTGGCACAGTGGATAAAGTACTAGGAAGTCAGGAAGTCAGAAAGACTCCTCTCCTTGAATTCAAATTTGGCCTTAGACACTTACTAGCTATGTAAACCTGGGCAAGTCATTTAATCCTGTTTGCCTCAATTTCCTCATCTGGAAAACGAGCTGGAAAAGGAAATGGCAAATCACTACTGTCTTTGCCAAGAAAACCCCAAATGGGGTAAAAGAGTCAGAGACAGGGGCGACTAGGTGGCACAGTGAGTACAGCACCAGCCCTGGAGTCAGGAGGACCTGACTTCAAATCTGGCCTCAGATACTTGACACACTTACTAGCTGTGTGACTATGGGCAAGTCACTTAACCCTAATTGCCCTGCCTACCCCCCACAAAAAAAAAATTCAGAGACAACTGATAACAACAAATCTGAGACTTCCAACAGTCGAAAGACAACAAGAATAGGGTGAGTATAGAATTTCTAGAATTGACACTCAAGTAAAAATGTATTGACTCACAAAGAGTATTGATACCTTCTGGGCATGGCACTATGTATGAGTGTTATTCTTGGTAGCAACAAAGAGTCAGCCTAAATGGAACCTAATATTATGAACCTAATATGAACCAATAGCATAAAACAAAAGCATTTGGAGGATTTTTCACTTATTTTGGTACATTTGAGAGAACTCATTTTTGCACTTAAGGGAGCAAGCAGGATGAGATGAAGAAAAATCAGAAAATTTCAGGACACCAAAAAGGCATGTGAAAATCAATTTCATATCAATGGAATTCTAACTCCCAGACTGGGACATAGTATTTTTATTGGCAGGAGCCTAGTATTATCCCTGTACTTGACACTTAGTAGGCAGTTCATTAATATTAATTGACGCATTAATGAATTACAAAGACAGTCAACAGACAAGTGTCAAGGCAAATTGGAAATTTAATAAATAATAAATTTATCAGAATGTTATCTTACATCTTGATTGTACAGAAACACTCTGACACAAGTAGTAACTTTCAAATTAATTTAAGGACTCCATTTTATGGAAGAAGAAGCTGCTTAGCAATGTGAACCAACTAGCTCACTTGACAGTCTCATGGTTAAAAGCAGAACAGGACTTGAAATGTAGGCTTCTAATTCAGTCCTATTTAGATTTTTTAAAAATTTCCTTGAAGGAACAACTAGGTCCCCAAACACATCTATCTCCAATCTCAGTTCCTTTATTTGTCCTTTGGCAACCTGGTGATGCCTATAAACTGCCTCTCAGAATGTTTTTAAGTGAATAAAATAAAATACGTAGGATTACAAAGTTTATAGAAAAATTATTAAAATATTTCTTAAAAAATTTTCACAGACATTGCCTTGGAATAACTGCTCCAAGGAAATTAGGTAACCTGATATATGCAGGAAAACTATGGTGTGGATTACTACTCATGATACCATGTCATTCCTTTTAAGGTGGTGTTTACAGACAGCTGGAACTGGACATGCTTAGATTTGGAGAGCTTAGTTCTCATTTTTATTTTTGTCATCCATTTATATGATCCAGGGCAGTTTAGCTATAGGAAATAGGCAGACAGGCAACAAACATTTATTGAGAGCTATGTGCCAAGTACTGTGCTAAGTGCTAGGGACATAAAAAGGGACAAGAAACAGTTCCTGCCCTCCAGGAGCTTACAATCTAATGGAAAAGACAGCATGCAAGTAAATGTGTGTGTGTCCGAGTGTATCTCAAGCTATATACAGATAACTAGGAAATAATTAAAAGAAGAAAATAAGAAGGGTTAGGAATAGTTTCCTGTATAAGATTGGATTCTAAATAGGACATAAAGAAAGCCAGTAGGCAGAGATGAGGAGGGATAGTATTCTAGGCACAGAAGAATAGGGCCTAGGATCCCTAATTTCAGTGGTTTAAGGAGATCCCAGTAAAGAACTTCCCTCTACCAAGGCACCTTCTCTGTAATTCATAGAGAACTGTCTAGAGCGGTGGTAGTAGTAGTAGAACATGTGGCTTGGCCATAACATTCCAGTATTAGCTTGAACCAGATTAAAATGCAATTGGGAAATTTTTAACAAAATAAAATTTTAAATTAAATAATGAATTAAATAAAAATAAATTTTTAAAAATTTAAAAATAGAGTAAAAGGTTAATAATATTACATTATATCACTATGCAGTCCACAAGGATCCTTATATATAGTGACTTGCCCAGAGTCACAGAGGAAATGCACGTCTGAAGCAAGTCTTAGACCCGGGTCTCTAAGACCATCTCTTTATCCACTATGCCATAACGCTGTTCCGTTAGTTCGTACCTATGATTTACCAGGGAACTTAGAAGGAAGATTAATTTCAGTACTGCTGGGTTTTTTTGTTTGTTTTTTGGCATATTAACTTGTATTCTACTACAAAAAAAGTACTTGTCTTGCACTTTAAATGGGGGGGGGAGGTTGGGGGGGGTTGTGGTCCATGATCCATAATTTCACACTCTTGGTTTAGTACAATCCATAATGCACAGCCTTTACAGAAAACACCAATATCTACACTGTGTTGGCAAAGCTGATGCTGAGCCATATTAGTACAATGGGAATGAGAAGCTCTCACTAACACAGGCATAGCTTCAAAAGAAAGCTGCCACCCAAGTCACCAGTTGTCTTTTTAACATATCTATTCCCAAACTGAGTTGAAGCATGCATAGCTGAGAGTTTATTAGGACTTATATCATTTGGCCTTTTTTTTTCTCACATGTGTTATTGTTGTTTTAAATGAAAACTCACTTTGCCAAAGAAGAGGAAAATGGTTTTTGGTGGTCAGTTCAACTATCCAAAGAAATACACAAATGAGAATTATCCTCTAAAATATTTACACATATACACAGTCTTAAGTTTCCAATCAGGGTCTCACTTTGGTCAGTATTTTCTCTGAGCTTCAAAGACACCCCTACTTTCTCATTATAGATAGGAAGTTACCCAGATGCTGAAAATTTCCACATTTAAATGAAATTATCAATGAATAGGGAAGGGAAGGGATGGATTGATTACTGGGTATGTGGCTAGCAAAAAGTACATACAAAGATGACCTGTTAAACTATTAATGAGATAATACTTAGCATAAAGGCAAATTAAAAACACAAATAGACCTTTAAAGAGAGCATGTATAACTTCAGATTTTTTTTTAACTGACAAAACCACACACCCATGAATAGCTAATGCCTTTCATTAGAAATAACAGAAAGAAAGTACATTGTTAATTTCCTCTAGATAAAAACTCTTAACTAATAAGGTCTAAGGAAAAGTGTTGGCAAGTACCCGACTGAGATTAACTTGTAAATGTCATCTAGCAATTTCACAGGTTAACAATTATAGATTCTGAAGGAAACTATGCCAGAACTTTTCTCAAAGCGATTTGATTCTTTTTAGTGAGATCAATAGCTTCCTTTGAGTAACCTTTTTTTTATAGACTCTTCAGATGGACATTT
Organism: Phalanger gymnotis; assembly: GCA_028646595.1. Lineage (NCBI taxonomy): Eukaryota > Metazoa > Chordata > Mammalia > Diprotodontia > Phalangeridae > Phalanger > Phalanger gymnotis. The sequence goes on along the minus strand of CM053622.1, from coordinate 292,457,144 downwards.
AATGGTCCATGGCTGCCTGCTCAGCTCAGTTGCTCTGGTATAACCACATAACCGCTTAGACTTTCAGGGACTGTCTCCCTCAAGAGACCTTTCCTAATCCCCCAGTTACTACTTTTTCCCTCTTCAAATCACTTTGTATATAAGTCTCGACGAAAATCGCACCTTGTAGAGGAAGCCTTCCCTAACCCTTTTAATTCTAGTGCTTTCTCTCTTTTAATTATTTCCTAATTATCAACCATATGTAGTTTATTTTGTATCTATTTGTATGCTGTCTCTCCAATTAGATTGTAAACTCCGGGGCAGAGCACTGGCCCTGGAGTCAGGAGGACCTGAGTTCAAATTCGACCTCAGACACTTGACACACTTACTAGCTGTGTGTCCTTGGACAAGACACTTAACCCCAACTGCCCTTCCCCCCCTCCAAAAACAAAATTGTAAACTCCTTGAAGGCAGGGGCTACCTTGGCCCTTTTGTATCCCTGGCATTTAGCACAATGCCTGCCACATAGTAGATGCTTGATGAATATGATAAATGATTATGTGACACACATGCATGAGTACATAATTAAAATAATATATAATAAACACAAATGTTTACTATATGTGTGCCTTTTCACCCTTCGCTTGAATGTATGCTCCTGAAGGCAGGGATTTTCTCATTTTTTTTGTTGTGTTTCCTGTACCTACCTAAGCACAGTGCCATACACACAATGGGCACTTAATGTTGGCCAAAAGTTTCACTATTCCAGGACTCAACCTGCACATTCACATTAAAATCCATATAATGGGAGACAACTTGAAGTTGTGTCATGTCTACAAGGCAACAAAATCAATTGAAAGGAAAAAAACTGGATCATTATGTTTTGTCTAAATGCCTTTTTGGACTGCTAGTACACTAGTTTTAACCCAATTATTTTGTTATTGTGAAGGTTGACTGTCCAATTACATTTATTTTTTTAAATAAAGACATTTTAGATTCTCAAAAGATCTTGTTTAGAAAAACTATTTGCTCTCTTTTATTTTTTTTCTTTTTTGGTTGTTTCTTCTTTCTCATGTTTCATTCCATTGGTTATAATTCTTCTTTATAACTTGACTATTCCATAAATATAATATAGTAATAAGTAATATAATAATAATAATAAGTAATATAATAATAGTAAGTAATATAAAGGTATATGTGGAACCTATATTGAATTACATGCCATTTTAGGGGGAAGGGGGCAGGAGAAAGGGGGGGTGAAAATTTGGAGCTCAAAGACTTGCAACCCTGAGTGTTGTAAACTAAAAATAAAAAATAAAATTAGAAAAGAAAAAGAAAAACTATGCCTCTTTAACACAGTGTACACTTAAAAGGGTCTCCCTATCCTGTAAGCTTAAAAAGACAATTCTTCTGTGAATCTAATGCTAACATTCAACAATGTGGTAATTATTAAGAGCCTACTATAACAGAGAAATCTAGGAATATAAAAACAAAAGATGTTAATAAAAAATCTATTTTAAAAAGAAATAAAAGCTTACCACATACAAAGCTCTGATCAAGACTTTGGGGCTTCCCTTGGAATGAATTGGGCTTAAGTGACTTCATCAAGCCACAGTTCAGTTCAGTGATGAAGACCTTACTGTCTAGCAACACTATGCATTTCTCACCCCCACACACATATTAGAAGTTCCATCGAATCACCTAGCTGCCTGTCCATGGCCCTATCCCATATGCTGAGGCCCTGCCTAGCCCTCATTGATTGGCCAACAATAGTCCCAGCTCAAGCTCCACTGTTTGGGCCACTGGGTCATTGTTTGGGCCAGACGTTTCAGAGTGAATGTAAATTAATTGTTTTTGTTTTGGCCAGAAACCTGGAGGATCTTCCCTTCTCAGACTAATTTTTTTTTTAATTAGATAAATGGGGCTATTTTTTTGGTTCATTTATTAACTAGCCTTAAGCACTGAATGGCTGGCTGTTGCCTCAGTCAAAGTTAAGAACCCTGAAAGACCTTAAGCTTATAAAGTTCAAGGTCTCCCAACTTATTCCAGGGCCATCTCCAGTCATCCTGATCTATATCTTACCACTGGACCCAGAAGGCTCCACAGCAGAAAGTTAGGCTTATGACTTTGCACAGTGCTCCCTCATTTCAATCCAATTTACTTGCAAGTTGTGACCCTCTTCCACCAACAACAATATGATAAGAATACCTCTCTCTAGCCATGTAACAAGCTCATCTTTTTAAATTATATCAAATCAAAATATATGGATTTACATTTTAAAACTTAACAATCAATGAAATGACTGCCTTTAATAAAATGGGAGGTAGTTCTCATAAGGTATTTTAATTGTCACCACCGCCCAAGGGAGCAGAAGAAAAAGGAATTTCTCTTTCAAAGTTTCCACCCTGGGAAGGTGCCATTTTCCCTTCACTTCCCCAAATATAAGCCCCTCCCCCAAACTGATAGTCTAATTGGAAGACAACTTCTTCAACTATTTACTATTTATGTGGAAAATTCTTTACACAACTTCACTCCATGGTTCACTCATTTCCCCACTTTCAGCCAACAAAGATTTAGTGTCTATACAGAAAACACCAGTTAAAGCTAACCATCAACACTAACTCCTCAATCGGCTGACTCACTCCTTTACTCCCTCTTTCATCTGTAGTTTTCTCCATCCAGCATCAACATTCCTCCAAGCCATCTTAAACCTTAATCAGACAACAACAATACCACAAACTGATTTTTCAGATGTTAATTCTCAAAGACCAGCATTGGTGAAGGCGAATAGCAATACTTGTAAGAAATCAGGAAACCTTCAAGCATCTACTATTCAGTCACTACTTTACATTTTTATATTTGCTAGTAATTTATATAAATTTGTGGTTCTACACTCTAATTCTCTCAATTCCTCTTCTGACACTCTGGTCTTTACATCATTCCAGTCTCCCTTCCCCTCCCTGCAAGGTGATTCTTCGGTTCTGGCCTTCTGATCTCAACAGTCAAGTTTCCAATGTGGTTAACTGAAAGGAATACTTCACTTTCATTCAATTGTTTCTTTAGGTTTTTTTTTAATACCTAAGCATATACAAAAACCAGAATTATTGTTTGGTTTTTTTTAAGACACAAAGCAAGTTTCAAAGCACATACCTATGTACAATTAAGAATAAATTTTAATCTTTTTTTCCTTTATATCTTCAAAGAAAAACTTTTAAATCTGTCATAAAACACATCAGCACAGCTTTCTGTCTCTGTTTACCTCTGTTGTCTCCTATTATTTCAGCCTCTCCCTTACTCAGATAGCACAGAAGTTACAAAAATTAAAAGACAAGAAAGCCTCTTTTCTACCCCACCCCTTATGCATCCCATATGAGTGTTTAATTCAGCCTAAATGTGCAATTCATTCCCCTGACCGTACTCTCTATCTGCTACTTCTATTCAGAGCTCTCCCCCCCACCTTTACTCTGCCTGTAGAAAAGTGAAACCATGGGTAACCCTTCAGCTCCTGGGCTACTACCCAGGTAGAGTTTCCACAGAGATAGACTATGAAATGGCCAAAGGATCAGTCCCAGAATTCATCAGTTTGCTACTTTTTAGGAAAGTTGCATTGATACTTGTGAAAAAAGAAGAGATTTCACCTTGAGGGTCAAGCAGAAGAATGGCAGGCAGCCCTGGAGTGGTTTTGCCTCATCTTTGGGTGCCTGCCCCTCCACCTCTCTTCTACTCAAAGCTGCCGCTACAAGATGGTAGTATCTAGAACTAATAGGATAGCCAGAGACTACCAGGAAATGACTGGCATACTGATGAGGCTTGAACCATTGGGGCTATCTAGTTGCCTGCCACCCATGAAGAGGGCAGAGGGGGAAGGTCAGCTCGATGCCCCCTAATTCTTAGCTGAGTTGTGGGAACCTCACTATTTGCCTCACCGTTCTGCTAAAAGAAGACGAGTCAGGAAAGCCAAATGGGATTTTCTTTTTCTCTAGTAATTTTTCCTTTTCTTAACCTTAAAGATTGGAGGTTCATTTACACTGAATGGTGCCTTAGCGACCAGCACTAACAACTCCCTTCTGATTCAACTGGCTTGAAGCAAGAGGTCAATGTCACAAAACAGAAGCTTATCAGACATTAACTTAAAGCATACTTAAACAGACCATGAAAAGTTTTGTTTTTTAAACGAGTGATAACAGTAGCTTCCCCAGAACTATTCATGGTCAGTAGAGCACATGCTTTCAGTTTTTTCAGCATTGTTATGTTCAGTCATGTCCAACCCTTCATGACCTTATTTGAGGTTTTCTTGGCAAAGATACTGGAGTGGTTTGCCATTTCCTTCTCCTGCTCATTTTACTGATGAGGAAACTGAGGCCAACAGGGTTAAGTGACTTGCCCAGGGTCATATAGCTAGTGAGTGTCTGAGGCCAGATTTGAACTCAGGAAGATGAGTCTTTCTGGGACTGGCACTCTATCCATTGCACTATCTAGCTGGCTCGTGACTGCATATTAACAGTCCATCATTAGCCAATTTGTGATCCACAGTACTCGCCTGAGATGGGTGGTCTAGGGGGCCAAGAATGTGTTTTTGTGACTATGGAATAGCTGCCTTATTCCTGTGGGGCTGAGACCATCACCTTGTCTCAAGTTGTATTCAGTTAAGGTAATCAGTCACAGATTAGTTATTGACTGAGGTCACAGAAATCAAAAGGAACAGCTGATAGTAGACTAAAAAAAAAAAATGAGTATGACCAAGAACACATAACTTTCAAAAATACATAACTAGATGTAATTAATGAACTCAAGCACAGAATGGGAGAAATTCCATGTAGGATCATCTATTTCTTTGAAAAAAGGTTTCTAATCTAAAGGGCCAGTGGAGGTACGGTGGATTTTAGAGTGTGTAAAGTAGATTTTTGTTATTATTTCTTAAGAGTTCCATTTCCCAGGATCCATGGCCATAACAATCTCTGTTTCCCATATATTACATATGAGCTCCCAGGCTCATGGTTCAAAATATCTCCACCACGCTTGCACAACATTATATAAAGATAACATAAACATGTGCGCTGAAACTGTAAATATCCACTGCCATTGTGCAGGGATGAGGTGATGTAAACTGTGAGGCTGTTGCTGGCAATAGGCCTTCTTTGTCTGTTGCCCTATAAAAAGAGGTGGGCATTGGTCAGTGAGTTGGGGAACCTTTATGGTTGAATGCACAAGCTGGGATGCTACGTATGCCTTGATCAGCTCCCATCAAGGCTTGGGAGGGGGGAATCTGTGTTTGCCTCAACTGGCCCCCCAACTGAGGTTTGAGAGGATTTAGGGGAACCCTATAGGGTTGACTGCACAAGCTATGTCTGTCTCGATGACCCCATTGAGACATAGGGGTAGTCGCCTATGCTTCTTAATGGCCCCTGCGAGAAGGGTGATGAGGAAATACTGTAGGAGTTTGTGGTGCTTCTGTTATCAGAAATACTATATTAGAGAAAACTAGACTAGAATAAAGCTTATTATTAACCCCTTTGAAGCTGTCTTTCCTGTCTGACCAGATCAAGAGTGAACCTGTAACAGGCTGGAGTCCAAAGCCTCCCGTGCCTTCCGTGTGTTATCTGTCTAACAGCAGCTATACCAAGATCAAACCATGTTTCCCCTCAAACTCCCCACTGGCAGGCGATGTAAATAGAAAGCTAGCTTAGGACAACAGAAACACATTTTCTGGTAGTGATAAGACTCTGAATACAATTTTTTTCAGTGGTTTCTTTAAATTTTTCAAGTTTAAGCATGACTTAGGAATGTCCTTTTCTTGGTGTTAAGCATCATAAACTTATGAGATCCAACAAGAGGGATATGAGGACTCCAGGTTTATCTGTTTCATGGAAGCCTTTCATTAGCAAACAATGCAAACACCTCCATTTCAGAGAAAAAAATGAAAATTATCCAGAATACTTGCGTCAAGTCTACTGACAAACATCTAAATATTCAAACAATGTGACCAGGCTGCCATTATAGTGATAGTTGCCTGGGCCACTGAGAGGTAGCTCAAGGTCACAAAGATGAGATCTGTCAGGGGTGACATATGGTGCAATATAAGAAAAAAATTTAATAACAGAAGTGAAAAGTAGGCACACGATACAATGGGTTTTATGAGTTAATGAGTTTCCTGTCATTGAATGTTCAGAGGCATGATCATACACCTGTCAAGAACGTCCTAAGACGGCAATTTAGAATGCAAGCTGTGTGAGAAGCTGGACAGGAACCAAGGATGTAAAATTCTCAGCCCAATGGGCTAAACTAGATTAAAATATAACTGGGAAATGTCCAATAAAAGTTAAAAATACAACATAATGTTAATTTGTGTGGTTTTTCTAAGTCAATATGTTGCCCACAGAAATCAGTTCTTATTTTGAGCTTTATACCACTCAATTCTGGAGTCAGATGCAGATTCAAATCCAGCCTCAGATACTTGCTAGATACATGACCCTGGGGAGGTCACTTAACCCTAGCTTGCATCAGTTTTTTTCAACTAAAACACAGGATAAGTAACAGCATGCACCTGGCAAGGTTCTTGTGAGGATTAAATGAGATATTTATAAAGCACTTAGCATACAGCCTGGCAGGTAGCAGATAAATTCTTAGTTCCTTTCCCTTCTCTACACAATAGCTACTTAGATACTGAACTTCACAGTCTACCAAGTGTCAAGAGAATTCCAAGAGGGAGGGCAGTACAAGTGATTCTCATTTTACAAGTATTATTTCTCATTAAGAGGAGGAAAAAGAGACTCAGACAGATTGACAGTCACATACCTGGCAAGTGGAAGGGCCGGAGATCAAAATGTGGATGTGTGATGGCAAGTGGATTACTTTTCTGCTCATACCACATGCCTTCCCCTCTGTGAAATCTCTCCAAGGTCCCTTCCACCTAATTCTGAAATTCACAGGGCTCAGTTTCACCCTTATATTTCATTTGTACCATGGAAACTGACCGTCCTTGCTCTAAGATTCAAGTAATATTATTTATCTTTCAGGATACCCAGCACGGTGTTGTGAAAATAACCCAAGATCTGAAAGCTGAAGACCTGGGTTTAAGACAGGGCTCTAATATTTACCCAGAGGCACACGGATTCAAAGTCACTCTGAGGCTCAGTTTCCTTATCTCTAAAATGGGAATAACACCTTCACTACCTGCCTCACAGAGTGGTTGTGCAGGAAATCACGGTAGAAATTTTGTTATTCATTATTTCTAAAACCAAGTATCTCCCCTAGGACTGCAATCAGATCCCAACGTTCTCTGCAGTTCACTTGGATCATTTCCACAAGAAGGCTCCAAAAAGGATTTCAAATGTGGCATTTCAGCAAAATCAGTGAGTTCAATGCTTTGGTATGTATAGCTCCTGATTACATTGCCCTTTACTTGTCCCATCTCACATTACAAGCGGATCAAATGAAATACACAGTGGGCCCAAATTAGACTTCCATTATCTGGATGTGAGATCTTTCAATAGTCTTTCCAAGCAGCACAGGATTTCTTTCCTCTCTTTCCTCCACTAGGGTATTTGGGGAAAGGGTGTTTCTGCTACTGCTCCTCTATTTACACACTCTGGAGCCACTCCAGAAGAAAGTAACCTTTGTAACCAGCAGCCCAGAAAACCACCACCAGCCTGGAAGCTGCCAGTTCCTGAGGTTAAGTCTGAGCAATAAAGATGCACTTAAGAGAATGGCTGCATTTCCTCTGCACGCCAGCCCGGTTTCCTTTGTCTTTGGGTCTTCTAGGATTCCAAGGAGAGCACTCCCCAGACCAGGAAAAGGATGTACCCAAAAGATGTATTCATGACAGCATATACTGAAGTATAGTTATCTGATATGCTTTTCTCAATCTCAGGGGATAAAGGAGGGCAGGAAGGATAAGCGTTAAATCATTCATCAGCCTGAAGCCTAGGAATTAAACCTGATTATTTCACAGCATCTTTTCAGATTAATTTGAAAGGAGGGGGTGACTGTATCCTGACATTACAACCTCAGCAACTCCAACATGCAAGACTGTTACTTCAAAATTAAAGGAAATTTTAAGTAGCATTTCTTTGCCTTGAATTGCCTAAGTGGTGATGCAGAGGTCTCCTTTTTTAACGAAATCATAGCTAACCTCTGGAGCCTACATGATCCAAAAGGTACTGTATTACTACCTCTTAAATGTTTCCTAATCCCAGTGTTTTTGTTTTCAAAAGGAACGCACTTAAGCAAAGAAACTGTGGGCTCCCAGTTTCTGAGACACAGAAAGGCGGTTATTAGTTGAGCCTCCATACTCACCTATGTGGCCTTATCACTTCTTAAATGATGGTTACTATTTATTTCTGTTCCCTAATAAAAGTAGCTACATAACACATTTTGAAATTCAAAATGTTACACAGGCAGTTTTAAAAAAATAAACTGAATCAAGCCCTACTTTTTCACCTTCTCCTTATAATTTAATCTGAAAAGGACCTATGAGATAATCTGGTTTAATTCTTAGATTTAAGGCTGACGAATGACCAAAATACCCCTAACCCCTGCCATCTCCCTAAAGGCTGAGAAAAGTTGATTAGATATATCAGTAGATCAGAGACTACAGTATATACTGTCATGGATGCACCTTTTTGGTACATCCTCTCCTGCAATCATAAAATTAAAGAATTAAGAGCTGAAAGGAACCTTATAATTCATCCAGTCCAACCCTGCCATTTCACAAAGAACTGAGGCCCAGAAAGATGAAATGATTTGCCCAAAGTCAAACAGGTAGGAAAACCACTAAGAAACTGTAATCCCTGTAGGAAGAATAGCAATTATTTGGGAATACCCTGTCATTGTGGCCAAGTTACAGAGTATAACCACATGGCCTTAGTGTTTTGTAGTCACTTAAAGAAAAGAATTTACCCTCTCATCCCCCATTAAGTAGGTGTTGTATTAATGTGATCAAAATTCTTCCCCAACCATTCAACAGACCTCAGGTAGGCCTAGGTGGGAAAGCTTGTTTGTAAGTACGCCTAAAGCCCCTACTTACTAGGTGCTAAGCCCTCAGGGTCCTAAGGGGAGTTGCTAAGACCAGAACCAATGGTATGTGCACCACTTCTAGTCAATCATGAATTCAGCCAATAAGAGACCTGAGTTCTAGCCAATCAGATGCTGGCTAGGACTATATAAAGAGAGCCCAGAACTGAGAGCAGCAGAATTCAGAAGCAGACATCAAGAAGAGACTGAGGCAGCAGACACTGAGGGAGAGCCAGCATCGAGAGAGACTGCAGAGCAGAGAGTGCAGAAGGAGAGAGTTGTGGAGATCAAAGAGCAGAATCAGCAGAGCTACAGGACTCAGAATTCAGCCCAAGGAGAAGGAGCAGGAACTCAGAGTGGACAGAGCTACAGAAAGAGCACTGAGAGTTAGGATTTGTGAGTGATTTTTTACAGGAAGGCCCTAACAGGAGGAAGATTACAGGATGACTTGGTTCCTTGCTATAATACTGTGTGGTAATTTCCTTGTTACTACATTGAGGTGGGCTTACTGGTTTTGGAATATAACTGCTACTATATCAAATTGGGGGTACTGGTTCTCAGATTTGATCCTCTGGAGTCTAAATAAATGTTATACTTCCTCTGCCTTCCACATAGAGCTTTTCCATACTTCGCTATTCCAAACCATTCAGGCATGTTCATGGTCATGAATCTTGCCTTAATGATATATTAATGTAAGGACAAGCAAAGTAAGACTTTCTGCTATTTTTTTCTTTTGGAGTGCTTCTTGATTGAGTCTTGCCTTTGTTTGTAGGAAGGCCCACACCCTTTTGCTAATTAGGTCATAAGAGGTGTGAAGCCCTTGGGCCCTGAAAAAAGGTATACATACAGAGGATAGGCACTGAACTCAGAATCAAGAATTGAGAACTCTCAGAACTATGGGAGGAGAGGTTTTGCTTTGGGGCTCATTTATTGGAAGAGTATTCCTGTGATTTCACCAGATGAGACTCTGGGTACCCTTTGTAGCCTCCTGGGCTTTGAAAAACCCAGATGTTGGTGCTTATCTCTAGCAACTATGTGTATAATCTCTTGGACAGACAGCTAGAAGCCTGTCTGCTGAATTTTATTTTGCTGTTTATATAATTTCTGCTTGTGTTTTCTCTGAAGTTCAGGGTACTGACTTTTTTCTCCTGAACTGAGTGATATATGTCTGTGAGACTGTAAACCTCTTAAAGTTGTTTTCCTGAGAAAAGCAGATCAAAAAACCTGTGCTAGCAGCCCTCCTATGTGCTTGTGTTATTGTTAGCAGCATTATTTGTTACAGTGAACCGGGAAAGTTCACAGTGATGGAGAAACAAAGTTAGTCAAAAGGTAAGATTTGCTTTCTGGTTGGGTTCAGGTTCAGGGCTGAAATAGCTGTGTGGTTATAGACTCTCTCATACCTAAGAACTGTGTCTACTGCCCAGGAGAGATGAAGCCACCTGGTAGCTGCAATTCAATAAAGAAAAGATGACACTGACACCAAGTTGTCTTTCTGACTCCAAGATCGGAGCTCTATCTACTTGTTGCCAGCTGCCTCTGAATACTCACCAAAAATATCTTTAATAGTACCCAAAATGCTCCCAAACATCTATATTGATGTATGGTGGGTGTATGTTGCAAGCCATGAATTACTCAAAACTGCATGATGTCAAACATATCATCCAAGAAATTTAGGATAAGAACCAGGGGGTGGGCTGGTCACATTGCAGAGTGAGATATAACTGATAGGCAGCCTAAATGGCAGTGGCTAGCTCTTTTATGGGAAAATTTACAGGGAAGACATTGTAGAAACTATTTTAGATAGGGGACCATTTTAGATCAATGCTACAGTCTACCCAAGGGAAATCTGTGCTTCCTCATAAGGAACACATGAAATGAATCACGCAATGGTCTAAAATGTTTTTGATTCAGCGGTGAGGAAGCCTCTCTTCACTGGGAGAATTCCTATCAGTGGAATAAAACTGAGTGCTTGACAAATTCCTTTGTCTCAGAGTCTGACTCTGACGACATAGATGATAATTATAGAAGAAGGAAAGTGGATAAATTGTGCACTGTGATTTGAGAGAGAATGCCAAGTGTATTTGAGATTAAAGATCCACTGAAATTATTAAACAAATTAATTTCAGCAATATTTGACTTGGGCATCTCTTCCGTCCCTGACCCCATGCTCCTTTCCTGGCTCTCCTCCTACTTCATTTTGGTCCCAAACTTCTGTACTTTGCCTAGAGACATAAGAGAAGGATCCACCTCATATCCTCCCATACCTTTAACTACATTCCTATACAGAACCTCACAACCTGTGCTCGGAGCCTAGACCTTTTCTCTACCCACAGCTCCTTGAGGACAAGGACTGTCCTCTTGTGTCTTCATACCTTCAGTGAAAGGCACAGTGCTTGGCACATAGCAGGTACTTAATAAATGCTTATTAAGTGAATGATTTCCAGCTGGCCTACACGTAACTCCACCCGGATATTCTACTAATGCTTCTACCTCTACCACCACCACCACCAGCCCAAATCAGAATTTATTTTTTTACCCTAAAATTCTGCTCCTCTGACTTCCCTGTTTGTCAAGGGGTACTGTCCACTGGCAGCTAGGTGGTGCACAGTGGATAGAGTCCCAGGCCTGGGAGTTAGGAAGATTCATCTTCCTGAGTTCAAATCTGGCCTTAGACACTAACTGTGTAACCCTGGGCCAGTCATTTAATCCTGTTTGCCTCAGTTTGTTCATCTGTAAAATGAGATGGAGAAGGAAATGGCAAACTACGCCAGTATCTTTGCCAAGAAAACTATAAATGGGGTTGTGAAGAGTCAGACACACATGAAACGAATGAACAATACTAAGCGTCCACCAAATCTCTCATGTTTTACGACCGTGGGGTGAGATTTGAGGACTCTCCTTTTTCCTCACATTTCCCACATTCATTGCCAGTGTTGTCAATGCCAGGTCTTCAAAACCCATTTCATCTGACCCCTCCTCTCTATTCTCACTGCTACCACCTGGGTGCAGCCATTCACTACCACCCACCTGGACTACTGTCAAGGACTCCTAAAAGGTCTTCCCCTCTTCATCCCCCCAATCTTTCTTTTATATAGACTTGTTCATGAGACGACCTTTCAATGGCTTCCTACTGCCTATCAAATATAAGTTTATACTTCTTAGCCTAGAATTCAAAGCTTTTTAAAATTAAATACTGTCCTTGCTTTCCAGACTTCTACTATTCTTGTACTGCACAGCCAAATTAAACTATTATCATCTCCTGTAAACATCCCATGGAGGTGGGAAGAAGGTGGGTTTTCTCTCTCCAGACCTTGGTTCATTCTACTGTCTACTCTTGCAATGGTCCAACCCATATCTAAAGAGGAATTCCCACTCTAAGTGGGGCAATGGAAAACTTTTACTATCTTCCAAGGCAGCTCAAGCTATTTTTAGACAGCTGTTAGGAGCCTTCCTGCAGTTTCTCCTTCTGACTTCCTTATTTCTATCTTTATGTCTCCCTCTCCTGCCATTTCTTCATCTGTAAAATGAGGGGGTTTCTCATGCCCTACAGAAGACAATGGTACAATGGAAAGAACTTTGAAGTCAGGAGACCTAGATTTGAATCTCAGCTCTGTTATGGCTTTGGACTTGGTGCTCTCAAAGGTCCATTCTAGACGTAACAAGTGCCTCCTAGGCAACGGTCTCCTCAGTAATTTAAAACTACAAGACTCTTACAAACCAATGTTAAAGGAGGGCATCTGCAAAGTTAAAACTCTTTCTTTGGGCTGAAAAACTCATGAAAGTCATTCTTTTCTTAGAAATGAGAAATGAGAACAGGAAATACTTTATAAGTTTTAGGAAAATCTAATGGGTGGCAGAAGACTAGAATGTGACGGTTAAGCTCAAAAGAAAAAAAATCATTATGGTCATTGCCTTAACAGTCTACTAGCTGCTACACATGAAACATAACCATGTTTAAATTTAAAATAATGAGGTTAGTTACCAAATGTCATCTACTTGTAAATCTAACAGGATTAAAATTCTGAACATTAAAAAAAATGTCAAGTAATCTACAGTTTAAAAACAATCAAGCTAGGAAAACATTTGCATGAGTTGTACAAGAAAAAGCAATAAACCTTGAATTCTATATGGTATTGTGGCCATGCAGCCAAACAGATGGGCCTTGTTGGGTTAGAATTTACCTCTTTAAGGTCATGATAACAAAAAATGTAGTTTCGTCAGCATCCCAATACATAGTAAGTCCTTTATCTGGCAATGGAGAAGAGCTCACTTAAATCAAAGAAGAATGTATGAAAATGCATTTTGGAACTATAAAAAAGTTATAGTAATGGTGAATTAGTTATCATATTCTTTAATAATTTCACCTTCTTGTATAACTCAAAGACTGTTGTTGTTCAGTCATTTCAGTCGTGACCCCATTTGGGGTTTTCTTGGCAAAGATACTGGAGTAGATTTGCCCTCTTCTTCTCCAGCTCATTTTACTGATGAGGAAACTGAGGCAAAAAAGGTTAAGTGACTTGCCCTGGGTCACAGAGCAAATAAATGTCTGAGGCTCGATTTGAACTCAGGAAGATGAGCCTTCCTGACTTCAGGCCTGGCACCCTATTACTGCACCACCTGGCTGTCAACTATAAGACTAGGAATGAACTCAAATTGGTCCCTTGGCCAGAGTGCCACTCTATTAGAATAACCTTAACAATGACTAAACTACAATGGTGATGATCCCAAGAAAGATGTTTGGCTGTACAGCTACAGTACTACCTGGAATTCAAGAAAACTTACTTATTCTTTTTTTCTTTCTAACTTTTCCAAATTTCCCTGCTTTATGACATTACCGCCTTGGCAACAGAGAACGGCAGGTCACATGTAGGCAGCATCAGAAAAAATTGGCATTTCAAAAGTTGTACTCTTCATGTTCTCATTCCCTACTATACTACCCTGATCTGGATCCCATTAAAAACAAAATTTGTTTTGTTATCTGTACACTGCAGGAAATCACAATCCCAGTCTGCAGGAGCTGGAGGCGAAAATAAATCCAACACTCAACTTCTCATTGTGTGTATCAGCAAGTCAAGCTGTCCTGGTGTTTCAACAATCTGGCTAGCAGCTGTTGTGGGGGTGTAAGGCCAACCCAAGACCAACAACAAGAACGCTACCAGCACACTGCAAAAGCACAGGTTCTTTTGATCTGCTTAACTAAGGAAAGCTACCTTAAGGGGTTGACAAGCTTACTTTAATTCAGCCTACAAATATAATTCACTTAGTTCAGGGGAAGAGACCAGCACACTGAACTTCAGAGCAAATTACAAACAAATTACAAACATCAACAGAGAGACCAAATACAGATTCATAGTTACCAACATCTAGGTTCAGCCCAGGAGCTCAGAACAAGGGCTGGCCCAGAGTCATGAGCACCACCACTGCTGTGGGTTAAGAGCTCCAAAGAAGAGAAAGCCAACCCCTTGTTTTATTTTTCAGAGTCAGGGGTGAGTCACAAATTCAACTCACCCATGTGACCTAAAATCATCACAAAGAGGTGACTTAAACCCACGTGGTCTAAGAGCCTCTGATGTCCCAAACCTATCACTCAAACTCATGTGTAAATTAGGCCCTCCCTTAGTTAGCCCCACCTGGGGCTCCACCTTGGTTACCAAGTCACACTCACATAGTGTGTGTTTTACATCTAATAGGGGTTTGGGCCTGGGGCTTAGCACCTAGTAAGGCTCAATGAAATACACTGAATTACCTAAAGGAAACAAAAGCCAAGTAAGTGCTAAGAGCCCATTTTGCTTACCAACACACCTGGGAACATGGGAGAAAAAGTGGAACATGCCACAAGTATTTTCATGCTCACCAAATATTTCCCTGTACCCCTTCCTGGTATTTGGGAAGCTCAGAAGAACTTTCTTCCAGTAGAAGACCAGTTACTTCTGAGTAAGAACTATCTTTCCATTTGTCTTTGTACACCTAAATCCTAGCATAGAGCCTTGAATATGGTGTTTAATAAATGTCTGCTGGACTCAAGTGGCTTTCTGTAGTTAAAAGGGAGAGGGAAGCCAAAAACAGGAGTTGTAATGAATTTATCCTTCCTTAATGTAAGAAATGGGAGGAGGAGTTTTGTTTCCACAGAACTAAAGGTGTACTCCCTCCACCCCCCCCAAACCCCAGCTTTAGCAGAAACTAGGCCTCAAGGTTGGTCAGGTGAGAGGTCATGCATGCCCATGCTTTTTGAAAAGACAGGAGAATTAGAGAAGCCAAACAGCTTGAACCAGTTCAAGCTTATCTAGGATCTGGTCTTGGTCAAGGATCTAGGCCTGCTGATTTGCATAATTTGCATATATTAAAGAGGGAAAGTAGGGGAAGTAAAAGAATGTAGTTTAATCCTAAACTAAGACAAGGAAAATCTAATTAACTTCACTTTTGCTTCTGTATCCTTATTATCCTACCTATATAAACTGTATAACCTAGGAAAACTATGTAAAAAATAAAGACTGTAAACTAACCGTAACTCTAGCAGGAG
Source organism: Phalanger gymnotis (assembly GCA_028646595.1). Taxonomy (NCBI): domain Eukaryota; kingdom Metazoa; phylum Chordata; class Mammalia; order Diprotodontia; family Phalangeridae; genus Phalanger; species Phalanger gymnotis. The sequence goes on along the minus strand of CM053622.1, from coordinate 292,441,633 downwards.
TGGAGGGAATAAGGTTACCCCTGCTCCTGCAGCTGTATCAGTGTGAATGTTCCAGTGAGCAGTATACCCGCTCTCTCGAGGAGCATAATTAAAATACCTTCCTCTGCTCACTCTAGTCCTGAGTTCTTTGGGTGAGAATGAACAAATCACATGGATCTTCCTATGGTCAAGTGAAAGGAAACAATGGGCATCAGAAGCTCATCCTGGGCTTACTCCTGGATCTTGCCTTGGGGTGTCTTATGATCCCCACTGTGGTGTTAAGAGGGCTACCACTCTGGATTCTTTTGGGGAATCCTGTGGTCTGCACAGCCTTCTTAAAGGGATATCACTTGGGGACTTCTAGCCCTGTCTCGGGAGCCTTGTGATCTTACTGCTGTCCTAAAGGGCCATCACTTGGGTCCTCCTTAGGGTCTGATGCCTAGGAGGCCCTGTGATCCCCACAGATTAAGGGGGGCTACAACTTGGCCTTCCCCTGGGACTCCTGTGGTCTGTACAGCCTTCCCTAGGGATTATCACAGGTTCCTCCTCAGGACTTTGGCCCTGCCTAGTAAGTCCAGTGATCCCCAAGCCACGTTTTCTCACAATTTGGGGAAGTCCAGTGATCCCCAAAGTCATGTTTCTCACACAATATTACTCTCTTTCTTTCATAAGTGACAAGTTTGAGAAGCCAGAGAAAGTAAGCATTCACCACATGCTCTAATTTGACATATTGACTCTCATAGGATCATAAATCTAAGGGACCAGACAATAAACATCAGCAAGGGCCTTTTGCAAATAACTTAGCTACACAGGACAGGGCTCTGTGGGCAAAAAAAAAAAAGGCATGGAGAATTACAGAAGAAATGAGACAAAGCATGTTTTGGGTCAAAGTTGGCTGTAGCAAAATGAGCAAAAAGAGAAGAGGAACAAGTGAAGGTCTAAATACGGGGCTGAAATTATAATGGGGGGGAACAGTCCTACTTAATTTATTTCACTAAAAATAAACTTGGAAGATTAAGTGGTCAAGAATGCTCCCCATTCATATGGATAAAGCCCAGCTGCATCTTCCACCCCTTCCCCCTTATCTGCCATTTACCACTTATCTTTCTTCAAATGACCTCTCAGTAAATGAATGTTAAGAGGCCTTTATCTACTAGTCATTTGCCTCCCTACAAGAAACATCGGACAACAACAATGAAACAATTAATTAATAAACAATGAAACAATTAATTTACTATTAGCCAAAAAAAAAGACAGTTAAATTCTGTACTTTACCAATTCTTTGAAAAAGTTCAAATAGTATATGTTCTATATCACACCAGTTTAGAGCTGGAAGGGGCTTCAGACATGGTCCCCAATCCCATCATTTTAAGGGGCAAAGAAAAAGTAACCCAAGGTCACTTTCCTTTCCTTGAATATTTCTGTACTTTATAATAAAAGGCCTCTTTAAACATACCACCTCATGATCTCAGACAAAGTTCAGGTATAAATCTTGAATTAAAAATTGAAAAATAGAGAAACAACATTTTGTGTCAGCAATATTATCCAATATTGTTGTAGGGTCAGACTATTTAAAATACCTGGACAGTATAAAATACCTGAGCATATACCTACCAAAACAGATACAGGAACATATGAACATAAGCATAAAACACTTTTTATACAAATAAACTCAGATCTAAATAAGCAAAATAATATTTATTGTTTATGAGCGGGTAAAGCCAATATAATTTTGAAAATTCTAATTTATTCAATGCATCCCAATGAAATTACTAAAACATTATTTTACTGAGATAGAAAAAATTTAAAGTTCATTCAGAGGAACAAAAGGTCAGAAACCAGGGGAAGAAGATGTAAAGGAAGTAGATTTGGCAGTATCATACCTTAAACTATGTAAGGTGAGAGCATTGTTGAAGTATAAAAAGGATAATTTCGATTATTTTAACTTAAAATTTTCTTGTATAAATAAAACCTATCTAGCCAAGGAGATGGACCGTAGAAAATTTTTTAAAAACACTTTCACAGCCAATCTCTCAGGATGTAATCGTACTGTGGTGTAGCAAACGATGAGCTGGCTGATTTAGGAAAACATGGCAAGACTTGGACTTGTGAAGGAAGATGCTTTGTACCTTCAGAGAAACAGATGATAGGAGGAAATAAGTATACTATGATCTTATATGTGTGTATGAGTGTACATGTGTATATATGTGTGTTTATAGAATCTGTGTGTACATACACATGCATATATACATACAAATATAACTCATATACATCTATACATTATATATATACATATATACACACACACACATATACACACATTTCGGGTAGTGAGGGAGGGAGGAGAAAAAATGCAGTAAAAAGTGCACAGCAGAGAATAAAAGAAAACTAGCAGGGAAGCAAAGAAAAGCTGGGCATCTTTGAAAACAATGTGCAGTAGTTACTATGTAGGTTTTCTTGAAATGGAAATTTGTTGTTTTATAATGAATCTTCTCTTATTGTCTGCTGTGTAAATGATAATTTGTTTTTCTTTTCTCATTTTGTTTTTAAGTTTAAAATTAAAAAAAAAATAAACACAATACCAAGTACATTGCTACTAATCACTTGTTAGCACCACAGGGGAGATGTGTGTGTGTGTGTGTGTGTGTGTATGTGTGTGTATGTATGTATATATCTATGTGTGTGTGTGTGTGTGTGTCTCTTCCAGTCAACATTGACTCAGCTAGCAATAATGCAAGTTCTACTTTGGGACTGAAGTGAAGTCACTGTCTAAATATCTGTGCTGTGAATGAGCACTTACAGAAACTTTTATCAAACAAAAGGTCAGAGAGGCTGAAAGACAGAGCTAGAAATGGTATCTTGGGTTAAGGCTTGAGGGAGGAGGCAAGAAGACAGGCAAAGGAGAGAATTCAAAGCAATAGCAGAGGGGAAGGAAAGAAAGGAGAGGGAAGGGGAAGGAAAACAGAAAAAAGATAGGGAGAGGGGCAAGGTGAGAGAGAAAAAGGAGACAAAGGACAGAGGGGAGGTGAAGGAGAGAGAAAGAGGGAGAGAAAGGAAAAGAGAAAGGGGGAGAAAGGATGGAGAGAGGTGACACAGAAAAAGGACAGAAAGGAGCAGGGGGAGAGCTAGGGGAAAGGGGGTGGGAGGGGGAGAGTGAGACAGAGATAGTGCACGCAGGATAGTGTAGTATAGGGACTGGTGGAATTTTTTCCGCTCCATTGTCTCTAATACCCTAGTACCAAGAACAGATAGGGTCGAGACCTCAGCCCAAGACCATGGCAAATATCCCTGCAGAGTCACAGGTAATGGACCAGCTATGTGAGGGAAGAATGGCAGCCAGAAAGCAAGCAAGCAAGTTCCTGGCTGGACCCTGACAAGAACATGCCTGTCCCGCAAGCATATGCCAGGGCGTCTATCTGCCCAGCCTCCCCTTCCCAGGGTATTGAGATAAATGAGAAAACACTTGGAGCTTTTCTGAAGACAGGCAAAATATGAAACAAAGCAGATTTCTAAAGCTTGGAGACAGGCAGATACAGATTATATGGGCAGGTTAAACAGAAAAAGCTTTAAAGGATAAGAGACAGCTAGGAGGCAACGGTTCCTTTTCCCTCTCAAAGAGACCATCCAGGGCTTGCTTAAACTTTTTCCACTCAAGACCCCTTCACAGCTTCTTAAACTTCGGGTCTTGACCCCATGTGGGGTCCACCCTTCTCATCTGACGGAGGAAAGAAATGAGGCCCAGGCAAGGGGACAAGACCTGTCCAAAGACACATGGATTAAGTGGCAAAATCAGGATCTGAACCCAGGAAACAAAGAGGAATTTCAGTTCAAACTGGTAGCATCCAAGTACAGGAAACATACAGAGAAAACTTTTCCCACGGTTCCTCCATTCATATATCTAAAATATGATTTCAGAAGGATATGAGGTTTTGGGAAATGCAAGATTTCTGGCCTTTTAAAGCCCAAATGGAACAAAAAATATATACTACCTTTAGCTCAAATCCAGAAAAGAAGCCAAACCAAGAGAATATTTAATGAGTTACTGTCTGTGTGGGTGGAAAGGTAAATTACAAATAAGGAAATGGTTTCTGAACAATCCCACTAACATTACAGTAAAAAAAAAAAATTACAGTTAAACCCACAGATGACATCCCACCATCTAATCTTGTTACCACACACAAAACCGTAGAACAGGAATTTATGGACTGGTTTAGAACATCGCTATTACATAAATTCATTTGTGTGTGTGTGTGTGTGTGTGTGTGTGTGTGTGTGTGTGTGTGTGTGTGTGTGTGTGTGTGTGTGTGTGTGTTTGCGCAGGCTCTCGTGCAATGAAGGACCCCAAGAGCGTGCATGCAGATGAGCTAGCATTTTAATCACAATTCCCTCCCAGGAGACTTTTAAAAAAAGCCCAAAGAAGAATGTAAATGGGGAGGATTTGTCCATCTATAAAAATGATTCACATTCAGACGACCTGCTCTTCAGATTTCTTCCAATCATTTCTTCATTTCTTCAGGGCATCTGTCCATCCACCTCCTCTTCTGTGAAAAACTCTGAGGTCTTTTATCAGCAGGATATGAACCCCTGACCAAGGCCTAGAGGCTGTGCCATGGTCTGTGAAGACTGCTATGACAGCATATTTGTACCTCGGACTCTCTAGCACATCTCCTCTTCCAATCTTGCACACTGCTTTGTTCGTTTTTTTTTTTAAGTCTCAAACACTCTGGATCCTACTCCTCTAATATTTTCCTCCCTCCCTCCAACATCCTAGAAAATGACACAAAGCTGTTCACCAATTAAAGAAGGAAGAAGGTCAGACCTGTTGAAACTTTGAAAATCCAAACACTAGCTGACAATTACAGGAGTTGGTGTGGGGAAGGGATGGCAGCAAAACAAGGAAAGAAAGAAAAGCCTACAGCACGCATAGGTCAGCACATCCTCTTCCCAGTAACACCCTCAAAAGGTTCGAAACAACACACTTTAAATTTTTGGTTAATTTAATTAATTGGATACGATCAGTTGATAGTTTTGTTTTGTTTTTTAATAACAAGTATCAGTAGTATTTACTTATCTTGATCTGAAGACCACTGAACTTCTCCCAGTCACGAACCAGCCTGTGCCTTAGTAGAGATTCCTTATTAAATGGAAGGGGGTTAGTTGGAACAATAGTGGCCTGCTTCCTTTTTCATTGACAGATGTCACCATTCAAAGCCATTCCCTAGCAACTGCCAAATAGTTCTCTGAGCCTCCTCCTCTAAAAAGAGTGTGAGAATCTTGGAAAATCAGCAAACTAAAGCCTTAAAAGGACCTTCTTGGGAAGAGGGAAGGAATTATTCAAAAGTGGCAAAACCCAAAAAGCAGCAATAAAATATTTGTTCAAAAACAAAGAAACATTAAGCAGCTACTTCTATATTGAATCTGAACAAATTAACAGGAAAACCACCAATATTTAGGATATATTCTACCCATTTCTGAAAGTACTAATTACTGGGTCCAAAGGACATCTGAAAGACAAAAAAACCTGAATACTTGCACATCTGAATCTGTTAAGATATTTGAAAATTTTCTGAATTGGTCCCAGGGACAGAAGTTGCACAGTTCATTTATTCACCATAAAAAGCTACATCAAAAACAGAACAATGGGATAGAGGAAAAGATCTCTCTGCTATTAAAAAAAAATGGAAAGAATTAAGCCTCAACTACCATAAAGACTACTCCTTTGGGGAATAATGAAGACATTTCCCTCCTTGTGTTTACACGTGCACATAAAACTAAATCCTTACCAATTTAAAAAAAATAAAACTATTCAACATGTTTGATACATAAAGTATTTGTTTTTTTAAAAGATTCTTTATAACAAGTAAAAAAGAGCAAAGAAAGCAACTTTTCCACAACTCTAAATAATTATAACAAATTTTCTCCAAACATATTCCAAATACTCATGTAAATCATGTAATAAAATATTTTATTTAGATGGCATACCAAATAAAACAAAATCCAACCAAAATTTTAAAGTAGTAGTTAGAGTGAAACCTCAAAGACACTAAAAACTGTTAGTAAAATCACCAATTTCTAATCATGAAATACATTTAAAAGCCAGACTATGTAGTTGTTAAAATAAGACACATCACCCATAAAAAGTTTTCAAAAATAGAGCTACTTACTAGGTCAGAAGGTCACTTAAAATATTCATAATCTCCATGCCAACAAGTCTTTCTTTGATATGGCTGCTTAATACAACTGGAGCTGTATGGGTCTAAGTTTCCAAATTAAGTGATGAAAAAGTAACCATCGCTGGACGTCACCACCATTAACAAAAGCACTATACATGGCACAAGTTCTTCCCAACCTCTTTAATCTTATTTTCATTACCACCATATTCTACCTGCAGTAAAATGCTCACCAATTACATCGCACCACTGTGCAACTACTCTCAGGGCACAGTCCATAAGAGACAAAGATGAAAAGACCAATCTCCAATATAGCCTTCTCACTACCGCTTTTACTTTTCACCTTATCTATGTGAACCAGATCTCTTCACTGTACAACAAAGCTGTGGGAGTTTCCTACTTTTCTTAAAATAATTTAACTATTTCTATTCTATTTGCTCCCTTTCACATAATACTAATCAAGTATAAAAGAGAAACGATTAGGTAGCCCTCAGAGATAGGATACCTATCACATAAGCAATAAACTCCCAGTCATCCAGAGTCTAAGATTCCAGAGTTGGCTGAAGCCATACTCCCCATATACCAAACTATTGAGAGTCTCCACTGGGCTAGTGGTGGACTCAACCTTTTCAGGCACCAGCCAAATTAATTATAATTAACACCATTATCTATACACATGGTCTGATGCAGATAAGCAAAAGCTCCCACGCTAATTATTTAGTATTTCCTGAACAGCTTTGAGTGACAGACTTCAATTCAACTAACTCATTAACCCAGCCATCCTAATGCCTAAATTATCCAAGTTTCAGATCTTTACTATTGCAAAATAAATTAATTACTTACAAAAGCAGATATTGAAAAAAATTAAGAAATCAAATGTAAATTACAGATAATTGTCTTTTATACTAAACACACTTAACTTTAAACTGAAAAGAACTAGAACTTTAAAAGAAAAAAGAGCAAAACAAAAAGTCCCACTTTGCTTTCCATTACATAAACTTAGAGCTTATGGGTACAAACTAAATTAATTTCCCTCTTCCTTATACTGAACCTATAAAAATTTAGTTGTTTTTGACAAAGTTAGAACAGAGTGAAGGTCCCATGTAGCAAAGTCCTTCTAATGTTATCATCACCAATACCAGCACCACTCATTTCTATAAGAGCCACCATTCTATGGGGGGGGGGGGTGGAAGTCTTAACTTTGAACCTGGAATTTTAAACCATAACTTTCCTCCAAGGAGTTCTGGAGGACTCTGTGTACAACATGTCATTTGTCCTCACTCCAGCTGTGCTGAGATAGGGAAAAGGCAGTTTATCAGAAAGTTTATCACTTTTAGCTGGGGTAAAACTAAATTTTGACAAGGTCACCACTTGCCAAGGTCAAACTTGAGACCAACACTAGGGCTTCCCACTCCCTATGGATGTTAATTATAACCAGAGAGACAATTACAGTAAGCCAGAATGACTGTCTTCCTATGATACAGTAAAATGTCTATTAAAAAAGGAAACCCATCCTATACTCTAAGGAGATCAAAGAAAGAAAAGGACTTTTACCGATGAAAATATTTATTAACAGCTCTTTTCAGAGTAATTGAAAAACTGGAAACTAAGGGCTTTGCTACACGAAACACACAAAACTATGTGAATACAACAACAAGATACTGTTTACAAAATGGACAAATCTAAGTAATTTTTTAAAAAATTTTTTGTTCACAGATAGGCCAAGACAATATAATAAAAATAACAATGCTATCCTAATTAACTTATTCAGTGCCATACTAAACTACCAAATGATTATTTTATAAATCTGGAAAAAATAAAAGTAAAATTTATCTGAGGTCACGAATCAAATCTCAAGGGAAATTATGAAAAAAGTAGAAAGGAAGGAGAATTAGCTATACAGAGAGAACAAACTATACCACAAAGCAGTAATCACAAAAAGATGTGGTACTGGCTAAATAACAGAAAGGTTAATTACCAACAACAGATTAGGTATACACATACTGTTGTTGTTTGGCTTTTATTTGCCAAGAGGACCAGGGACATCACTAGGTGATGTCCTGATTTTCAAGTGAATTGGATTTAAGTTAGGGAGAGTTGCACAAAGTCATTAGCCTCACTCCCTCATCCAGAGTCCCGAAGTCCACTGGCAGGACAGAAGTCAGGAAGACTGCCCAGTGTTTTAACAATCTGGTTAGCAGCTTCTGTGGGGGGTCCAGATCCACCCACAGCCAGCACCCAGAAAGCTGCCGGACAGCCAGAAAGCCCAGGTTCTTTTAATCTGCCTTAATAAGGACAGCAAGGTTAAGGGGTTGGCAAGCTTACTTTAATTCAGCACACAAATATCATTCACTTAGTTCAGGTGAAAAAGCCAGCACCCTGAACTTCAGAACAAAGTACAAACAAATTACAAACATCAACAGACAGACCTTGTCTGATTCAAATCCCAATACATAGCTACCAGAGTTCAACAAAGTCTCAGCATCCAGGTTTACAAGCTGGAGGGCTCCTTAGCTACAGCTGCCTGGAGTCTCTTCATCAACACCATCTCAAGAGCCCTTAAACAAATTACAAACAGACAGACCCAATACAATTCA
>CM053622.1:292403263-292432387 GCA_028646595.1 Phalanger gymnotis | reverse complement strand
CCAGAGTTCAACAAAGTCTCAGCATCCAGGTTTACAAGCTGGAGGGCTCCTTAGCTACAGCTGCCTGGAGTCTCTTCATCAACACCATCTCAAGAGCCCTTAAACAAATTACAAACAGACAGACCCAATACAATTCATAGTTACCAACATCTAGGTTCAGCCCTGGGAGCTCAGAACAAGGGCTGGCCCAGAGTCACGAGCACCACCACTGCTGCTGCGGCAAAGAGCTCCAAAGAAGAAGAGGCCAACCCCTGGCTTTTATATCTTTGTCAGTGTCAGGGGTGAGTCACTCACATGACCTAAAATCATCACAAAGAGGCAGACCTAAACCCACGTGGTCTAAGAGTCTCTGCTGTCCCAGACAAGTAAACTAGGCCCTCCCTGGAGTTAGCCCCACCTTGGGCCCCACCTCATTCATCAATCCACACCCACATAGGTTCCACACCTAATAGGGGTTTGGGCCTGGGGCTTAGCATTACTCAAAGCAAACAAAAGCCAAACTCTTCAAGGGCACTAAGTGCTAAGGAGCCCATTTTGCTTAACAATACACCCAGGATGCTGCAGATAATATTGGCATCCTCAATGCCTGACCAAACTCCAGGCACTCCACAGCACCTGCTTCAGGAGCCTTCATGGCTGTTGGAACAAATAGTTCTCATCTACCCATTCCACCAAAGGAAGGAAGTTTTCACATGCTTGGAGCAGACATCCCCCTAACTCACCTAGGGGTGTGAGGCCCATCAGTCACCCTCAACCTGGCTTAGCCCAGGGTGTGGCAACCAAGTATGTTATAGCTTCCTGGAAGTGGTATTCACAAAAAGAAGCAAATTAATATAGAAGTCTAGTATTCAGTTACTACAAAGATGGTAATAGACATATGATAATAACTTTTCACCAACTAGGGCCAGTTGCCAAAGAATATCCTCTTTTTAAAAATTAGAGGCTGGAAAAGTACTATCTATAATCAAGGAACATGAAAGAACAATTCTTCCATTAAAAAGAGTTTAGTTAATTTTTCTAAAATATCTATGGACCCTCCCCCCCGTTCCTACCCCCTGTAAATTCTAAGGCCAAGACTTAAAACAGTTAAAATGCCCTATATAAAACTACTTATTAAGTATTAATTTGAAATCCTCAATGGCATATTCCAAGCCATAAATTTAATATCTATAACATAGTGTTTATTGATATGTTCATTAAAGAAGCCCAGAGGCTACTATGACAAGGTTCTTCCAGAAAAACTCTAGGCTAGGCATTGGGAGAAGAGGGTTTCATTTCCATATTCTGCCATGGATTTGCTGTATGATTTAACAAGTTGCTTTAGGTCTTAGCACAGTACCTGGAACATAGGAGACATTTTTAAAAAATACTACTTGACTTTGTTTCTCCGAGCTAATAAACCAAGGGATTATTGGAGTAAGAAATAAAAGCATTGACTCATAAATGTTTTGATGTAGAAGAAGCCTTCCAATATTGATTCAACCACCAATTAATTGTGAGACATGTTCATAATTACCTTGACATGAGAGGGAGAATTTAGAGTTTGAAAAGTTTGCCAGCTGAGACATACAAGTTATCTGAGTTCAAAATCCAGTTCAGCTAACTTATTAACTGTATAACTTATAGCGAGTTACTTTTAACCCTTAAAATGAAATTGACTGTTGTCCTTTCCAGGCCTAATTCTATAATCTTGTGATTTGAAAAGAAATCTATAAATAACTAAAACACTTTATATATTCTCCTCGGGTCCATCTACCTAATAGAACGATATCTAAAGGCACAAATTGAAGTAAACTGACTTCCTACACTTTGGATTGATTGAGAGTTGTGAGCACTAGAAATGTTTTAGTCACTGTTCAGTTATTTCAGTCATGTTCAACTCTTCTTGACCCCATATGGGTTTTGTTTGGGGATTTCTTATATGAAGTTTTCTTGAAAAAAATACTAGAGTAGTTTGCCATTTCCTTCTCTAACTATAAAGGCAGACATATTCTAACTTAAGCTAAGTTTTACAATGTCAAGCTTTCCCATTAGATTTTAAGCTCCATCAGGATGGGTGCTATATCTTATCTTTGAATACAACTCCCTGCCAAGAACAACACCTTAAGTAAGCATAGTATGTACCCTGACGCTAGTTTGTGTTTTTGCCTTTCTTTATATTCTCATCACTTAGGAAAGTGCCTGGCACGTAGTGAGAACTTAATAAAGGCTGGGTGCCTTGACTTTGTTGTAGGAGGTATGCTCTTAATCTTTACTCCTTGATAACACATGCCTCAATATGAGGAAATTGTGTAGACCAAAAAAAAAATCAAAATAAAATGAGCCCACATTCAAATCTAGCAATTAGGGGCAGCAAAGTGGCACAGCGGGTAGAGCACTGGCCCTGGAGTCAGAAGGACCTGAGTTCAAATCCATCCTCAGACACTTGATATTTACTAGCTGTGTGACCCTGGGCAAGTCACCTAACCTTGAATGCCTTGCAAAAAAAAAAAAGCTATCAATGAGCAGTTTTCAAAAGAAAAAATGCAAACTATCAACATACAAAAATGTTCTTCCAATCAATAATGAGAAATGCACATTAAAATAATCCTGAGATTTCACCTCACAATTAAATTGGTCTAGAATAAAACTGAGAAAATAATCAATATCGGATGGGCTGTGACAAGACAGGCACACTAATACTCTGTCGGTGGAGTTGGGAATTTATACAAACATTGTGGGAAACAATTTTTGAGTTGAGAAAAGACACAAACCCTCTGACCCAGCAACTTCACTACTGAGCATATATCCCAAGGAAGTCAAGGATGGAGGAAGGACCCATATATTCATAACAGGTCTTGTTGGGGGGGGGTAGCCAAAAAACTAGAAGAAAATCGAAGAATGGTTAGACAAAACGTGAGATATGAATGTAATGGAACATTACCACACCACGAGGAATTCAGAGAAACACAAGAGGATTTGTATGAACCAATAACAGAAGTAAACAGGAAAAAAAATAAGACAATGACTACATTTGGCTATACAAATACACTTGTTGCACATGCCATCAGTTTTGGCAACTTTCAGCAGGTTTTACTTAAATGTTTTTAAATTGAGGGATTCACTGTGTAGGTGGGGGACATTTATACACATACATACATATAAATGACACGTGGAAAAAAGAAAAGCCTTTATTTTACAAAACAATCAAGGGGAATGAAAAGAAAGCTAAAATTTCTAAAAAAGAACAGAAACATTAGACATTACTGGAGATTTAATAAGCAATGGGATCCAGGTCATTATGAATGGATTAATGCCATCTATATGTAATGGAAAGAGTGATGGGTGACACAGGAGACAAACTAGTACAGAGGATACTTGGGGCAGAAAGACCAATTAAGAGGCCACTGAAATAATCTAATGTAAAGGCAATGAATGACTAAATTAAAGTGGTGGAGTAGTGTGTTAGCAGAGGAGAGGTTAGGGGTGAAGAGATGTTACAGAAGAAGAAAGCAAGGTTTGGCAACTAAATGAACTTGTGAGATGAAGAAGAATGAGGAGTGGAAGCTAAAACCAACATTATCAATCAAGCCTGTAACCTAGCTGAACAACATTTCCTTGCCACTGTTGAGTAAACTGGCTTTTGAGGAAGGAACAAAGGAGGAGGGAAGGAGGGAGAACAGAGAGACTTAAAAGTTAGGAGGCAAGGGTTTAAATTCCCAACTCAGACACTTACCTGTGTGACCCTGAATATGTCTCATCACCTCAAAGCTTAATTATCCTCATCTATACAATGGGGATTATAATACTCATACTACCTATTTGTGGGCAGGCAAGGACTTTGTTGTGTTTGTCCTTCATTTTCAAAAAGGGCCATGACATCAGGGAAATGATGACATGACTTGCAGTTGACTTGGATTTGAGTGAAAGAGGGCTGTGCAAGGTCACCAGCCTCACTTTCTCCTTCAGAGCCATCTTCTTCCATTGGCCTTGATACTGTCCATGACAACTAGAGATGGCCCAGGATGCACTGGGAGACCCTGGCCCTTCAGCAAGGGCTTTACAAACCTTATAGTACTATACATAAGTGAAAACAATTTTATAAAATAACTTATTCTGGAAAAACACATTATTAAAAAACCAATTTAGTCATACACTTTAACTCAGTCACAAGTCTCACCAAATAACTGAAACATTTTTTATAAAGCTCTTTCTGTAAAGGTTAGAATGATGGTAAAGGTATGAGCCCTCAAGGGCCAACATCAAAGCACAAGTTATGAACATAAGATTTTGGCCATAAGGAGGGCTTCACCAGCCGAGCTCTCAAGATCTGGAAGATCTGGGTTGTTTTATTTTTTTTTTAAGTATTCAAGCCACAACTGTCTTTCCAGCATTTCAGTGAGCCCCAGGTAAAAAACTGGCAGCACCTGTGTGAGAAATCAATAATTACCCTATTTTACTTTCAATAGTATGCAACAGAAATACTCAACTAGGACCTGGCTTGCAAGTAATAAAGTAGCTAAAGGATGGTGCCTCTAATTAGTTTCTTACAAGGAATTCAATGGCCTGAAGCCCTACCAGACAATAAGCTTCTTGAGGGCAGGGACTATGTCTAATTTAGGAGTGTGATAAAGGCAAGATAAGACTGGATCTGCTCACCCACAGCAACAGTAATTCCTCAACCATCCACAAGCGCAAGAACGGAAAGAATGCTGAAACTCAGAAGGTACATTCTTCTCCTCCATGCATTCTACCCCTTCTGCCAACAGCCAAATTAAGTGATAGCCCTGTAAGCGTAGTGAGAAAATACACACACACACACTTACTTGAAATCAATTAACTATCTTTATAACTTCTGGAAAGTCATTTAAGCTTTCCCAGTTTCAATTTCCTCATCTGTAAAATGAGGGGCCTAGATCTCCATCCGCTGCCAATCCAAGTGTAAGAAGATTAAACAATGGAAGAATCTGCATTTAGAGTTAGTTTACAGGAAAGCGAGGGGAGCACATCCTTATAAGAAGTTGCCAAGCAGGCACAGTGATGTATTACAGGTGGAGCTGGGGAATTTGGAATTATGCACAAGAAGTTACTAAACAGTCAGGCCCTTTAACCCAACTTTACCACTCCTCTGCTTCTACTCAAAGAAAGGGAAAAAGATTTGTAACAGTTCTTATGGCAGCAAAAAAAAAATGGAAATACCCATGAAATTGAAGAATAGTTGAATAAATCGTGGTATATCAATTTAATGGAAGACTACTATGCTGTAAGAAATGCAGAAAAAGATGATTTCAAAGAGACAAAGAAATACTGGAATGTACTAATGAGTGAAGTGAGCAGAACCAAATCAATTTATGCTTTTACATCAATATTATAAAAATGAACATTTTTATGCTAATATGATATGCTAAATGATCATCTATGATCACAGTGAACTGACAAGGGAGAACAGTACAGACCCCTTGACAGACGATGGATGACACGCACAATGATGTTTCTTTTAGATGTGACCAATGTGTGAAACTTTTTGCTTGGCTGTGTTTATTTAATACAGAGGTTCTGTATTTCTTCCCCCCCCCCCAGTTTTTTGTGGGAAGTTAAGATGGTGAAAAAAGAATGCCAGCAATTTTTAAAAAATCTTTAAATATTAAAAAAAAAATACCATCACCACAGCACAGGTAGTTTGCTTCCAAATAACAGCATGCCCATCTGAGGCTAAGTAGAGCATCATTCTACAAAGCTAGCTGGTTTTGAAGAGGTCATTATCAGAAATAGGCAAATACACCTTCTTAAAGGAATCCTGATGTAACAGAGTTGGCCTTATGAGTCAAAAAAACCTGGGTTCAAAAGTCCCACCTGCCACATACTAGCTGTGAGGCCCTGGGCAATTCATTTGTCAGTACCCCAGGCAACAACTCTAAGACTTTAATAAAATTTCAAATAGTTGCTCTTCTGCTCAAGTCTCTTCACCAAGAGTTAACCTGTACCAATGGAATCACTGGTAGAGACCAAACAACAAAAAACCACATTCCAAGTGTTTTGTTCAGTTTCCAGCGGATAGCTCTTTATAAAAAAGGCAAGGAAATCTTGAAATGTTATAAAAAGAGGCTCCAGTACAAAAAGGGCACTTTAAAATTACTTTGGTAGGAGATAAAGTGGGGGAACAAGAAAACACAAGCAGAACGAAAGAGGCTTGAGATTCTGAAACTAAGGAAAGCTAATACCCTTGTGGAAATTTCCAGGCAGACAGGAGAAGGGGTGGGGAGGGTAAGGGGCCAGGGAGGGGGGGCCCGAAAAGAAGAACTAGCTCAGTTTAGGTTAAACCACTTTTTGTCTACAGTAGAGATTCAAAATAATTCTAACATGGCTTATAGCAGTAGCCTGGTTCTCTTCAGACTGGCAGAAAAAGGCAGAACCACATCATGGAAAATCCTCCCAGATGCACAAGTCACAGGCAACTGTGACTGAACTTGTGAATTTTTAATCAATTCCTGTAATTCTCCCTAACCTGCAATCTTTCTAGGAGACAGATCCCTGCGTCCCCTGAGCACAGGGACAGAGAAGTCAGTCTTGCAACCAGCCACACTTAAGTCTGCACAAGCTTGACAAGATATCGTCCAAAATAGTCTCTAAAAAAAAATTAACTATAGATAGATTTGTTATGGAGAGAGCAAAGGGTAGAATGTGTGCTCCACAGAGTGCCAGTAATCTTGTATTCTATGAGTGGAGAAAAAAACAGCTGGTGACTGAGCATCTCCCGACAATGTAGTACTAACACCTTTCAGTCTAGAAATAGAACATTTCCATCATTAATAGAAATCGTGAAAGGTGGCGTAACAGTGGACAGAAAGTGGGCTTCACCCGGGTTCAAGTCCCACGTCTGACACACATCACTGTATGACCCTGGAGATATAAATTACTTAGCTTCTCAGTGGTCCAAGACAAAAAAAAAGGGATTCTTGCAGGCTGCAGACTGACTTAGAAAACCCAAAATTAACATTATGTTGTACTTTATTTTTATTTTGTTAAATATTTCCCAATTACATTTTAGTTTGGCTCGGTCAGCACTCTGGAGTTTCGCGGGCCTGGAGTTTGTCCCCTCTGTTCCAGGTAGCCCTCTAAGATTATAAGTTGCAGAAAAGGTGCCAATCTAAACTGGGAGAAAGGGTTTCTTATCCTGGGAACAGGTCTGGTCCCTAACCCCAATAATATTAAAATTCTAAATTCCACTAAAGACACAAACAAAAGATACACTCTGTGTTCTAGGAGAGGCAGGGTGATACAACAAGCAACCCTCAGCCCTTAAAAGAGTCAGAAGGCCAGGCTGCTGCGCAACCTTAAGCAAGACAAGACCTCCTTCAAGTTCGGTTTCCTCAACTGTAAACTGGGGATAACAGAAGCTACTTCCCAGGGTCATTGTGAGGGTCAAATGAGATAATAACAAACCTTCAAACAATTTATCAGTAAACTATGGTTGATCACAGTGCCATACAGATTGCTAGCCAACTCTAATTGCCCATCAGTAAAGGGTCTTCACAAATTTGTGTAACAGAATATTTGTATATAATGCATATCTACATATATGTACCCATACATGTGTGTATGTTAGATACAGATATATCTATCAAATAACCAGAGTAGCCGTGTGACCCTGGACAAGTCACCTAACCTTATTTACCTCAGTTTCCTCATATGTAAAAAATGAGCTAGAAAGAAAACCTCTCCACCATCTTTGCCAAGAAAACCCCAAATGTCGGTAAAGAGTTGGACAGCAGTAAAAAACACAATAATTAATTGAAGATTATTTGAGAATGAAGATTCTCTTAACAGACGCTCCTGAAGACAACTAGGTGGTGCACTGACTCAAGCCAACTGAGTCAGGAAGACCTGAGTTCAAATCTAGCTTCAGTTTCCAGTTTTATGACTCTGGACTTAATCTCTTAACCTTTTTTGCTTCATTCAGTCTCCTCTTCGGTAAAATGGGGATAAGAATAGTAAGTACCTACCTCCAAGGGTGGTTGCAAAGATCAAATGAGGTAACATTTGAAAAGCAGTTAGCACATGGTGTGAGACAAATGTTAGCCATAGAAGATGATGATCCTTATAAACAGAAATGCATCAAGTTAGGAATACCCCGAATGTAGCATTGCACTGATACACGCCTTAACAAGACAGTAAATACTCTTCAAGTCCTTATAGAAAGTAAAAGGTTAGTTGCAAGGGTTTATCAAATTGGGGGTGGGGGAGGAGGGTTGAGAAGAGGAGGAAAAAAAAATACCAAACTGTAGCCCTAAGCTGAAGGCAAAGTGCCCCCATCAGGCTTGCTCTAGTTGTGATGTTATCAGTTCTGGCAAGAA
This sequence comes from Phalanger gymnotis, assembly GCA_028646595.1. Taxonomy (NCBI): domain Eukaryota; kingdom Metazoa; phylum Chordata; class Mammalia; order Diprotodontia; family Phalangeridae; genus Phalanger; species Phalanger gymnotis. The sequence goes on along the minus strand of CM053622.1, from coordinate 292,424,054 downwards.
TCCTCAGGTTATTAAATGGGATGACTGACTTTATATAAAAGTACAGTACTTGATAACAAACCTACTTTTACTACCTTGAAATGGTTACGCTGGGTCACAAAAAGTCTAATGGAAATGAACTAAATGAACTCTAATGTTCTTCCAGGACAAGTCAATGATTTTGTTTAAAGTCTGTCAGGCACGTGGATCTCAGGTAAGAACATCCGTGTCCCTTCCAGAAGCTCAGCGTCACTTCTGCCCCTCCCATTCATACATTCAAAGTACACTGGGAAGTCACAGGCCTACGAAGGCTCTTTCTGCTCCTCCCTCACCAGAAGAGCTAGGTGAGACTGACAACCTTTAAGGCACGAGTTATTATGCAGCTAGGTGGTATATAGCCTGGTATAGAGTTCCAGGCCTGGAATCAGAAAGACCTCTTCCTGAGTTCAAGTCTGGCCTCAGCCCCTTACTAGCTGTGTGACCCTGGGCAAGTCATTTAACTCTGTTTGCCTCACTTTCCTCATCTGTAAAATGAGCTGGAGAAGGAAATGGCAAAGCACTCCAATATCTTTGCCAAGGAAACTCCAAATAGGGTCAGAGTCAGACGTGACTGAAACAACTTAACAGCAACAACAAAAACAGGAGTTCTTAACTTTACATCCATGAACTTTTTTTTATATTTTGATAAGAGTATGTCAATATAATTGGTTCCTTTCTTAATTTTATGCATTTTAAAACATTTTTTGTGAGAAAGGGTCCATAGTGTCAAACTGCCAATATGGTCTGTGAAAAACAAAAAAATTTTTTAAAATTTAAAATCCCCTGAGTAATCCAATGGTCCTCTACAGTGCAATAGTCTGCCTAGAACAAGCAAAGACTCCAAGGAAGTTGTAGGTTAAAAGATATTTCTGTTCCCCCACTCCCAGTCCTTACCTGGTCTCTACTCACAATGAAATGACTGGCCCTGGGGACCTTAACCCACTCACAATTTACCCAAAATACTGAGAGCATGCTGGCAAAGTATGCACCAAATGGCATCTGAGGATTCAATAAACAAGCTAAGTGGTTCTTGAGCTTTGTCTCTGCTTTATGAAAAGGCCACCAGAAACATACAAAACAGCACACCCAAAATAGCAACCAACAAATGCTGAAATTCTCAAATGCAACTTAGAAGCCAGACCCACCCCCCCTCCCCCACCCCGAACTACGAGGCATGTAAATTCCAAACATAACAAGACTTTTGGAAAAATACTATCTCCATAGCCTTCATTTCAGGACATCCACACTATCGTTCACTCACTTTAAGATTTATTTGTCCCCACTATGCCAAATCAAATATATCACATAGTATCAACTTATTCCAACATAAGCCACATAAAAGTCCACGTTCTCAGTTTGTTCCGTGGCCAAACAAGGATTTTGAGTTCATACTAAAAATGAACACTTAAAAAAATAACATTTATATAAAAAGGTAGCCTGAAATTCTCCATCCTCTGCAACACAATTAAAAAAAAATATTGCAAAAAGCCAAAGATGTCAAATATTTTACCAGAACTTGGGATTCCCAAAGGCAAGGTCTGCTTGGCTCAGGTGGTACACAGCATTATTGTTTAAGCTAATAAATGTCCTAAAAAACACTAAGCCAACAGAAAGAAAACCTTTTCATAGGATCATAGACTAAAGGCTTGAAGGAATCTCGCTTGATATTGTATAGTTAAACCACACAGGAGTAAATTCAACCCTTTAAAGACCAAAAAAGAGACTGGAACCAAGGAAGAGGCATAGTATTGACTAGAAAATGGAAAACAGAGACACCAGTGATGAGATGCAATGTATGAACTGGTAAAATGGAAATAAAGCACTGAATCTGGAGAGAAGATGTAACAACTACCTGTGGGACCCTGAACAAGATATTTAACCCTCTCTGAGTTTCAGTTTCCTCCTCTTTAAATTGAGGAAGTAATAAGTGATCACAGGTCTCTCTTCTCCATGTTAAAAAGAAAAAAATGATGGAACTGGGTAACTACTTCCAGTTCTAAACCCCTGCTCCTTCAAACTCTGAATTGTAAAATTCATGATTTATGAAAGGCCCTAAAGCAACTCTCCAACTTCAGATCAAAGAAATTTTCTGGTTTTCTAGAACTACTGAACAATAATGATAGCAAATGAATCACTTTTCCTCTCATAGTTTTCACTGCCAAGGCATTATCCAGGATCCCAAGGGTTGTTAAATAGGCTGAAAAGAAAACTAAAATGTTTTTATCACAGCAAAATGCAATTCAAATCACAAGAATGTTTATTTTGTCTAATTTGTACCAAAGGATATTATGACAGAATAACATGCTCCCTTGTTGTCGAGAACTTAATGTAATAGGTGACAAAGGGATAAATCTGATGCAAAGGTACAACAGAATGAGATTAGGCTCCTTTGCCCTTGAGGCGGTTCTTTAAGAAATTTGTAATAACACAGATCACTTTCAGCTGGGGGTGGGAGGAAGGAGAGGAATCTGGGAAGGCTTTATAGAAGTGTCCTTGGAAGTGTTTTGAAGAAAGAAAGATTTCCAATAGGTGGAAATGGGATGGGAGTATATTCCAAGCAAGAGATAGCTTATGTGAATGCACAGAGCCCAGAGAAGGCAGAAAGAGATTGGAAAACAGCAAGTATGACTATGGTGATTCTTAAATGCCAGACTCAAGAGTTTGCATGTTATCCTATCAGTGATGGGGAGCCACTGAAGGTTTTCATATCAAGGCAACTGTAGGGCAATCTTTGCAATCGGAAGATTATACTGGTAGCAAAGGTGGATGGATTAGGAGGAGTGAAAATGGAAACTGGGAGTTTATTAATTTTTTCCCTGTACAATTTTAATGAATGCCTGAGTTGGGAAGGGGTGGGGGCAAGTAGTGTGAACAGAGTGCAATGGATGAAAGATGGTAGAGGAAAAATCAACATAACGGACACCTGATTGATACGGTGAAAAAATGGTCTTGTGACCCAGAGGCTTAAATCCTGGGTGATGAGGCAGGTGCAGAACATTTGGGAGGGGATATGGGAGAAGGTGAAGAAAAGAAGGAAAACTGAGTTCATTTTGGACATGCCAAGTTCAAGCTATAAGCAGAATAAACCAGCGGATACGTCCAATAGGGCAGGTGGAGATGCAGGACTGGAGCATTTAGGAATTATCCAGAAAAAAGTGACAGCCTGCCCCCCAGAAGACTATCAAAGCTAAGAGCGTAAGATCAAGGGGATAGAAGGATACAAGATAGAAAAGGTCAAAGGACAAAGGCAATTTCTCAAGACATAATTTCTGTGACTGAAAACCTTCTTGCTATATAGACTACTGACATCTTTAATTGACTGAAAACTGAAAGGGACTTTAGATTTTCTAATTCAGCTGTCTTTTCGTAGTTAAAAATAATAAACTGACATTTAAATAGTGCTTTGCAGTTTTCTATGGAGCTTTACCTATACTACCTCATTTTAGCCGCACAATTACACTGGGTGCTATTCTTATTCCCAATTGACAACTGAGGAAACTAACAGAGAGAAAGGTTAAGTGATTTGTCCAGAGTTACACAGATAACACAAGTCCAGCACTCTATCCAAGAGGTTTAATGACACGACAGGTTACATAGGTAGCATAACTAGATTTGAACCCAGGTCCCTTGACTTAAATCCAGCATTTTCACCCTTGGATGACAGACAATATGGCGACTTAAAACACTTGGGGAAAAAAAAGTTCAGATTCCACAGCTCGAATCTCCTTACACTGGTCATTACAAAAATATGGAAGTTCCTCATCAGAAAACAAAAACAAAACTTAAAGTGTTTTGCAGAGTGGCCAAAGTATTCCAGGAAGAAACACAAAGGGAAATGGAAACTGGTAAGTTTTGGTTCATGTGCTGATGAACAACTAGGTAAATATCACCTATCTTCTGACAAATTAAAACATACCTCCACCAAGAGATTCCATTATTTTCTCAAAAAAACTCAGGTCCTGCTTGCCTTATTCTTGCACCTTGCTTCATCTTTTTAAGCTATAAAACACATCCTTCTCTGAAGGTTCTGCTTGATCCACTTGGGTATATGAGACTGTTCTTTCCTATGGTTAAGTCACTTAAGAAGCAGGTAAAGGAAAAGGAATCTAGCCTAGACCTAAAAAGTAGAAAAATGAAAGGGCTTTGGGAAGAGAGGAGTGTGGCAAGGGACTGGAGAGATTAAAGAGAGAAAAGGGAACCGAGACTTTATCATAAGGGAAAAAGCTCAACAATACTGGGCAGGACACTGGGTTAGGAGTCAGGAGGCTTGGCTTTGTATCCCACCTCTGCCACTTAAAATTGTGCAGCAAAGGACAAATAATGTGACCTATCTGGGCCTCAGATGTATGAGATCCCAAATAATGTGACCTATCTCATAGGGCTGTGAAAACTGTTAGGAAACTACCCTTCCTACTACCGGCTGGATAAATGTCTTTGCTTTCCTGGGCATCATATCCCCATTTGTAAAAAAAGAGGTTGGACTAGATTGCTTCTAACATCCCTTCCAGTTCCAGTTAGATGATTTTGTGATATCCACATAAGTGATGAGTTAATCACTGTCCCAAACTCCACAAACTGTCTAAGTTGGAGAAGACCCAGTAGCAAAACAGAGCTAGGTGAAAACCTGGAGTGGAGGGGAGAGTGGTACTGGAAGAAAACATAACACAGATGCTAGGAGTCAAGGCCAGGATACTTCCTAGGAAGGAGGGGCAGCAGGGATAAGCATGCTCTCTCTGTGGCAAGGAAATCCCATCCTTCCTTTTTCCAACTGATAGCAGTTCAGTCAAGGTCGCATGATGTGGAAAAAATGAGCTGCGAAGGCAAATGACTCTTTCCACCCCATTTTCGATGCTAATTGCCCAACAACCCCTCTCCCCATCATATCACCACTTACAGAGTAACTTGACCCTATACCCAAAGCACCAACCAAAGTGCACAAGGCGGGAAGGGACCTTCCTACCCTGACACTTTTTTTTGTTCCTTCGGTCCCTTCCCGCACCTCCCAGCTTCTCATTGTGCCCCAACTCCGGCACCCCAAAGGGTTCTCCACCCATGCCTGATATTCCGTGTCCCCAAGGACAACCGTACGCCTCTCCCATCCCAACCCCCACCGTCCCTTCAGCTCTCCGGCTCCCACCCTCAGCCGCCAGAAACAAAGCCCAAAATGACCCAAAGGAAGCGGGACGGCGACAAAGACTGCCTAGTCTCCAGGGCGACGACCCGAGCCCCGGGGCACGCCAGCGCCTTCTCTTCCGTCTTTGTCCAGGCTCAGGTACACACTCGGTCTCCGCGAGTCTCCTCCCTCTGCACCGCCCCAGCCCGGGCCAGGAACTTGGAAATCAGTTCACCTCGCTGCCGGACCCAGGAGCTGGGCTGGGGCTGCTGGACTACGGGGGGTGGAGGGCACGGCAACGCGGGGACGTCTCCCCATCGGACGCCTCCTTCTCTTACTCACCCAGGATCCCGGAGGTGCATTCCGGCGGCTCCTGGCTAGGCGCGGGCTGGAGCTTCGGGGAAACCTCCGAGTCCGGGGGCGACAGCGGCTGCCGCTCCTGCTCTTCCTCTGGTGCCCCGGGATCCCCGGAGCCGTCCGCGCCGTCTCCCTGCGCCTCCACGGGCACCACGGTGAAATTCGTGGGCATCGTGCCCCCGGACTATGCTGCCCTCACTCTTCCTACTCCTCCCGGGCTTCGGAGGTGCGCGCCAGCGATGCCTCAGAGCTCAGTCCGTGGAGTCGCGCTGTGCCCTGCCGCCGCCGCCGCCGCTCCTGCTGCGCTCTCAGTCTCCTCCCGGGCCAGAGTAAGAGTTGGGCTCCCTTAGCTACAGGCTCTCACGTGAGGGCCATTTCCTTATTTGGGGGGATGGGCGGGGGCGGAGTGCTGCAGGCAGCCCCTGCCACCTCCCTTCCCGCCAGCCCGCCCTCCCTCCAATCTAGTCCCACATGACATCACCTGCCAGCAGCAAGTGGCTGCTGTCTAGTTTTTTCTAGCTTTCCCGGGCGGCCGGGCACCTCCCACTTTATTTATAAAGAGGAAAGTTTGTTGTGCGAGGACGCCAAGGGACTTGGAGGAGGAAGGGAAAAACTCTAGAGGCGTTATCTTCCACGCAGGTAGATGGTACCACCCTGCCCTCGTATAAAGAAGGGTCGTGTTCTGGAACCTCGCCGCTGTTTAAACAATAACTTATGCCGTCTTCTCATTTTAGCATTTTTAGGGCTTGTTCTTTGCAAGCAATTGTTAAAGGCTTGCCACTTGCATTCCTAGCTTCAAGGCTCAGCAACAGCCCCAACCTTTCGCAAGAAGTCCTCAATCTTAAGGTCTTTGCTCCCTGTCAATATCGTTTTAGTACTTGGGGATCCGCCTACTGTCCTGCCCATCAGACAGAGAGCTCTGTGAGAGCAAGAATTATTTTTTTGCTCATCTTTGTATCCCCAGGGCTTAGCACAGCGCCTGGCACATAGTAGATGCCTAATAAATGCTGAAGAAGGAAATGGCAAACCACTCCAGGATCTTTGCCAAGAAAACCCCAAATGGGGTCACAACAGTGTCTGAAACGACTGAACAACAACAAAAATAAATGCTGGTTGATTATGGGCTGGGTATAAAAAGACAAAACAAAAAACCAGTCCTCACTCTGACTTTGGGATTCAAGTAAAGTTGTAGCCATGGCGGGGGTAGGAAGATAATATACTGACTTTCTGTGAGCTATTCAAATAAATCATCCGCTGCACTCTTACTAATTTTTGTGGAGGTGGGGTGGGGGTTGAGGAACCTAAGAAGGGAAATCTAGCACAGAGAAGCGGAAGGATAATCACCTAATTAGATTAGATTATCTAGTCTACTCTTATTTCATTTTACAAATCCTTCAAGGCTCATTTGTTCCACCCATCCATCTCAAGTCTGCACAATCACTCTGAAAGCAGCACTGCCAACATCCGACACCTTGGTAATAAGTATTCAAAGTATAAATACTCAAGAGTTTTTCTTTTGCAAGAAGACTGGTTATCCATTTTAAAGTGTTAGTGTTTTCCACGGTAGGCTGTTTGCAACCCCATGTAACTCACCATATTTCTTATATACTTGTATGTGTTCATATTGCCCCTGATAAAATGTGTGCTCCTTGAGAGGAAAAGACTCTTTCATTTGTGTTTCAGTTGTTTTCATTTTCATTTCCAGAGCATCCAGCACAGTGCCAGGCCCAGAGCAGGCACTGATAAAGGCTGATGGATTGATAAACCCACAAAAAAAATTAATTAAGGACAGAGATTGTTTTCTGAGTTATACTCAGAATGTCCAGTGGTATGTAAGTTCCTTGAGGACAGAAAGGATTTCATTTTTTTCATGAGGCCTGGCTTTGAACAGTTGCCCTGAGGTGTAGTAGATAAAGTCCTAGACCTGGAATCAGAAAGGTTGAGTTTCCAAACCAGTCTCAGACACTTAACCATCTGTGACCCTACACAAGTCGCTAAACCTTTCTGTGCCTCAGGTTTCCTTTTCTGTAAAATGAGAATGCTGAACTGGATAGCCCCTATGATTCTTCCAGCTCTGTGATTCTATGATCTATCATGCCTGCATAGTTAGATAATAGGTAATATGGGGGAAAAAAAAGATATTTGTCTCACTCTCCTCTGAAGCTTTTCTGTTCTTCATTGCCCCTGCTCTTTTCAAATTCCTTCTCCTAAGGAGGCCCAGGCTTCACTTATTATGCTTCCTCCTCAGTTTTCTTCAGGAGAAGCATAGCCACTATATAGGCATTCCTCTGACATGGACCTTATACCTCTTTTCTTTCTAATTCGCTCAATTAGGAAGGCTCTCCCACAAACCCTGCCCACCTCTGAATCCTCTGAGCAGTGGGAGTAGTCTTGGCAACATGGATATTTGGCAGTAGCTGGAGCTCCCTACGTCCCCAGACAGATCTGTGTCCTGCATCACTCGACCTTTCTGGTTAAGCTCCCAAAACCCTTTGTTGACTTTCCCCCAGAGTTCACACAAGGCTGTTTTCTGCCCACCAGCCATCTAAATGGACCATACAGTTTGGAATTTGAAGCAGCCAAAGACTTTGTGCTGCAAATAAGTCTTTCTGGTTCTGGTATGATTCCACCGTACTCAATCTTTGCCTCATTTTTTTTCCTTCCTTAAAGCAGCTTTTCGAGGTCATTAGAGGGGTCTAGAAGCAGTGACCCAGGTTTCTGGAGGATTTGTTCTTCTAGAGGGGGGACTAGAGCAAAAGTAGCAGAGAGACAGTGAAAAGGGCTTCTTAGGGCTGGATAATAGAGATGAGGGCTTTGTACAAGTGAATATGTGATTTTCTCATCATAATCAGAAACCTATACTTTACAATGCTTGTTTTTAGAAACACAAGATTAAAGGAGGCTTTTTACTGTTTATCCTGCCCTTTAGAGCTTCAAGAGGGTATCCCTTGGAGCCAGGCCGTATTTGTTTATCTTTATCTGGGGAACTCTTTTCCCACATTTCTGGATTCAGGAATTTAAAGCAGAAAGGGGCAGTCAACTTCCTTGTATTCCTGGTAGATTTCCTTTCTTGCTACTCCAGCTACCTCAGAGTTTTCCACTGAGGAGGTTCAGCAAGCAAGAAGGATCTCTCACGACTACCTCCAAATGTTGCGGTTGTTTAACCATTTCAATTGTGTCTGACTCTTCATGACCCTATTTGAAGTTTTCTTGGCAAAGATACTAGAGTGGTTTACCATTTCCTTCTCCAGCTCATTTTACAGATAAAGAAACTGAGGCAAACAGGGTAAAGTGACTTGCCCAGGATCACACAGCTAGTGCCTACCTGAGGTCACATTTGAACTCAGGTCTTCCTGACTCCAGGTCCCAGCACCCTATTCACTGCACCACCTAGCTGCTAACCACCTCCAAATACCACTAGCCTATATTGAAAAAATGGCTCCCCTATATTGTCACTTGGAAGCTCTAGAAGAGACCATACTTTATGTTTGAACGTTCTTTAGAAATCAAAAGACAAAAGAAAAAAATTGATCATCTGGCATTGAATCAACCAGCATTTATTGAGTACCTTTTCTATGTCCCACCTCTTTGGAAGAAACATCACTATCTTGGGGCATGCACTGGACATGAGACCAGATGACCCAGCACACCCTAGGGCAGGAATTGCCATCTGCCCTTCCCTTTTATATAGAAATGACCACAAATGCCATATTTAATCATCCATAAATGTTGTTTCTCCCTGAGGGGAAAGGTAAAAGCCAAAGGTAAATCATGCCTCAGGGTGTGCCAAAAAACTGAGGCACACCCAGCCACAGTCTATGCATGATCATCAAAGCAATAATAGCAATTACTCATATTTCTATAGTACTCTAAGGTCTTTTCTCACAACATTGTGAAATAAAGAGTATTATTGTCTCCCTTGGAGAAATGGGGAAACTGAGGCTGAGAGAAAAAAATGACTCTCGATTTCCTTGCCTGTAATGTAGAGATAATAACACTCGCAGGTTACTGTGAGTGAAGAGCTTTGTAAACCATAAAATACTATGGAAATTAGAGTTATTATCATCATCAGAGGTCTTTAAGGAAAATGTTTTAAAGATTAGGAAAGAATCCTTATAATTAAATTTTATAAATGACATTAATAAAATCTAATTTTCCTACAGAAACAGTATTATAGTAGCGGACCACATTACTAACTAACGGCCTGATGCCCAGCTTTTTATAGAAATGATCACAAATACTATATCTCATTAATCATCTGTCTGGGTACTCCTGTCTTAAAGAGCTTTCTAAAGTTTACAAAAATCAATGAGGCAAGAAAGTGATCGATCATAAAAATGTAATTTACATAAGGTCTCCAAAGAGCCAAAATCTGAACAGAATTTTCTAATTCTCTGGTTACTGCTCTTCCCATGCTGGACTGCCCCTATTAAAAAGGTGAGATCAAGGCAGGAATGCACCAAAACCTGCTTAAGGAATTGTGATCTCTTAAGTTTACCCTGTTGGATTGTACTTCAAGCATAGGATTAGAGAATGTCAGAACAAAACCCAACTTCTCTCTGCTATCTAGCCGCTTAAGGCCTGCTCCTTCTCCTTGTGATCTGGAAAATAAATTAAATTTGTGTGAAACTGTACTGGTTACTGTTTAATTGCTTCATATCTGCTTTAGAAGGTAATATATTGTATACAGAGGACAAAACTCATGCCCAAAGGGATAAATTGATAGGTCACATAAAAGATAAAAGGTCATATAAAAGGTCACATAAAAGATAAATTTAACAGATAGGATGTATCTCTCCCTGCCACTGATGACTGACTTTTCTACAATTCCCCTTAATGGTTATAAACCACTTTATTTACAAATAGTTTATAAAGTCTTTATTTGTCATGTGCTTACTTTATACTCTGGTAACACTGCACACTTTATTCAGAGAATAATAAAGCAAAAGGCTAGACTTCCATTCTCACACTGCTATTGGGTAAGATGAAACTTTTTTTCCTCTCATATCATCATGCTGTCATCCAAATTAGCAATTTTCCACTGTCCTAATAAAGAAACTAGCTACTGCAAAATCCCAAGGCTATATTATTGGTAAAAACTTAGAAATACTCAAGTTTCCTAAATTCATTAGAAGTCCTGGCTACATGCCAGGTAAAGACTCACAGGTAAAAAAAGTTCAGCTATAAGTATTTACATCCATTCAAAAGTATCATGGCTATCAACGGAAATAGTTGTGATAGTTTCTTAATTATAAGGTTTGTTTTTGCCAGGGCATCAGGAGATTGGATTCCAGCTCTGTTATTCCCTTCCTAGGATTTGTGGTCTTGAACAATTCATTCACCTTTTCTATTACTCAGTTTCCTCATCTGTAAAATGAAAATAATAATGCAGGTAGTCTTTGCTAATATTTACAATATTAACTGACCTTTATATAGTGCTTTAAGGTTTCAAAGTGTTTTAAATACATTATTGCCTCTGAAACCCACCCCCACCCCCCACCCCCCTTAGATGCAATACAGTCTTGGAGACTATGACAGCCTGGGAATCAACCAAGTTCTTCCTCCATCGCTTGCTGGCAGTATCATTCTGGGTAATTTACTTACATCTTCCTGAACCTCTGTTTCTCAAAATTGAGATAATATTTGCATGACCTGCCATGAGAAAAGTCCTTTCTAAGTTGTAAAGAGCTATATAGACTGTATATGTGAGCTATTATTATTTGTTCCATTGGGACAATTCTGAATGAGGACAAGAAAAGAGTCTGTCTTTATTATTCAGTGAGTGAGCAAAATGGGGAAATGCTAAACAGGAGTAATAGGTACCTGACTAACCTATTATATGAGGCTACAGAAAGGACAAAAAGGAAATCATGAAATAAGTCTTCATTTATAAAGCACCCCATCATGCCACACATTGATTATGTAACAAAGCTAATTATGTCTTTTGTGGAGATGCTGATGTACATAGGGAATTCGAAATTTATGAGTATTCACTAGGGACTTATTTATTTTATGTTGCAGCCACAAAAAGTCCAGTTCCCTCACTGCTGGAGTCATGACCATTGAAGGACGACCCTCCCCTTCATCTTTTCCTTCCTCTTCTCCTGTCACCAATACCCCTAGCCCTCCTTCCACCTCACCCCTAGAGCTTCTGCCCCAGTTACCAGTCTCTCAAAAACCATCAGAATCTTTATCCCCTACACCACCAGTGCTCCTGAACAGACTTCCTCCCTTACTGCCAAAACTCATGCCCTCAAGCCTGTGAGGAAACAGCCACCAAAGGCCCTACCCACTTGTCAATCCTCACCTTAGTTACTTTCCCTCTTGGAGAGGTCTTACAGAACAGGCGCAAAAGGCCCAATCTCTCAGTTTGCCAGTGTTTCTCTGTATCTTAAATTCCATGTCTTGAGCATACCTTGATGCTCTCAGATGATTACAGTGGTTTACAATTTTACCTTTGCCTTTTTTTTTTTAACATATCATTTATTCTATTTTAGTATGGTACAGTACAGGGCTGTCCAAAATACGGCCCACGGGCCGCACCGCAGTGCGATTTAATGTGACCTGCCTGTGGGTTTTAATTTTCATGAGCGAAAAAATAAAATAATAATTTGCATGGAATGTGCATTAGATTTTTAAATTCCATCACTAATAAATAATCTCATTGGTGTTAATTTTCTTTGGTGTTTTTAAGCAGTGCACAGAATTTTCAGTCCATCTGTGGGATGCAGACTGGTCAGTATGCACCTACCTTTATACTGTTGTCTCAGAGCTTTGTTGTTTTGTGTTTGCTTTTGCGCTTTGCGCCTTCCCCTGTCATACTGATGACACCCGTTCCCCCACTTTCTATTAGTGTACTGTATTTTTTATTCTAAGTGCAGCCCTCGAATAATTGTTTTATTTTAAATGCGGCCCTAAGTTAAAGTAAGGTTAAACAGCCCTGGTATAGTCAAAGGAACACTGAAATTGGTGTTGGGATCTGGGTTTGAGTACTAGCTTTTCCACTTACTTTCTCTATGATTTTGCACTTCATTTATTGGATCTTCAATTTCCTTGTCTAGAAAGTAGGGATGATAATATTATATATTATAATAATAATGCCATCATGGAGATTGTGAAAAGTGTTAGATATTAGGCTGAGGATTCAATTCTTTGTATTTTTCCTAGTAACAACAAAGAATTGCTGAAGCTTTGGAATAGCTTTGGAATGGTTAGATCTATGTTTTATTCATGTCAATGTGGTAGCTATGTGGAAAATGGATTAATGAAAGGAGAGCATGGAAGCAGGTGGACCAATTAAGAAGGTTTGGCATGAAACCGGGTGAGATGTGTTGTGGTCCTAACCTAGGGGAGAGATTGTTTGAGTGGAGAAGAGTGAATACATTCTAGAGATGATTTGAAAGTAGAATCAACAAAACTTTGCAACTGGTTGGACATGAAAAAGATGTATTTATGGAACATGATCTAAATAATTAATGTGGAACTGTGAGTTGGTTCAAAAGGTCTGGAAAATAATTTGGAATTATTCAAAAAAAGAATTTCTAGTTTTTTTTCATGTTCTATTGACAACAAGTAAAATTACATATATATAATAATGCTCATAGAAACAAAAAGTTGAAAATAAAATATATGTCTATCAATTGAGAAAGGGCTAAACATAATTATGTACAAATAAAAGGGAACGTTACTGTTCTGTGAAGAATGACTAATACTAAGAATTCAGAGAAACTTGGGCAGATTTATGTGAGGTGATGGAGAGAGAAGAAAGCAGACCCAAAAGCACAATATACACATTAATTATTACAATAAGATGTACTGAAAAGAGTGGTGACTTGGAGTCAGAGGACCTGAATTCAAATCCTGTCTGCCACATACTATCTAGATAACCCAGAACAAATCACTTAACCAGAGTCTCAGTTTCCTCGTCCATAAAATGAGGTTTAGTTAGATTATCTGTGAAGGCACTTCTAGCTACAAATCTATAATCCAATGTAAACAAAATGAAAATAGAGCCATAAGAAAACTGGTCAATTTTCAATGATCATTTGTGCCAAACTGTCAATTATCCCTCCACTGTTAGTAATCAGTAACCAAATTCTTTTGCTGGGAAGTACCCATTGTGTAGAAGCAAAATACATCAATTATTTATTACTTCTCAATAAAAAAAAGAAACATTTGGAGAAATATGTTAAGACTTGCATAAAGCGACACAGAATTGAAAAAGGAAGATCCAAAAAAAAAACTCACCCTAATATAAGCAATGATTTCAACAGTGTCAAAAATAAAATCATTACTGATTGTCAACAAAACCCATCAATGCCAAAAAGCGAAATAGAAGGATATACTTCTCCGAATCTACTTGGGGAAGCAAGGAGTTGCGTTTGTTCAGAAGTGTCTACTCTGTCCAAACAAACGTATCAATCTATACAAATAAATGAATAATTAGTAATCCCTAAACACAAACAATTAAATCCCTTAATCACTAATCCATTTAATCTATTCTTTTTTTCCCTTTTCTGACTTTAAAAGTGACTTTTAATCCTCTTTTATCTATTTACATTGATACCCCTCTGGTAAACAGCTGCCCAGCTGTTGCAGTTAAAATCCCCGTAGTTTCTTTCCTTCGCAGTGCTGGTCAGCCAGCCATGCCCTCCTAGCCCACAACAGAATTAATTCCCCAGAGATTTCAGCCCCCTTCTCTTCTGAACTCAACTTTTCTCATATACATGGTTTGGTAGAAACTGGATGAGAAAGAAGATTACAACCGTAAGGTTCATTAGCATGGGGATGGGGATGAGTCTGTCAAAAGAATTGTATATTCTCAAAAGGAGTTTCTCCCCACTCCTATCAGGCATTGGCTTGAAAAGATGAATCCCTCAATGACCTCTACAATCCTATTTAGCTCTGAATTCTGTGACTCATACCTCAGAATATATGGAGGACTAGGAGCAATCTTTCCAGCATGCATGCAAGGAATGGAGCTTTCTAATGACTACAACCCAGTCACCCCCAGCTTTTCTCCCTCCCAAGGGGTTGAGGTGTCACATTTGGGAAGGTGGGTGGGATTTCTCTAACTTTTACCCATCTCTCACAAGATTTCTTTAGTGTAGGGAACTCCCAGCATGGAAAATCATTCCACCAATGCAGATCTGCAACTCTCCTATAATTTTTAGTCTTAGAGAACGACTGACTGACTATAGGAGATTTAGAAACATTTTAGACTTGATCTGGTAAGGAGACAGGACAAATGCAGAAAAAGTTGAATAAAAATAAAACAGTTCAAGATGACCATAGGAAAGGAAGTCACAAAGTAGCGGCAATGATTAGCTATTGAATTATTTATATAGACAATTGCTTCAAGAACTCTGAGAAGAAAGAAATTCGTCACTTCAGGGTGAGATAAACTTGAAACACCAGGATTTAAGCCAGATGTTCATGAAAGAGTGACACTTGGATACTTGGACAGATGGAAAGGAATGCATTTCAAGCAGGTGGGTGGCAGTCATCAGAAGTGCAGAAAACAGGAATAATAAAAAATAGTATTAGCTTACATTCCTAAAGTGCTTTACTGTTTAACAATTTTTTTTAACTTATATTATCTGAGTAAATCAGTGCGCCTGGAGTAGAAGGTTCTTGGGGAAGAAGAGTAAATGGCAAGAGAGAAGGCTGGAGAGGAAGAAGGGTGGAGCCAGATTGTGAAGGGCTTTAAATATCCCATCCTAGGATTTACTAGTCAATTATAAACTCCTTGAGGGCAAGAACCAATTTTCTTTCCCAGCTTTAACTAGGGAATGGAAATAGGGGACATGTAAGAGATAGAGGAGGAAGTCATTTCCGTTGGTGATTTGTTGTATGTTAGGGACAAGGGATATGAAGAACTAAATTATAATATAACTTTTGAGTCTGGATGACTTGTACACCTAGTCTAAAGCCAAGACTGTACCCAATTTTAGTAGAACTGGTCAAAACTTACACAGCACTGGAATTGTCCTCTGGAACCTCCAAATCACAAAGGAGAAATAGAGTAGGACTTTGTGGAAAAGGGTCCTCACATACCTTACAAAAAAAGAGAAAGAACTGATTTTGAATCTCTATTCTTACTACCTCTGTGTGACCTTGGGCAAATCATTTAACCTCTCTGGGACTCAGTTTCTTCATCTGGAAAAGGAGAGGATTATACTAGGTCTCTTCCAGTTCTAAATCTATGATTCTATCACTCACAGAATGATAGTACCTGGAATAGAAATAACAAGTCAGTTTCTGGGAATTGGCTATGAGTTAGTTCAGTTTTAGATCTAGAGAGTCTGAAGTAGAGAGAGAGACAGAGAGAGACAGAGACAGAGACAGAGAGAAAGAGACAGAGAAAGAGAGACAGAGAGACAGAGATAGAGACAGAGAGAGATAGAGACAGAGAGAGACAGAGAGACAGAAATAGAGAGAGACAGAAATAGAGAGACAGAAATAGAGAGACAGAGAGAGAGAGAGAGACAGAAATATATATATAGAGAGAGAGAGAGAGAAAGAGAGAGAAAGAGAGAAAGACAGAGAGAGAAACACCTTAGCGAACATCCACATTTTAGGGGACGAAAAAGAGCTGGTAAAAGAGACAGAGAGGTAGGAGGAGAAAGCACTCTCTAGGACCATGCAATTTCCTATTCACCTGGCCATTTTCTACTCTGCTCTCTGCAGCAGCTCCACCCTCTCAATGGGACCTCAGGTATGGTTTTGCACAGATTTGCAAGAGAACAAGGACAATTGTTGCATTAGATAAGGAAGCTAGGATGGATGGGGATCTTCAGTGCTAGAGGGAATAATCCGTGCAGTTGAAATAACTGATAATAGTAGAGTGAGGTGACTTTCCGCGGAGAAATGTAAGTAGAAATGCCTGAGGGGAGGTGGTGGTGTAGAAGGGCAGAGAGCAAGAAGTTAAGGAGCTATGAGGAAACAAAGGCAAGTTACAAACTAGAAAAGAGAGGAATAAGACACAACTACAGGGTGGAGCAGGGTTTTATTTTATTCTTTTGAACTTATACACAAATTTGAAGGTGGAGAAGAAAGTGAGAGTCGAGAGGAAGACATTGAAAATGCTGGAGATAGGAGATAAAGGGCAAGGTCTAGGAGAAAGCTCCTTGAGTGCTGTTACTTTATAACAAAATAGAGGAGAGTTTAGCCTTGAAGAAGAGGAGGCATATCTATTTCTGGGATATAGAGTAGAGGTCTGCTGGAGCCAGCTCAAACCTAGCTTTCTGAGCCAATTGTTAAATTTTCAGTGTGACCATTTACACCTGGGAAATCAGCAAATGCTAAAAATCAGGACTTGATTTATTGTTTTATTGACTGTCTAGTCTTAAGAAAATGTCAATAATGCCAATTAAACCAAAAAAGTATAGTGTGTACATTTCCCCCCTAGAAAGCTAGTCATTAAACACTTACCAGAATGCTCCTAGATATAGAGGGAAAGTAAAAGGGATGTATGTGTGGGATAAAGATATTTAGAAATGGAGGGAGTAGAATCTCATAACTGACTGCTTTTCACTGTTCAGTTAAGTAGTGAAGGTGGTGAGGTCTTTTGCTGAAAGTGAGAGATGGTAGTGGATTTGGTATAGATCTGGAACAGCCATTGGAAGCAGTGAGCTATGGGACTAACAAGAGGTGGCACTGCTAAGAAACTGTGAGAGTCAGATTGTTAGAAATATGCTTGACACTGAAATTTAGGTATCAAGAGCGATTTATTATTATTGAAGAATTCAAAGGAATTGGTAAACTTTCCTGGCCAGGAGCGGACTCCACCCTTCTTTAGAAAGGGGGAGTGGGGAGTACAGGAGTGAGATCAACTTTATTCTGTTAGACTGACATGGACTGATGCACCATCAATTCAGTACCTCCCCTCAGAGAGCAGATTGGTCCACTCCACTCTTCCTGATGCACTTCTTCATATGTTCTCTCCTTGATATGTGTAAACATGTCCCGCTCCCCTCATCATACGTCCCATGTTCAAAAATGGCTGAAAACTTCCCCATGGGTATGTAAGGTAATATTCAATTAGCCAATGAAGCACACATGTTAGCCATTTAACCCAGTTTTCCCTTAAGCCCTGACCGTTATCTGGCCAGTTTAGACCAGTTTCCCTAACATCCTGAAGCACTGGCTGAGGACTCTCATCCTGGTTAATTTTTATTCCTTCTTTGTTCAAGTTGACACTTCATTAATTATTCTGTGGAACATAATTAACTCTTCTGTGGAAACCTAACTTTCTCTAACTTTTACCCATCTCTCACAAGATGAAATCAGCAAACATGAGTTTGTAGTAGACCAAATCAACACAGTTCTCTGGCTCTTTTCAGCAATGCTCTGTAATGTTTAAAAAAAAAAACCCTCCCGGATACTAGGGAGTCCTTGGGGATGAGCCAAAAGGAAATTCAAGGAGGTTGAAAGTCTAGGGTGTTAGTGAGATCACTATTGGCTTTCAATGGGAAGAGGAAGGAAAGGGAAGAGTAGGAGATTGGAAATTGTAAACCTGAAGGTCATTTAAGGTTGTCAACTCTGCAAAGGAAGGCCTAAAGCTTACAAGGAACATAGAGCCTGAATATCTCATAGAGATTCCAAAGAGACCTAATTCAAAAATAGCCTTGTTGTTTTAATTGATGAATGATGCAGTCATGGAGGCAATACCCATAACCTATGAAATCACAGAAAGACCAAAATACCAAAGGAAGTTATTTTAAAGTGGAGGTAATAGGACATGGTGGACAGACAGAGGATTAGATTAGAAATCAGCCCATGATTTTTCTTTACTTCTGTGCAATCCAAGTTCTATAATAACTAGTCTGGCTACTTACTCTTTGTACCCTCCCCCAAAATTAATTAACAAATAAATAGATAAATTAATAAATGAATAAAAAAGAAAGAAAAATATTATCTATTCTGTCTGCAGAGGGAACATATTTATAGTAAATAAAGGGCAAGCCTCAAGCCAGGGAAACCTGGCTACAAATCCCCACCTATGACACGTATAGGCTGTGGGACCCTGGGTAAGTCACTCAAGCACCTCTCAGTGCTCTAGGCAGCTAGGTTTCTAAGACTGTAAGTGGTTCCCGACTTGTGCAAAACAGGTATTCTAATTTGAATAGCAACATTTTCCAGGATATATGTGAGTCATCTTTTACTTTTTAACACTTAAACATGATTAGCTATAGAATTTGGGGGTAGAGTTTATTAAAGCAGGAATTGAGAGGAACAATACTTGGCAGAAAATCCAGAAAAAGTCATTTTTGCTTTGCAAACGTTGAATATGTGTGTGTCTGATTTGAGAATCCACAATACTTTAATGCTGACCTCATTTAAGAAGATGAGGAAACCTGCAGGTTTTCTCCCTTGCTTCTGTGTTCAATTCGTACTTTGTATATCAGTTTGGAGACACACAGAGCAATGTTATCCTAAAACCAATCACTTCCTTGAGTAGGACCAAACCAAAGAGTGGCCTTAGTTTCTGCCTTTTCTTCAGAGCTAGGGTGATGTTAAACACAGATCTTATTTCTTTTTTTTTTTGTAGTAGATTTTTTTTCCTTCACCTCCCTTTTTATTTTTTCTTATTTTATTTATTTTATTTTTTTAGGAGGGAAGACAGGGCAATTGGAGTTAAGCGACTTGCCCAAGGTCACACAGCTAGTAAGTGTGTCAAGTGTCTGAGGCTGGATTCGAACTCAGGTCCTCCTGACTCCAGGGCCAGTGCTCTACTCACTGTGCCATCTAGCTGCCCCCACAGATCTTATTTCTGTGAACAAGCAACTGGATATTAGGTAACAATATCAAAACTTAAAATTAAGATTTACCAAGAATAAACTAATTCAGAAAATCATAATAAATCAAAATTAAGAATTAAAAAAAGACTGTAAGTTTCAGAGGTGGTGCCAACCTATAATGATACAGAAAGTTTCCTCATCTGAGAGTTCCCTATACTAATGAAATCACAGGTCCAGTCCCTAGGCATTCTACCTAAGGATGGTAAATATTATAATTATTGCTATAAGATTATCACCAAACTACTTAACCCTGACCCAACAGGTGCTAGGAGTTGCACTAATATTATAGCCTATTGTTTATGAGTGTACCCAAATCTTTATTTTTTTCAGTCACTTCAGTTCACTAACTTATAGCTGCAACTTTAAGTTTGATTAAACAAATATTTATTCTTACTTCAAGGATAGTGCTACCTAATCCAGCTATTTAAAGTATGAGGTAATAAGAGTACCTGTTTAAGGCGTAAGAGCAAGTTGGTAGGATACATTACTATTACATTCCTATGTGTCCTAATGCTTTCTAACAAACTTGTGCAGAATCAGTAAGTCATTCCATAAACACATATTAAGCACCTACTATGAGCCAGGCACTATGTTAAGGGATAAGGATATAAAGAAAGGCAAAAGATGTTCCCTGCCCTCAAGGAGCTCACAGTGTAATGCAGGGAAACAACACATAAACAGTAGCCGAAAAGCAAAGAGAGGGGGAATGGAGCCAAGATGGCGGCTGGAAAGCAGGGATTAGCGTGAGCTCCCCTCCAAGTTCCTCCAAAAACCTATAAAAAATGGCTCTGAACCAATTCTAGAACTGCAGAACCCACAAAATAGCATAGGGAAGCAGGGCTCTAGCCCAGGACAGCCTCAATGGTCTCTCTGTAAGGTCTATCCCGCATGGAGCTGGAAGCAGAGGGGAACGGAGCTGAGCCCAGTGTGGGCGGTGGAGACCAAAGAGACTAGGAGCTGGTGTGCCCTAGCACCCTGAATCAGTGAGCTGTGGCAGTTACCAGACTTCTCAACCCAGAAATGCCAAGGACAACAGAATAGGTTAGTGGGAGAAGCTGCTGGGGACTGGGATAGAGTTTGCAGTTAGGCCACCTCCCCAGGGGCAGCGGAGGTGGGGTAACTTTAGGACTACAGCTGCAGTTGCTTCTGGCCCCAGGCCCACCTGGTGGGAGGAATTAAGGGGCTGATCAGAGCAGGAGTGATTGTAGGCTCTTTGACCTTGTTGACTTCTTCTGGCTGTATGTTTTGGTCTTCTTTGTCACTAAAAAAGGATTCCAGAGTCTGAGACTGAATCTGGGTGTGTTTTTGCTGTCTGGCCATGTTCCCAGCCAACTCACTTGACCCTTGAGTTTTTCAGCGGGGTATGACTGCTTGTAGAGTTAAGAGAACTATGTTCCAAGCCTGGGGGGGGGATGCACTAGCTCTGCCACACCAGCACTCCAGCTAGAAGAAGTCAACAAGGTCAAAGAGCCTACAACAAAAGCCTCCACGAAAAACATGA
>CM053622.1:292380190-292394390 GCA_028646595.1 Phalanger gymnotis | reverse complement strand
TTTTCCCTATCAGAACTCAACTGCCAGGGTGGCGTCTGAAAGTCTAGGAGAAGAAATGGGGTTGGGGGCGGAGAAGAGACCTTCCTAGAGCAAAGAACAAATAGCTCACAGGAAGTTCATTATCTTCTAACATCTGAGAGAGAGAGGGGGAAGGGCATACCTTCAGTTCCAGGCCCTCACCTTCTAAAATCACAAAGCCAAATCAAATCCCAAAACCTCTCCATTAAACATACCCTGTGAAGTCTTCACAATTATCCATCCCATTCATTACCACAGGCTTTTTTCATGATTTTTTTAAAAAAGGTATAAAAGACCATTTTTCAGTCTCTTCATTTCCCTCCAAAACTGTTATAATGACATAACAGTGAATAGTTCTGAATAACAATTAGTAAAGCTACTTTATTTAAAACACATACACAGAATAGTGGTCCTTGTAGTAGGTAGCTCTTCTTCAAAATCCTCCCCTCTTCTAAACTTCCTTATTACTATAGAGGGCGCTACCATCCTCCCAGTCACCCAGGCTTGAAACCTAGGTGTCATCCTCAACTCCTTTCTTGAACTAACTCCTCATCTCCAATCTTTTCATTCCTAACTTTAAATGTTCTGTAAACTTCCCCTTCTCTCCACTCATGCAGTCATGGTGTAAGCCCTCACTAGTGCACACCTGGACTATTTTAACAGCCTATTCCCAATCTCTCTAGTCCTGTCCATCTTCCACTCACCTGTTAATCAGGAGTGTGTTGGAGCCAGCTGGAACCCAGCTCTCAGAAGCTGATTATTAAATTTTTGTTGTGACTATTTACAACTCAGAAATTGGCAAATGCTACAGATCAGGGCTTGATTTATTGTTTTGTTGATTACCTAGACTTAAGGAAGTGAGAAAACATTAAAAATGCAGATTAAACCTAAAAGGGGGCAGCTGGGTGGTTCAGTGGATAGAGCCAGGCATGGCGTCAGGAAGAATCATCTTACTGAGTTCAAATCTGGCCTCAGACACTTACTAGATATATGACCCTGGGCAAGTCGTTTAAAACCCTGTTTGCCTCAGTTTCCTCAGCTGTAAAATGAGCTGGAGAAGGAAGTGGCAAATCACTCCGGTATCTCTGCCAAGAAAACCCCAAAGGAGGCCATGAAGAGTTGGACATAACTGAAAAAGGACTCAACAACAATAAACTTAAAAGTGTATTGTGTTCTATTCCCCCACCAATAAGGGTAGGTTATTAAACATTTACCAGTACACCCTTTGCTATGATTTGCCTTAAAATCAGGTCTGACCTAGTCTTTCCCTTACTCGGTAAGCTGCAATGGATTTGTTACCTCTAAGCATGCTCTGTTCAACATTTTAAACCCTCATCCAAGACATTCCATTTTGTTTATTTTTTATTTTTATTTTTATTAATTTATTTATTTTAGTTTTCACTTCCACAACATTTTGAGTTCCGAATTTTCTCAACCTCTCTCTCCTCCCCCCCACCTCAAGACGGTGTCCTTCCCCCAATCTGCCCTCCCTTCTATCACCTCCCCCTTCCCTTATCCCCTTCCCTTTCCATTTACCTGTAGGGTAAGAGATTTCGATGCCCCATTGCCTGTATATCTTATTTCCCAGTCGCATGTAAAAACAATTTTTAATATTCATTTTTAAAACTCTGAGTTCCAAATTCTCTCCTTTCCTCCCTTCCTACCCACCCTCATTAGGAAGGCAAGCAATTTGATATAGGTTATGCATGTGTAGTCATGCAAAACACTTCCATAATAGTCATGTTGTGAAAGACTAAATTTCCCTCCATTCTATCCCACTCCCTATTTATTCTATTCCCTCCTTTAACCCTGTCCCTCCTCAAAAGTGTTTCCTTCTGATTACTCGGTCCCCCAATCTGCCCTCCCTTCTATCATTCCCCACTCTCTTATCCCCTTCCCCTTTACTTTCCTGTAGGGGGAAGATAGATTTCCATACTCAATTGAGTGTGTAAGACATTCCGTCTTGTGACTCAGTATCTTTTCACTGGCTGTTCCACTCATTTAAAAACACTCCCCCTCCTGGCTTCTTTTCAAACTCAGCTGAAATCCCACCCTCTTCAGAAGACCTTTCTCTTGCCCTCACTCTGGTGGTGCCTTCCCTCTGACATACCATTTACATGCTTTTTTCTCTTACTATAGACAGTTATTCTCATTCTGTCTCCTACATTAGAATGTGAGTGCCTTGGGGAAAGGGACAGTGTTTTTAACTTTCTTTCTATGCTCATGGCTCAGCACAGTGCTTGGCACATGGAGTACCCTTAATAAAATCTTGCTGACTCACTGGCTAATCAGGAAGGACCTCAAGATTGCTAATGTTCCCCTATACTCTAGGGTTTAATCTCTGAAGACTATGTGTCTGGAACCTGCATGCTCAGCTAATCTCGATGTGATTAGAACATGAAAAAAACTGGCTCCTTCTGGTTCAAACTCACAGAAGAATGCTTGGTGCCAGATAATCATTAATCATTTACTATGTAGATTATATATAGACTATATAACAACATGGCACAGGGACCTAGTCAGTGCATTTTTTTTTCCTTCCTTCCAGAGAGTCTTCATGGGAAAACGAATTAAGATGAGACAACTACTTGGTGAATAGAAAGTATTTTGATACTATGGAAATTTGTCCATGCTACTGGTACACCTGGTCAGCCAGGTTAGACAACTTCTCCTCGGCCAATCTTAAGAGAGTACCTATGTATTTTATTTTATTCATTTGAAGACATTATAGTGATAAGGCATCTATAGATTTGACCAGACTGTCAAAGGGGTCCATGACACAAAAAAGGTTAAGAACCCCTGACCTGATCTAATACTCTCATTTCAAAGATAAGGAAACTCAGGCCCAGAGAAGTTAAGTATGCCCAAGGTCATACAAGTAGTAAGCAGCTGAGCTGGGATTTAAACCCAGAACCTCAGACTCCAAGCTCATCTACAATCTTTCTACTGTAACATAACTGTGTTCACATTTGCCCAGATTCAGAGTGGGTGAAGGCAAACAATGAGAAATGAGACTGGAAACAGATTGTAGAGAATATCAAGTTTCAGGCTCAGGAATTGGTATTTTATTTAGGAAGCCACTAGAAGTCATAAAAGGTTTTAGAGCAAGGGAGTGACTGCAGTCAGAAGACAACTGGCAACAGTGTGAGGGATGGATTGAAGAAGATTAAGACAAGAGACAAGTAATACCAGCAGTGGAGCTAGTCCAGGTGAGAGGTAATGAGGACCAGAGTTCAGTGGCTAATAGTAGTGGTAGGAGCACCTAGGTGACGCCATAGTGCATAGAGTGCAGAGACTGGAGTCAGGAAGACTCATCTACTGAGTTCAAATCTGGCCTCAGACACTTACTGTGTGACCCTGGGCAAGTCATTTAACCCTGGTTGTCTCAGTTTCCTCATCTGTACAATGAGGTGGAAAAGAAAATGGCAAAGCACTGCAGTATCATTGCCAAGAAAACCCCAAATGGGGTCATGAAGAATCAGACACTACTGAACAAGAAGTAGTACTGGGTGCGGAAAGGAGAGAGCAGAAGCAAGATATATTATGGAGGTAGAGCCAGTGGTAGACCTGACACTTGGTCGAGTGTGGTGGGTGAAGGAGAGGATAGAGACAAAGATGACTGAGGATTTTAGCTTGGGTGACTGGGAAAATGGAGTTGCCCTCCACAGAAATACAGAGGTTCGGAGGACAAGCTAAGAGAAGAGATGGGAAGGATTTGTTAGGCAAAAAGAAATGACGAATTCCATTCTGGACAGGTTGAGTTTGAGATGGAAGCAATCCATCCAAATGAGACACCCAGGCCTGGAGCTCAAGCCTGTGGATACAGACTTGGAAACCATCTGCATGATGGTGGTAAGTGAAACTGTGAATGTGGATAAGGACCCCAAAGGAGAGGCTCCAGTAGCTTTACTCTTTTATTATGCAATGGAATCCTGTGACTGTCTGGAGAAGTCAATGGGCCCCTTCTCAGGATAATGGTTTTAAACGTATAAAAGAACACATGGAGGATTTATAAAGGAAACCAGTTATGTCAAAATACAGTTTTCAAAATATTTTTTTCTTTAAAAACTCACAAGTTCACAGACTCCAGATGCAGAGAGAACATAAGAGGACAATGGACAATACCTTGGGAGATGCTGTCATTTAGGAGATTTTTTTTAAATAATAAGTTAATTTACTTATTTCTAGTTTTCAACATTCACTTCCATAAGTTTTAAATTTTCTCCTTCTCCCTCCCCCTCCCCGAGATGACATGCAATCCGATATAGACTCTACATATTCATTCCTATATTTTCACATTAGTCATATTGTATAAAGAATTATAATGAATGGGAGTAACCCTGAGAAAGAAAAACAAAACAAAACAAAAAAAGAAAATAGTCTGCTTCGATCTACATTCAAGCTCCATACTTCTTTCTCTGGATGTGGATGGCATTTTCCACCACGAGTCTTTTGGAATTGTTTTAGGTCCTTGCCTTGCTGAGAAGAGCTAAGTCTATCAAAGTCAGTCATAGCACACTGTGGCTGTAACTGTGTACGATGTTCTCCTTGATTCTACTCATTTGACTCAGGGTCAATTCATATCTGTCTTTCCAGGTTTTTCTGAAGTCTGCCTGCTCATCATTTCTTATTATTTATTTGTTCATTTATTTATTTATCTATTTATCAATCTATCTATCTATCTATTTTCAGTTTTCAACATTCACTTCCATAAGTTTTTGAATTTTCTCCTCCCACCCCTCACCAAGATGGCATGCAATCTGATATGGGCTCTATACATACATTTCTATTAAACACATTTTCACATTAGTCATGTTGCATAGAAGAACTATAACAAATGGGAGAAGCCATGAGAAAGAAAACAAAACAAAACAAAAGAGAAAAGAGTCTGCTTCGATATGCATTCCGACTCCATAGTTCTTCCTCTGTCTGTGGATGGCATTTCCCATCATGAGTCCTTTGGAAAAGTTTTAGGTCCGTGCATTGCTGAGAAGCACTAAGTCTACCAAAATTAGTCCTCACATGCTGTGGCTGTTACTATGTACAATGTTCTCCTGGTTCTGCTCCCCTCACTCAGCATCAGTTCATATAAGTCTTTCCAGGTTTTCCCGAAGTCCACTTGTTCTTCATTTCTTATAGTACAATAGTATTCCATTACATTCATATATACCACAACTTGTTCAGTGATTCCCCAATTGATAAGCATCCCCTCAATTTCCAGTTCTTGGCCACCACAAAAAAAAGTTGCTATAAATATTTTTGTACATGTAGGTCCTTTTTACATTTTTATGATCTCTTTGGGATACAGACCTAGAAGTGGTATTGCTGGGTCAAAGGGCATTGCTTGAGAAGAGAAAGAGGGACTGCCAAAAAAGACATAAAAAGGAGATGCCCATAAACATTCCTGATGGGGGTGGTGGGCAGTCATATCATGGGCTTAGCAGTGGTGGAGGGATGCAGAGACACAGCGAGCCCTAGGACAGGAGAAGGAGAGAAGAAGCTATCCTGCCTCTGACAGCCTCTCACCCCACCCCCGACTGCTGCCCTTTACAGACAGACAGACAGACACGCATACTCTCTCACACACTCACATACACTCACACATTCTGCCCTGTGCTATTTACAGATCTGCTAGATTGGAATTCTGTTTCTGTCATTAGAGTTACATGCTATCTTTTTTTATTTTATTTTATTCTTGTACATGAAATTACAAATCTATTATGTACAATGTGCTATTCCCTTCAAATACATAATAAAGTCATAGATATAATATAGTTATCAGGTAACTTTTTTCCTTTTTTCCTTCCCTCTCCCTTAGAGATGTCTACCCTTAGACACAAATATATATGTATATGTGTGTGTGTGTATGTATGTGTATATAAAATCATTCTATACAAAAGAGCTATATAATATCGAGAAAGTCCCTTAAGTTCTCTGGAACTCAGTTTCCTCATTTGTAAAAATGAAAGGGCCTGATTAGGTCATCTCTAGACTTCCTTCTAGCCTTGTAAACTGCGAACTTTCACTTGTATAGTCAACTAGTCAGTCAGCAAGCATTTAAATGTTCACATTTGCCAAGCTCTGTGCTAAGGGTTGGGTATACAGAGAAAGGTAAAAATGTGCTTCTTGTCCTCAAGGAGCTCCCATTCTAAAAGAAACACAACTAACTATATTTACATAAGATGTAAATGGAATGCAATTTCAGAGGGAAGGTACTATAGAGGTGAGAAAGGCCTCCAGCAGAAGGTGGGATTTGAGTTGAGTCCTTCAATACTTGAAAGTTTACAAAACACTTTATATTATCAACATAAATATTTATATAATATATAAATATATATGTATAAAAATAGCACCCAACAATCTTTATTCGTAAAAGCCTTCATCAGTATTCAACACGAACATTGACAAGTGAAAATTGAAGCACAAAAGCATAATAAAAAATTAATATTCATTCTTCCATTTTATCCCAGGCTTCATTCCCTCAGGTTATTTCGAGCCAGACCAATGAGTGTTAAAGTAGATGAGAGCTGCCAGCATCTGTCCTCAGATAACTCGTGCCCATTTCATAGAAGGGTCAGCAGGAATTGTGCCAGCATATGGAGTGTTAAAGCTTAAAACTGACCTCAGACTTTTGAGATTCACTATATACCGAAGTAGAATATGATCCCTAGACTTTATTTCAGAAGCTCTAGCTTCCTACCTAAAAATTAGCTTAAGAATCGAAAACCTTTTCCAGGTAGCAAGGGACCCAAAAAGCACATTTATAGACTTTTTTCTTCTACGTAGACTGAAAACTAATAATTTTTTTTTATTACATACAATCCATTTGCACTGTTTTGTCTCAGTTCATCAAAAATACGACCTCTGCTAATAAGTTCCTTTCTAAGCATAAACACATTCATATCATCACCTAATGATTCAACCACAGTAACAATTCTGTCCTCCCTGCCCAATAATAGATGTTATAAGCAAGATTATAGTGAGCCAATTAGTGGCAGGATATGGGGTGCTAATAGGCATCGCCTCACTTACCTTTCTTTAATTAAAATAATTTAAATGACACAGCCAATTAAAAAAATATATTCCTGAGAAATATGCAAGAAGGTTTTGCAACATGCTACCACATTTAATTACTATTCTGAAGAAACTTGCCTTAGTCAGGAAGACATTTCTGTAATGCAAGATACTTCGGGTATTTTTTTATACATTACAGAGATTTTGATCTCAGGTAAAGTGAAAGTGAAAATGGGCAATAATCGTGCCGTTACAGATCTCCAGGACTGCAGCCCAAAAGAAAAATATGGTCCTTTGTGTGACTTCTCCAGGGATTTTCTTTAAGGGAAGAGAGTATAGTGGAAAGAGAACTGCAGTTAATGTCAAGGGACCTGAGTTCAAATCCTGACTCAGTTCTTACCCGTAGGACCTTAGACTTAACACCTCTGGGATTTAGTTTCTTCATTTATAAAATGAAAGCAGTTGTACGAAATAATCTCCAAGTCCCTTCCAGTTCCAACTGCTATGATTCTTTTCTATAGAGCTTGACACCATATTTCTCCCTCTCTCCTTCCTCTACCAGGAAGCTATCCTTGACAATATGTCATGGCTTTTTTAAAAAAAAAATTATTACATGTAAAATTACATGTAAAAATAATTTTTAGCACTCATTTAAAAAAAAATTTTTGAATTCCGAATTCTCTTCTTTTCTCTCACCCCTTACCCCTCCCTAAGATGGTAAGCAATTTGATAGAAGTTATACATATGTAATATGTATTGACTTTTCTAAGAAGGTCACTGACCTTGACCCTGTGTCTCTGGTAGCTAGAAAAACCGAAGGCTCCATGATGGCAGGGATCCTATCTTTAGGCACCCCTGGTACCTACAATTTTTCTAGTCTGAGATTGCTGAGAGTCAGAGGAATCCATAGAGATATGTGGATGTCAATTTCTTTGACCCAGAAGACTCCTTCCCTTGTTTTCTCCCAGAAGCACCAAACTAAACAGTGGAGCTAAAAGAAGCTTCTGTGATTCCATCTGTTTGACATCCTCACATTTTTGAACAGACAACTAACTACACCTTAGTAAGTCTGATGTAGTTTGCCTTACCACATGTAGTAGTAGCCAGGCCCTCCCTTGTTCCTTTCCCCAGCTGGGAGGGAGGGAGCTTGGGAGGGAGGGAGAAGCCAAGGCACTTATGGTTACTACTCCACCTAGAAGCTTTTCTTAACTCAATCTGGTTGAAAAATCAAATACAAAGTACTTTCCTCTTGCCCTGCTCATTTTCCCTCCCAGGAACAGGCAGTAGAAGGAAGGCCCTCAGGCCCTCGTGATACTAATAGACTGGGAAGAAACTGTCCAGGGCAGCCATCTCTTCATTTCTCACCTGGCTGGGCTTCTCTAGATTTTTTTTTGGTGGGGGGAGGCAATACTGGGGATAAGTGACTTACCCAGGGTCACACAGCTAGTAAGTGTCTGAGGTCACATTAGAACTCAGGTCCTCCTGACAGAAGGGACAGTTGCTCTATCCACTGCACCACCCAGTCACCCAGCTCCTCTAGATTTCATTATACCTACATGTCACCCCTTTTCAGCTTCTTTTTATGTATTGTCTTCCCCCAATAGACAGTGAGCACCTTGAGAATAGGGACCGTCTTTTACCTTTTTTATCCCAAGTGCTTTGCCTAGTGCCTGGTACTTGGTAGGCAGTTAATAACTTATTTATTAACAGACTAATAAAATGGACTCCATCACTCCAAAGGGACTGTAGGATTCTTTGGCATTAGCCACCTCTCCTTTTCAGACTTGGCTATTCGATGATGCTGTGGCAGTTCAGTCAGACTACCAACTAATGGAACCAAACAGACTTCAGTCAAACTCCTACTAATGAAATAGTGTAAAAAGGAGATATAGACTCTATTGTGATGGCAAAAAAATGATAGTGCCCCAATGGTCTTGCCAACACCAATACT
The DNA here is from genome assembly GCA_028646595.1 of Phalanger gymnotis. Classification (NCBI taxonomy): domain Eukaryota; kingdom Metazoa; phylum Chordata; class Mammalia; order Diprotodontia; family Phalangeridae; genus Phalanger; species Phalanger gymnotis. The sequence goes on along the minus strand of CM053622.1, from coordinate 292,385,407 downwards.
GTCCTCAGCCCCCCCAGAAATAAACAAACAAATGTCTAATCCAATGAGGGGGAAAACAGAAATGTCAGAAGGTTGTCTCACATTACATAAAGTCCTCCTCTAAACAAACTGTTTATCTTTATGCATACTTTTTCAATTGCTTTTGAATATTTTGAAACTTTAATAATTCTCTTAAGAAATATGTATTAGTCCCTGTCTTTTCCTCCCCACAAGCAAAGAATGTACTCTTCTTCCAGGTATTTATTCCAGTGACAAAAAGTCCTAAGATGAGAATTGTATGACGGGGACCCTTTCAACTCACCTTTCTGAACCTGAAGAAGACAACAAGCTTTCTTTTGGCACCAACTTAAAGCCCCCATTTGGTTCATTCTCCTGACCTAGATATTTATGCCAATTATCTGGAAGCCATGCTTCCTTCCAAGTCCTGGAAACTCAGGTACCTTAAGCATCTAGAGCAGAAACCTATGGGATCCTGGTTCGGCAGGTGTTTCTTTATTATGCAAATATTTATAGCAAAATTTAAATGCACTAAGCACTCTAGTAGGCACTGGGGATGGACACAGAGATGGAATCAGACCACCTCCCTGGTGCTTCAGCTTGTACCATGTTTGGATCAATTGGATCAAGCAAATTCCAAAAATATAATTGAGATAAGCACAAAGAAACACGTGAGTGCGATGAGAGATAACTTGCACCTGCAGGCCTAGAGGAAGGGCTTTCTGGAGAACTGGAGAAGAGACATTCTTCTAATTCTCTCAATTCAATGTCGTTCATCCATTAAGAAGACTAGATATCAGGTCACATGCAGAATAACGGGAGGTACAGTGGAAAGAGAGCCAAATTTGGAGTCAAAGACCTGGGTTCAAATTCCTACTCTGCTGTATGGCCACAGGCAAGGCACTGTGACCTCTTGGCACTTTATTCCTCATTTGGAAAACGAGGGCTTCTTAAACTTTTTCCATTCTCGACTCCTTCAGCACTTCTTAAACTGTGGATCTTGACCCTTCCATGACATCATCTGATGATGTCTAAGGCTTCTTCCACCTCTATGCATTTGATCCTATAATTGAAGGACCTAGGACATTTACTCCGGGATCAAAAAAGCTGTTGTTATTGCGGTTCCTCCTCCTCCTCCTCCTCTTCCTCCTCTTCCTCCTCCTCCTTATGTCTGACATTATTTGGGATTTTCTTGGCAAAAATACTGGAGTAGTTTGCTATTTCCTTCTCTAGCTAAAATGAGGAAACTGAGACAAAAAGGGTTAAGTGACTTACTCAGAGTCACACAGCTAGTAAGTATCTGAGGCTGGATTTGAACTCAGGAAGATGAGTTTTCCTGATTCCAAGCCTAGCACTCTACAAAAAGTAGTTAAATACAAGTAGTTTAAGAGGAAGGCACTAGCAGTTGCAAGTGGTCAGGAATGGCTTCATTTGGCACTTGAACTGAGTCTTGAAAGAAGAATGAAATTCTGTGAGGGAGAAGTGATAAGAGTGCATTCCATGCATGGGGGAAGGCCCAGCTCATACAAAGGCAAATGGGCAGATGGAGTACTATGTGTAAGGAACTAAGAGAAGGCCAGTTTGTTGGGACTGCCAAGGGCAAGAAGGGAATATAAGTGTGCTATCTTCAATATGAAAAAGTCTGTTTTGTGGAAGCTTCTCTTCCTCAAACTTAGAAAGGAAAGGCCTCCTGGAGGCGGTGGTGTTTGTACTGAACTTTGAAGGAGACCAGGGATTTTAAGAGGCAGAGGTGAGAAGGGAATAGATTCCAGACCAGTCCAGAACAGAAAAAGGATGCAAATGAGGTGGGATTGGCTCACTGCTGACAAAAAAAGAACTTGGTCAATGCATTCATTCTTTTGAGTGCCCATTGGGTACCAGGCATGTTTAGCATTCTGTTCTAGTACAAAGCTGTAGAAGGCAGGGTGCTGTCAGTCAATAAACATTTATTAAGATTTACTATGTGCCAGTACTATGCTAAACTGAGAACAGAAGGAAGATGAAGGCTAAAAGCATCCCTAGTTTCAAGGAGTTCATATTCCAATGTCCTCAAGAAGTGATCCAAATACCATACATTTGTGAAATTCAAGTACATTGCCATTCACCACTCTATTGTAATTACAGCCAAGGGTTTTTGTTTTGAACATAATCAATTCGAGCCAGGGAAGTGCATATTTTAGCATTACAGAAAAAGTTGCTCAACATTTTCTCCCCGAAGAACTTTCCTAGGTCTAGGTATAAATATGAAAATAGGACAATATACATGAAAATGATGAAGGGAGAAGAAAGAAAAGGAAAAAAGGAGCTCACCTTCTCTCTTGCCCTAGCCCCCAGCTGTGCAGATAAAATTCTGCCACAAGAAACTGCCTGTGATTCACCCTGCAGCATGCACCACTGACCACCAGTGAACACCAAAGAAATTAGTCTAACTTGACTGCCTGTGAAATGCTTAATTCTAAGATATGTTCAGAGCTTATTTGCAACAAGTACTGTTTTGTCAGCCTATTTTGTAAAATACATGTTATTAGCCAATTTTTCTTTTTTCCCTTGTCTATTCTCATTTACTAAGGGTCCTTTACCAGAGCTGGATAAGTAGTCATTCTGGAAGAAATGTGCTTTCGTAGAAAGAATTTTGAATTTGGAGTCAGATAATGTACCCAACCTTAGGTCTGCTACTTATTAACTGTAAGATGGTGGGTAGGTCCCTTCAACACTCAGACTGTTTCCTCACTGTTAAAATGAGGGAGTTGGATTAGGTAACCTCTAAGGTTCCTTCCAGTCTTAAATCTTCATAGAATGTTGATGTTCGTGGTTTTGTGTCCTTTTATTTTCTATTCCACTTATGATCATGAGGGGTGTGTGTGTGTGTGTGCGTGTGTGCACATGCGTGCACGCAAAATGCTTACTTGGGTGCTTGAAGGATCTCTGGGTTTTTCACTGTAGGTACTCTCTCCCCCAGTGCAGGTCACAACCTCACTATGGTTTATTATATGGCCTTCAAGAGTTGCCTGGTGATTAGCTTCTTTGAATTTAGACTGGCTTTTGGACATTGGATAGTCATCATCATCATCATAACAATAACAAATCTCCATTTAAAGAGAGTGCAGCTCAGACATCTCCTCATTTCTCCTCTGGCTGCACTGCTTGCCCTTAAGAAGCTTACAGTCTAATGAGAGAGACAACATGCAAAGAAATACAGACAAAGCAAGCTATAGACAGGATGAACAGGAAATAATTAACAGTGGGAAAGCACTGGAATTAAGAGTAGTGGGGGAAGGCTACCTGTATGTGAGAAACGTGGCTTTGGGGATCACTGGACTTCCCCAAATTGTGAGAACACGTGGCTTTGGGGATCACTGGACTTCCTAGGCAGGGCCAAAGTCCTGAGGAAGAACCCTGTGATAATCCCTAGGGAAGGTTGTACAGACCACAGGACTTCCAGAGGAAGACCAAGTGGTAGCCCCCCCTTTAATCTGTGGGGATTACAAGGCTCCTAGGGGTCAGACCCTAAGGAGGACTCAAGTGATGGCACCTTAGAACAGCAGTAAGATCACAAGGCTCCTGAGACAGGGCCAGAAGACCCAAGTGATGTCCCCTTCAGAAGGCTGTGCAGACCACAGGGTTCCCCAAGGAAATCTAGAGTGGTAGCCCTCTTAACACCGCAGTGAGGATCATAAGACACCCCAAGGAAAGATCTGGGAGTAAGCCCCAGATGAGCTTCTGGTGCTTCCCTTAGACCTTAGGAAGATCCATATGATTTGCCTATTCTCACCCAAAGAACTCAAGACCAGAGCGGGCAGAGGAAGGTGTTTTATTATGTTCCTCGTAAGAGCAGGTATACTGCTCAGTGGAACTCTCACACTGATACAGCTGCAGGAGCAGCAAGTAACCATTCCCTCCACTCCTGCTAGAGTTATGGTTAGTTTACAATCTTTATTTTTTACAGTTTTCCTACGTTATACAGTTTATATAGATAAGATAATAAGGATATGGAAGCAAAATCGAGGTTAATTAGATTTTCCTTGTTTTAGTTTAGGATTAAACTACATTCTTTTACTTCCCCTACTTTCCCTCTTTAATATATGCAAATTATGCAAATCAATAGGCCTGGATTCTTGACCAAGACCAGATCCTAGATAAGCTTGAACTGGTTCAAGCTGTTTGGCCTCTCTAATTCCCCTGACTGCCTTCTCAAAAAGCATGCTCATGCCTACAAGCCTCTGACCTCTCACCTGACCGACCTTGAGGACCTTGTTTCTGCTAAAGCTGGGGTGGGGGAGTGGGGGGGGAAGTACACCTTTAGTTCTGTGGAAAAGAAACTCCTCCTCCCATTTCTTACACTGTAGAAAGTAGAATTTTAATTGAGACTTAAAGGCAGCCAGGGAGGTCAGTCAGTTGTCAGGAGGAGTGAAAGCATTCCAAGCCTAGGGAATAGCCAGAGAGAATGCCTGGAGCCAAGAGATAGAGGGTCCTATTGGTGGAACAGCCAGGAGGCCAGTGTCACTGAATAGAGGAGTACATGTTAGGGAGTAAGAAGACTGCAAAGGTAGAGGGGGCTATGTTATGAAGGGCTTTGAATGCTAAACGGAGCATTTTGTTTAAGCTCCTGGAGACAAGAAGCAGCCCATGAGATTTATTGACTGAGTAGGAAGAGACACGTTCAGACTTGTGCTTTAGGAAAATCACTTTAATGATTACATGGAAGATTTATTGGATGGGGAGGGATAAACCCACCAGGCAAACCCACCAACATGTTATTGCAATAATCCAGTCATGAGGGGATGAAGGTTTGTACCAGGGTGGTGGCCACATCAGAGGAGAGAAGGTTTATTTAAGAGATGTTTTGCAATGGTAAAATTGACAGGCCTTGACAATATCTTGCATATGGGGAGCGATGGATAGTGAAGACTCCAGGATGGTAGGTAGGGAGGTAGGGAGCCTTAGGGACCAGGAGAATGGTGTTATCCTTTACAGTAATGGGGAATTGAGGAAGCGGAGACGGTTGGGGGGAAGAAAATGAGTTCCATTTTGGATATACTGAGTTTAAGATGTCTACTTCCAGTTCAAGATGTCTGAAAGGCAGTTGGAGATGGGAGATTGGAGGTCAGCAAAGAGTTTGGGGCAAGGATAGGCAGATTTGAGAATCATCAGCATAAAGATGGCAATTGAATACCTGGGAGCTGATGAGATCACCAAGTGAGGCAGGATAGAGAGAGAAGA
>CM053622.1:292330711-292379690 GCA_028646595.1 Phalanger gymnotis | reverse complement strand
AGCAACCACCAGGCCTCAAACCTATCAATGAGTTAGGGGGATGTCTACCCCAAACATGTGAAGACTTTCCCTGGCAGAACAGGCAGAGGAGAACAATTTGTTCCAACGGCAGCTGAAGCAGGCGCTGTGGAGCTTTTAGAGCTTGGTCAGACATCAAAGATGCTGACGTCATCCGCTGCATCCCAGGCCATCATCACTAGTTTTGACTTTTGTCCTGCCAGTCTTGACTTTCATCTTTCGAAGGGAGAGTGAAGCTGACAACTTTGTGCCACTCTGACTCGATTAAATCCGATTCACATACTAGTCAAGACATCACCCTGTAAAGTCATTGGTCCTTTACGAAAACAAAGGACAAACAATAACAACATGGTGGCTTAAAGAAAGGAAGACATGAAGGTAGGGGGAGCAGTGGGAAGCTATTTCAATAACCCTGATATGATGGGGGCCTAGACTAGGGTGATGATAGTGGGAATGAAGAGAAAGAGACAAGAGACATTTGGTAAGAATTTAAACATATGTATGTGTATATATATATGTATATATACATACATATATATATATACACACACATATGTGTGTGTATAATTTTGTTTTAAGGAAGCCAACCCACACAAACCCACCATCAAAATAGTCTCTCTGAAAAGTATTATGCAAAACAGCACAAACGAATGTTTGAAATGGGTAGCTTTGCCTTACCCATGCCTTCATTCCCTTTGCGATCTTCCTCCTGAGACTTGTCTGCCACAGTGCTCCCATGAGGGTGCCCTTCCTTTCTCCTTCCTTTCCAGTTGTCTCCCGAGGGTAGAGACTGTGTGGCTTGTTTGTATTTGCACTCCAGTACTTAGCATAGTGCCTGGCACAAAGGAGGAACTTCATAAATGCTCTTCTGTCTCTTATGAAATGGACATGTTTGTAATTAGCTATTCTTCATTAAGGGAGAAGAAGGCTATGTGCTTTGAGTTTAACAAGTCAGAACCAACAGCCTGCTATACTTAATATTTAGGTTTTGTTGTCATCTAATTTTATCTTCATTTACGTAGCTATAATTTTGCGTATATTTTTTTAGAACCCTTTTCTTTACTCTTGGAAGGAAAAGTAGACAGCCCTTGATGACATATTGGATGTATTAGCTGGGAATAGGTGGGTCCAAATGGTTTTTATGTTTCAATGGCTGGAAAAATGAGGGAACCATGAGAGTTAGGGGGGCTTCCAGAGAGAGAGAGAGAGTTGTTTATTTGGATACATTTTGCTTTGATACAATAAATACTTCTCAACCGACTCCCAAATACAAAAGAAGTTATAGAAGAAATACATGTGAGTTTGATGGAATCCTAATAAAGCTGCCCCCAGCCCCAATATTCTAACTTCCATATAGGTCCCACTGAACAGCAGGCCCACTGCCCCTACCTAGCCACCTCACCATCTCTGCTCCACCCTCCCCAAATTTCCTAACTTCTTCATCTATGCCTCACTACTCACTAGAACAACATATGTGTCCATGAACTCATATTTCTCACAGAACAGCAGGTATGTCCACATGATGGGTTCTCAGCCACTTCCTCTAGCTAGCCATTGCCCCCAGACCCATTCCTCATATTGCCCATAGAAAGAGCAGGGGTGTTCATGCACTCAACCACAAGCACTTCCATCTAGTCTCAGACAGGATCATAATACTCAGCCAATCAGAAAGCAGCACCACCAGGATGCCCAAGCAGCACATAGTGCCCAAAACAATAGAAAGGACTTTCCCTAAGCAGGCACCTGTGCAGTAATAGTAAAGAACTGACCTAGAGTAAACTTATGACACAGAGAGGCTTATTATAATATCATTATCATACATACATACCCCCGAAATGGGTTTTTCTGTATGCAATGTGGGTAATCGCACGTGCAGTTTCACTGAGGCTGGGACCCTTCCCCCATTACCTAATCCCTTAACAAACCCCTCCTTCCTTTTTAATAATCATAATTTCTGTTATATAATTGCATCTGTACCTTATAAAAACACATCTTGCTTTCTCTGAAGTTGCTGGTTCCTCTTGGAACTTAGCCTGCCTCATGAGAGGCATCAATCTTAATAAATGCCTATACTTGGATTAGAGATGGTCTGACTCTGAATTCTTTGAGATTGTTCCACCACAACACATCATGAAACTGAAGCAGTTTTTGGCATTCCTCGGTAGGCAGAGTCTAAATTGAAACAAGTTCACCTTTAAATATGCTCAATTTGAGGGGATAGTAGTTTCTCTAAATAGAAATGCTTCTTTAAATACAACAGCTCCTTCTCTCCCCATTCTCCATGCACCCCACAGTTATTATTTAAGAAACTTTTATCTCTGTTCCCTCATATTAGTGCAATATTCCATTAGCAACAGATATGCAAAGTGTCCCAAAAGTTTTAGGGCAGTTTTAAGCTTTAATAGCTTAAGGATTGGCTCAAGAATTAGGAATGTTACTTTCCCACCCCCCCCCCCAATTTCTGGAGTACTTCAATTCCTATCAGACTCTAAAACACGAAAGAGCCTTTTAAAGTATTTCTGGCTTGATTTGGTTTCGTCTTTCCTATTAGAAGCAACAAAATATAGAAGAAAATATTGGACTACCATTCTGAAAAAACCTGGCTTTGCCACTTAGCTGACTATTTAACCCTGGGCAAATCACTTGTTTTCCTGAGTGTTTTGCAAAATGAGTATGACAATACTTGTACTACCTATTATTTGGCGTGAGGTCCAAAGATCAAATGAAATAATGTATTTAAAGTACTACATATTTATAAGCTATTGTTATTTTTAAAATTGAATTTCATTTTATTTCCAGGTCTAGATTTTCTCCCTTCCATCCTCACCCCACAATGAGAAATGAGAAAGCAAGAAAAGCATAACCCAATATAAACATGTGTAATCAGGCAAAACAAATTCCCCAGTTGGTCTCTCTCTCTCTCTCTCATATACATACATACAATCACAACATGCATATATGTACATACATATATAAATATACATACATACAGATAGATATACATATATGAGATTCAAGACAGAAGATACTATTTGGTGAATAGAGAGTTCCAGTCTTCCCAAACTTAATTTCCTTCTTTGTATTAAGGCCACTTAGTGCAGCAATTAAATCATTTACCATACACCATTAACCATTCCTTGAATCCTGTGGCATAAGTGTCTGTGAGTACATAAGGAAAATCAGTTTGGGATTTTCACAGTTACAGGCAGCACAGCTACAGACTGTAGGAAGGAAGAAGATGGTCAAGGCATTTAACACAGGCACAGGAAACAACTAACAACCAAGGCATTAGGGAAAATCTGGCTCAGGGGGAACTGTGAAAATGGCAACAAGAGAATGGCACAAGTATACTTTCTGGGAGTCTTATAGTGCTACAAAAATATCAACTTGTTTATGGTCAAAATATTACGAACTACATTTGGAAGAAAATATATACCATTTATTAACCAGCCTTGATATATACCATTTACTAATCATCCTTGATACATACCATTTATTAACCATCCTTGAATCAAAAACAGCTCAGTTATTATGAACTCTATGCAACTATAAATAATGTACACTAAATAAATTATTCCAAAGGGAAAAATGTCATCATCCAGATTTAGCAAAGGATATTAATTGAATAAAATAAACAAGCAAGCTTTCAGGAAGATATAAATCAGGCCAAGTTCTCTGCCTGGGGGTACTGTAAACTTAAAACAAAGAAAGAACTAGTGGATTGCCTGTTGACAATAAGCTGCAGTTATTCCTTTGCCTAGTTCTAGCCATACCTAGACGTTGTAAGCAAACCTAAAGTTGTCTGTCAGACTCATTAAAAGTGTACTAAACATGTATTAAATACCTGCTACGTGGGATCAATCAACTAGCATTTATTTAACACCTACTATGTGTCAGACACTGTGCTAAGTACTGAGGATACAAGGAAAGTCAATAAACCAAACCGTCCCTGCTCTCCAGGTGTTCACAGGTTAATGAAACACTGTATTTCCTCTTAGACCTCCCTCCACTGTTCCCTCCCCAACCCCGCACCCCCATTGCACTTCAGATAAACACCTGGTCCTGTGATTGCTTAGAGTCTGGTCAGAACACATTTCAATCCTTCAAGGATCTAGATTTCGTAGATAGGAGTATGCCCTTCCCATGAAGTACACCACTCTCCTGCATATTAGCAGACTTAGCAGAGTGTGTTCATAAGCTGCTGAGGCTGGAAAAAAACCAAAAAATCAAAACACCCAACCCTTTACTGGTGTCTGACCTTCTGAGGGCAAAACTCCATGACCCAGGTTAGACTGATCTTTTGATGACAGACAGACATACAGTCCATTGCCAGATGTGTATTTAAATTCCTTCTGGAGAGGGATGTGATGTACAAATATAAAACAAAATGAGAGACTGTAAGTACCCTGTCCTACACTAAAGGCCAACTTTATTGTCTCATTTGGCTAGGAGATGATCTTAGGTTTATGATAATTATTTCACTGGAATTTTGACTCTTCTTCATAAGCATTGGCAAGTTCCAACCAGAGGGAAAATCACCATGTTCTTCTTTTTAATATTCTGATTCAATTAAATTATTAAGCAATTTTAAAGTAGTAAGCACTTCATTGCACATGTAGGTGGGGCAGTGGATCCAGCAATGGGCTTGGGGTCAAAGGAACTGAGTTTAAATATGGCCTCAGACACTTACTAGCTGGGTGACTTTGGGCAAGTTACTTCTCCCTGTTTGCCTTATTTTCCTTATCTGTAAAATGAGCTGGAGAAAGAAACGGCAAACTAATTCAGTATCTTTGCCAAGAAGACCCAAAAAGGGGGTCACAAAGAGTCAGACATGACTAAAATGACTGAACAACAACATTCATTTTGTTAGGCTTTAGAGATACAAAGGCAAAAACAAAACATTCTCTGTTCTGCTCTCAAGAAGTTTACATTCACTGAGGGGTGGAGGAGGGAGAGGTGGTGGTGATGTATAAGATGTATAGATAGATATACATATGTACACACACATATACATACACATACCTACATGGATGAATATATGTATACGTACATCTATATACATACACATATATATGAATGAAATATATACAGAATAATTTGGGAGGAAGGGAGGAAATAGCTATTAACAGGCAGGAGAATCAAGAAAGGCCTCTTGAAGGATGTGTTGCATGAGCTTAAACTTTAAGGGAGATGGAGATTCCAAGACGCAGAGGTGAAAAAAGACAGCATTTTAAGGGTGGAGGGTGGAGACTGAGCGGCCTGTGCAGAAAGATGGAGATAGGAGATAGAATGTAAAGGGAATAGCAAGGAGACCAGTTGGCTAAAACCACAGTGTGTGAGGAAGAGTGTGATACCAGTCTGGAGACGTAGGCAGATTGTGAAGGGCTTTAAATGCCAAACAAATAACTTTTCCCCAAGGTAATAGGGAACCACTGATTATTCTTGAATGAATGTATGCATGAGCAAAGGAGGAACACAGTCAGACCTGTACTTTAACAAACTGGTAATTTCATCAATGTTGGGACTTTATAAGTATCATTTATAGTATAAAAAATGGTTTCTTAATTTCAAAAAACTGGTTTATAGGCAAGTTCTTGGAACACAATTGTAAGTTCCAATTCTCTACCTTCTGTTCTCCTAATCTTTTCATTAATATTGGGGCTATTGAACTCCTGCCTGGCCTGAACCCCTGAACTCCCGGTAAGAGAGCCATAACGACCCATGGGTTGTCCATAGCTCAAGATTCATCAGCATAGATCAGACTTGGGAATAGCTTCTCTTTGGTCTTCTCAGCCTAAAGTCCTGGTTCTAGAAAAATTAAGTAACTCAAGAAGCAATGTGGCACAGAACATCAGACTTGAAAGAATCAGAAGTCTTAGATGAGAATTCAGGTTTCCCCACTGATGTGACCTTGGACAAGCCATTTAACTTCTAAGTCTTAATTCCCACATTTGTAAAATAGGGATGATAATGATACTTAGATTCCTTAATTCAACAGGTTGTTCAGAGGTAATCTGAGTTAAGTGTTTGTAATCATAAGGTGCATTTGTAAACATACGATATTATTTTGGGAGGAGGCAGTACGGTACAATGGAAAGGATGCTGGCTTTGTAATGGGAAGTTCTCTCTGGTCCTCATCTGAAGATAGAGATGACACTTGTAGTACCTGATGTTGTGAGGATTAAATGAGATTATAAAGTAGTTTAGAGACTGTTATAAGCTAAATATATCCACTATCGATTTTGTTCAGTCATTTGTCAGCTGCCTTCATGTCCTTCAGAGGGTCTTCATGACCCTCTTTTGGGGGTTTTCTTGGCAGAGATACTGGAGTGATTTGCTATTTCCTTCTCTAGCTCATTTTACAAATGAGGAAACTGAGGCAAACACATTAAATGACTTGCCCAGGGTTACCCAGCTAGTAAGATTTGAATTCAGGTCCTTCTGACTCCAGGGCCAACATTCTATCCACTATGCCACCTAGCTGCCCCATCAGTTGTCAATAGAAGTAGTCATATTGAATGTGTTCTAACTTTGGCCACTGAGATCAAGTTCCCTAACCCGATTCCCACCTTGCATTCCAGGCCCAGTTAAAAGTGTTCCTGTTTTGCCCTTCCATTCCCATTTTCTGTGGGAACTCCTTCCAGCTTTCCTATGACCTGGAGCCTTGACAGGCACATGTCCGCTTCAATCCCTGTTTGGTCCCAGCAGTGACAGGGACTGCTGGTACTGTACTAACAACCTAACGTAATTCTGTTTTTTACTTCATATTGAGAGAGAAGGTAGACTGCAGTCAAGATTTGTTTTAAGAGTGACTGTGCTAAATGACTAAGGTGATTAGATATAATCACGCTCAGTCTCTTACCTGCAGCAGTTAAGATAAGAGTCCGGAGGCTAGGGGCTGAAACAGATAATGCCACGGGTTATTAATAAACATCATATGCCTACCCTTAGAGACAAGAATGTGCAAAATATTTGCATGACTTTGCTTACCAGCCAGGAACATGGTAGTCTTAATAAAAAGACACTTTGATTAAACAAACAAAGGTAAATGGAAAACTTACAATAAAGATTAAAAACTAAAACAATTTAGAGACTTAGATGAGATATAGTTCTGATTTATACTTTATGTGTCCTTCATCTCACCTTTCACCTTTCATCTTGTGGCACATGTGCAGTAATTATTTTAAACAATACTATACTTAAATACTTTGCAAAAAAATGTATTTTTGCATCCTTATTTTTCTATAATGTACCAGTTAAATCTGTTTTAACTATTTATGTTTTTGTTTTGAGTCTACAGTTGTGTTTTCACCTCAGTCAATACAGATTGGTTACTCCTTGTTATTTTTCATCTTAAAAAAAGATTCTGGGTTCTGAAAGTTAGGATTAAGAGGTTAAGTGACTTGCCCAGGCTCACACTGCTCTTATGGGTCAGAAGCAGATCTTCCTGAATCCCAGATCAGCCCCTCTAGCTCTTTTCCATGAAGCCATGCTACTTAGTTGATCGATGTGACTGATTTGGAGATTTCCAGTTTGAAGAAACTTTCTGAGTATCACTATTTTGGTTTTATCTAAGAGACAACCTCCTGCTGCATGCCTTCCCTTAAATATTTCAGATTCATGAGAAATGAGACCTGTTGGCCCCTCTATTGGCAGCCACCTGGAAATCCAGTGGCTTAGATGAATCAGGGGTGGGAGTAGAGTGCATCACCCAGATGTGCCCTGAAAAGATAGATACCAGCGTTAGTATTTTTTATTTTAGAAAAAAACAAACTTTTGAGCTCCAAATGCTACTGCTCTCCAAAAGGGATCCTGGGGGCCAGTGGGACAACACCTGACATGAAGTGTGTGTAGGTAAAGCATGTTCTGAAGTCTAAGAGGACAGAAAAAGCCAATCCACTAGCCAAATACTCATGAACCCTAGTCCTGGCTCCATGAGAAGGAAGAAGAACTGATAGGAGAGCTTATTAAAAAATAGGAGTCTTCTTATCTCAGACAGTAATATTTAAATCAAGCATTTAATTTAAACTTTTCTAGGTGTCTCCATGATCCAGTGTTCCACCAAATTCTCCTTCCTTATGGTTTTACAAAGATCAGTTCCACATGGCTCCAATAAAGTGGCCAATGGGCCAATTATCCAGTGAATTCAAAGAACTACTATGTGTGTGAAAACCATGATTACAGCCGCTGAGACCTATTTGTAATCTCATCCTGTGCTGGAAATGAAGGACTAGGATATGGAAATAATGAGTCATACTAGGAAAAAAAAATAATTTTGTCAGGACTGAAATAGACTAAGACACAAACTACAAACCAGCAACAAAATGCTACTTTAAAAAAAATAATGAAGTCACATTAAATATGGTTATCAATCTTCCTTCTTACACCTTTTCTTCCTTAAAAGTAGAGGGCAATTGACTTTCAGTTCTTTGTAGTGATCAACAGAGTAGCAATAGAGATTTAGTCATCCCGACTAGAGATAATCAGCATATAGCCAAAACCCACTAATTTTCATATATATAGGAGGAGGAGTTGAAGATGACACCATGGTTGTGAAGCTGCATGATGGGAAGGATGGAGATGTCCTCAAAAGGAGAGGGATGGGTTTTGGGGAAAAGACAATGTGGTGAGGTCGGTGACGTAGATCAAAGTCCATTCAAATCTTCCCATCTTTTGAAACTTATCCTGTTCCACCCAAAATGAAAAGGGGGGAGAGTTGGGGTTCTTATACCTGTCACTGTCCAGGAGTGCCTACCACAACCACAAAGTGATCTGGGAGTCAGGGAACAGGTATGGGAACAGGAGTTAATTCTTCTATATCACCTATATAGCTGCTGTTGTTAGTACCTGGGTAGTAGTTAGGTGATAAGTGCCTTGAAAAGCCAGTGACAAGCTTAGAAGAGGAGATTGGAAGCTTGCACAGCGAAGCGGGAAGGAAGAGTAGGAAAGTGTTAGGAGGGAAATGAGGTATGGTTGTGTTGGAGACAGGCTTCACTATTGGCTTTGATTGGGAGGGTGGGAGGTAGCCCATCTTCCCTATCTTCTGAATGGTTGATCACCTACCCCATGGCCCCCTATGGGATTCTGGCCCCTTATTTTGGAGCTGACTACTATAGGACTTCAATGGAAATATTAGGGGAAAATGTAGAAAAGAAGAGAGAGTAGTGCTTCCTGACCTCAAACATATTGAGACAGATGGCACCTTGGGAAACCATCTTGGGAAACAGGAACCTTTAACGTGATTATATTATAGAGAGGAATTCATCCTATAAATCTTCATCTTAGAACCTATCGAAGAGTTAGATACTTAAACACTAAAAAATCCTCATCATGAGGTGGCTTTGTTTATGAGGTAAACCCAATGAATGAAACCTAAAAAGAGCACTGTATAGCCAGGCCCTAGTATCTTATCTTTATTATTTCTATAACTAGTTTAATAGCAGAAGTAAAGAGACTAAGTCCTTTCAGACCACAGAGATTCATCCAAGAAATAATTCATCATGACCATATTAAATTTATACCAGGGATTCAAGAATGATTCAACATTAAGAAACAAATGAACATATTTAATCATACTAAAAACAAAAACATCTAAAATCACATGATTTGTGATACCAAAAGATGCAGAAAAAGCTCTTTGATTGGGAAATAAATAAACAAATTGTGGTACATGAATGTATTAGAATATTGTAGTGATGTAAGAAATGATTAATATTATGAATATAGAAAGGTCTATATGAACTCATGCAGACTGAAGTAAGCAGAGCCAAGAAAATAATATATACAATGACTACAACAACATAAATTAAAAAAAAACACAAAAAAAATCAAAGGTGAATGTTGCAAAATTACAAAGAATATGTAAGACTCCAAGCATGAGATATGAGAATGATGGGGTATTTGGTACTTGTGCTTGGACCTCAGTTCCAAGATCACATTACTCCTTAACCTAAAAACACTATCCCTGACAGTTTTCTCCCCAGCCCAAGGACTCTATGCCTAGCAATAACTCATGAGTGGGCCCCAGTAAGAAAAACTATCTTTCTCCATCACAAGAACAAGTTGACCTCTGAAGAAATTCTCTTATAAAAAACAGGACTATTTTGTAACCACAGAATTATCATGTATTGATTCCCAAAGTTAGCATATTAAATCCAGAGATCAAGCTATAGACATCAACTTTCAAAGCTGTCTTGCTATGTATGTAACAGACCAAAAATACACTCCTGAGAAACCCCTTCCCCTGGTTTCCAGTAGTGAATGACTCCAGTGATCAAGGTTCTAAGTTATCACCTAGTTAGCATATTGGCCAGATAATTCATTATTTTTCCTATATAAGCTTTAGCATCATTCCTATTAGGTTGCAGGTTCCTTAAGAACTCTTGCCTGCTAAAAAGCCTAACAATAAATCCTTGCCATCTTGTCTTAAAGGATGTTTGAGTCTGTGAATTCATTCCAGATGACCCTATCCAGTACTCTGTTCCTTGAGGGGGTCCCTGAACCTTTCAAACCCCCCTCAGATCTTATCAAGAAGGCACTCTGCCCTGCTTTGAAGGGAGGAGAGGTCCACAAATGTGGCCTATTGAACATGTCTTCAGACTTCTTTAAAGAAAAGTTTTTATTGATATCCTTCATTTCTTATATTATCATAGTTATCTCCCATGCCATGTCCTTTCCCTTCCCCCTTCCAGAGAGCTATCCTATAGAACAAACAGTATTTCTAAAGATCTCTAGACTTTTTCAATGAATCAGTGAGTTATGCTGATCTTTTTTCCTCTTTTTCTTTGTATTTAAAAACATTTATTATATGGGATGGATCTCTAGAAGACAGAGGGGGAGGGATAATTGAGGGGAAATATGGTAAAGTAAAGAAAAATATATAAAAAAACTTATAGTTAAGAAAAAAGTAAAGAGAAACATGGGGTTGGAGTGTGTTCTGTAGAATGACTGCTGCACACACTTTCCCAAAAGCATGAAAACCCTGGGCTTTCCCCAGATGCCTGAAGTACACAATTCTAGCCATGCTTGCACCTCAGCTTCTCTGGGATCAACTGTCTATAAGGTCTATAAGGTAGAAGAGACTTTCATTAGGGACCTGTGTGGGTGAGACACTGCCAACACATTGCAAGAAACAATGAAGGCAGAATTTCCTGGCATGATCTTAATAAGGAGCTTTGCCTTGATGGAAATGCCAGCTTTCAGTTTAAAAAAAAAAATTAAAGCCAAATATGGATCATTCGTTATTGCTTAACGCCCATCCCTCCACCCCGAAGGAACTTTTTTTGTGAGGTGATGACTCAACTCCTCCTCCAGCACCTCCCTGGGGTACAGAAGTAACTCTGGGTACTCAGCATTTATGGAGGCGCAAGCTCTGGCAAGTCTTCCCAACCTGGAAGGGTTTCAACTATGTCCTTCCTCTTTCTGCTCAGTGCCAGTCATTGTTGAGCCAAACCACCAAAGCCTGGTCTGGCCACTGAGCAAGGAGGTGTTTTTTTGGTTACACAAACTTGTGAAGGTGTTCTGTGAAAAGCCTCCAGAGGTTAAGAATCGAATAGGCAAAAGTACCTATATCTCTAAACTTGAAATAAAAAAGTATGCTTATGTATGTATATATGTGTATACAAATATGTGTAACAAAACTATTCTCCTGAAAACTAGTTTGAACCCTCCCCCAAAATTAAGTCAAACATACAGATTCAATTCGATAAGTCAAGTCAATAAGCTTTTATTAAGTGTCTACTATGTGTCAGGCAATATGCTAAGCGCTTAGGGATACAAAAAGAGGTAAAAGACAGCCCCTACCCTCAAGGAATTCACAATCGAATGAAAAACATTTTTTTCAATAGATTTTTTTGTCTAACACCTAAGCAATTACAAATATGCAGATAGTTGGAAATGTTTGATCGATCAACAAGCATTTATATGTCATTATTTTTATGCTCATTAGATTGTGATCTCCCAAGGGCAGGGACTGTCTTTTGCCTTTCTTTCTACCCCCAGTGCTTAGTATGGTGTTTGTCAAGTAGTAGGCATTTAATAAATACTTATTAACTGTTAGGTGAAGGGAAAGAAGTACAAAGGAAAAAAAGAATTCCCTACTTATAAGGAACTTACATTCTAATGGAGACAATAAATATAACAAATAAATACAAATATATATACAAAGTAGTTAAATACAAAGTAATTTGGGAGGAAGAGAACTAGCAATTGGAAGGATCTCAGCTCTGGGGGGAAGCAGAAAAAGCTTTATGTATAAGATGGTGTTTGAACTGAATTTTATAGGAAGAAAAGTACTCTACAAGACAGAGTAAATCGGGAATGCATTGTGAGCATGGGGCACAAAGACAGTCAAGGGAGTATATAACAACAATGATACTTGCAGTTACCATGGCTGTGCAAGGCCAATAACACCAGCATAGAGGAGGGCTGCTAGTACAGATTCTTTGATCTGCTTTTCTAAGGAAAGCAACTTTAAGAGGTTAACAATCACACTTTAATTAAACATACATATATTATTCACTTAGTTCAGGGGAAAAAGTCAGCACCCTGAACTTTCAGAGAAAATACAAATAGAAATTACAAACAGAAATTATGAGCAGAGAGAATAACAGAAACCAACACATAGACTTCTGTCTGACCAAATCACAATACATAGCTACCAGAGAGAGAAGCACAAACATCTGGGTTTTCAAAGCAGGGGAGAGGGAAGGGGAGAGGGAGGGGGGTTCTTAACAGCTATCCAGAGTCTCGTCTGGCCAAACTACTCAAGCACTCTTCCAATGAGTGAAACTCCCAAAACAAAATACTAACCTCAGAATATATATATACTTCTTCAGGGTCAGAGATGTCACAACCATGCAACTCAAACCTGTGTGACTTAGGCCTTCCTGTGACTTAAACAGGTCATCAAAGACTCCCAATTCAATCAAAGACTCTTGATTGAAACAAAGGCAAGGCTCAATCAAAGGCACTCAATTGCCTTGGTGCTGAGAAGCTCAAACAAAATCAAAAAGTCCACTTTGCTTGCCATTACATTTGAAAGGCAAGACTCATCAAAGGCACTTGATTACCTCAGTACTGAGAAGCACTCCTAAACAAAAAACAAAGGCAAAAAGTGTCACCTTGCTTGCCATCACAGAGTGTCATATGTGAAGAACAGAGAGGACAATTTGCTTGGCTGGATCACAGTGTGTGGGAGTGTAAGTAATATCCAGTGAATCTGGAAAAATAGGTTGGGATCAGGTTGTGAAGGGCTTTAAAAGCTAAATACAGGAATTTATGTTTCATGCTAGGGGCAATAGGCAGTGCAATTTATCAAATAGTAGCCACATGGTCAGATTTGCAAGTAAAAGACATTATTATGGCAGCAGTGTATAGGATGTGCAGGAGGGGTGAGAACTTGAGGCAGAAAAGCCAATTAGGAGGCTGTTGCAAGAATCTAGGTGAGAGATGATAATTGCTTGAATTAAAGGTAGAGTTGTGAGAACAAAGGGAAGGGGTTGAATTCGAACAGCAAGTGTTCTGTACAGATTTCAAAGAATCATGAAAGAAAACTGCCCATATCTCTTAGAATCATAAGGCAACGTGAAAATATAAAGAGTCCACCAGTTAAATTTCTTCTCAATATCTAGCATAGTACCTGGCTTTGGGTGGATGCTTAAAAATATTTCTGATTGATCGATTAAAAGAAACCCTAAATTGAAAACTCAGAAATGTCATAGTCAAATTTCAGAGCTACTAGGTCAAAGAAAAAAATGCTGCAAACAACTAGGAAAAAAAATTCTGGTGCCAAGAAACCATAGTCAGGATCACACAAGTCTATGCTGCAACTGCTAATAAGGGATAGGAAATTTTGGAACATGATATCCAAAAAACAAAAGAAAAAGGCTAACAATCAAAAATAACTTACCCTGCAAAACTGAGTATAAACCTACATTAAAAATAGTAGGACCTTAATAGACTAGAGCAGAGATGCCAAATGCATGGCCTGTAGGCCACATGTAGCAGACAACACCCCAAGTGTACCTGAACCAGATTAAAATGGAGTTAGAAAATACTCAACAAAATAAATAGAAGAACAACAAAACATATATAATATTACATTTTAAAACTAAATCAGTACCCAACCCACAGGGATCCTTATATACAAATTAGTGGCCTCCATTTCTATTTGAGTTTAACATCATTGGATTAGAGGACGTTCAAATCTTCCTGAAAGAAAAACCACATCTGGTAGCTAGAATCTATAAAACCCAACAAACACAGGAGATGAGAACCCTATAAAGATAAAATTCATTTGAATGGCTGAAAAGGGCTAAATAATGAAAAATCAATCATTGGGCTCTTTTAAAACCCTGATTAATCGAAAAATCCAGATAGTTCAAGAAATTATAAAAAGTTCTAGCCATGGCTTTTAGAATACCCAAAAGCTCAATCTGTAATCTCATTGACTTACGAATTTCTAGCAAAGATATAAATCATAACCCATCCATACTTACCCATCTTGTACAGTTCTAGATCTTGTCTCCCTGAAATATTGCCACAGGAGGTCTACCTTCCTTGCCAACATGGAGGCCTTCCTCAATTTCCTTTCTGGGGATAGACAGATTTTAAAAAGCAGCCAAGTCCCTATCTTCAAGGAGCTAGCTTACACTCTTGTATGTGTGTGTGTGTGTGTATAAATAATATATAAACAAATAATTCTGATACAAACTAGAATGTGATAGTGGCAAAGGAAAACAAAATGTTATAAAAATATGTGAGTAGGCAAAAATTATCCTCAGCTAGAGGGATCGGGGAAAACTTCATGAAGAAGGTGACACCTGAGCTAAATTTTGAAGGAAGAAGAGTTTAATAGATGGCAAGCTGGACGGTGAATTCCAGATACAGGAGGCATAGCTGATGTGAATGTGCAGATTTGAGACAGATAAGAATGGATGCAATTGGGAATGACTAGTAAACTGGTTTGTCTAGAATGCAGTGTATGAAAAGAAAGGCAAGAAATGCACTAAGCTAAAGTAGGGTGGAGAAAGTAGAGAAAAGAGGATAGTTTAATACCAAGACTTAAAGTCTGGAGGTGGTGGTAGACCAGAAAAAGGGGATTAAAATGAGGGTTTATTAGAAATTGATTCTCTAGGTGAAAATAATGCACATACACTTCTCCATGCTCTTGATTATTTGGTAAGTAGGTTCTTAGTGATCTGAAAGAATTAATGTAATTTATTCTTATTCAATGAGGGACATAGGTTTAAGCTTGTTTGCTGTCAAAGTACAAGTCCAAATCACGTGACAATGAAACTATGGAAGTAAATGCCATTAGCTTTTTCCACAGTGGGGTTTTGTTGGATTGGATAGTGTTTGAAATAAACAGAACGTTTACCTAAAATGCTAGTTAAATGCTTAAATGTATAGGGCTATCATAAGAGAAGAAATGGCAGTAAAAAGTAAAGGCTGCCCCTTTCTTTAAGAAAATGCAGCATTTACATTTCAAATATTAACAGTTTTTAAAATGCCTCGCCTGAACTAGATTCAATCTATCCCTAACAATTAATAGAATCATAGGATTTACAGCTAGAAGGAACCTTAGAAATCATTTAATCCAACCCTCTCCTTTTCCCTTGAGGTCACACAGGTAGTACCTTGGTCAGAGCCCAAGTCTCAATTTGAAAAGCACTCTCAAGACTTGACTCTTATCAAGCTGTCCCCTCCTCCTTCCTTCTATAACTTGATCTGCACAATTTCATGGAGAATAGCAGTTGCTTCATTCACCTAGTCCTAGTGGGGCACACAGTAGATAACATAGGCTAATCCACAACAGCTGCCAAACAGCAAAGCGATCTTGGACTGCTAAGTAGGCCAGTTCTCACAAGGTATAGAAACACAAAAGGGAGTGGATGACTCAGTATGACACCATGGACTCCCTGGCCCCTCTCCCTTCCTTCACTTTAGAAGCACCTGAAATCTCTCCTTTGGAATTCCGTATCTCTAAAGGTGCATCTTAATATATATATGCATATGTCTTCTAAGAGAGAATATTCTTCCTTTCTTGCTACCACACAATATAAACTTCTATATGCATTATACATAAATTTACCTCTTTGCAGGCAATCTTAATATGCTACTCATCTATTTCCTTATATAATTAATGTGTTTGTTCGATTTTTGGTCAGATGGTCCTGGCCATTATATGAAAGCCATTCTACCTGTATTCTGGCTATTATCCTTATCTCCCTTTTACCAGAACCTTGGACTCTGCTCCTAGAGTCACCATGAGCTCTGATAAGTGAGCTTTCAACTCATCTTGCCCAGACCAGGCTTCCACATCATTTCCCAGCCACTTTCCAAACTATGCTCCCTTTTCCCCCAACTCCTCTCCTTCTAGCTTTCCTTTAGGTGTTGCCTTCTCCTTACTACAATCTAAGTTCCTTAAGGTCAGGGACTGTCTTACTTGCTTATATTTGCATCACCAGCACTTAGCACAATGTCTGGCACATAGTAAGCGTTTAATGAATTTTGTCTCTCTGTTTCTCCTCTCTTTGTCTCTGTCTCTCTTTGTCTTTCTCTCTGTCTCTGTGTCTCATAAAAGGAGTTGCGGCTAAACAAGAGATTATGTGAAAAAGACCTAGAAGTTTGGAGACAGTGTGTGGCATCGTGGATAAAACGGTGGAGAAGCAAATGATAAAACCAAGCTACACCTCTTTTTAGCTGATGGGGATGATCTCAGGCCCGAAACGCTCCTCCCTTCAGCTCTGCTAGTGCCTCCCCTCTCTGATTACTTTCCATCTAGTGTGCGTGTATCACTACATACCTAGTTATTTATGTATTATCTCCCTCATCAGAATGTAAGCCTCTTGAGGTCAGGGATAGGGCTTTTTCTGTTTTGTTTTGTATTCCCAGCACTTAGCACAGTGCCTAGCACATAGTAGGCATTCAAGAAATGCTTGTTGACCAACCGACTACTACAGTCAAGGTGAGACTATCCTTGCTTTCAGGTGCCATCTCAAGTCTGACCTGATTCATGAAAGCTTTCTGATATCATTCACTTTTCCCTCTACTGACCTCCTCTAATGTTTACTGTCTATTCAATACATTGTGGCGCCTGTTTACATTTAGCTTAATTCTTGATGATACACTCTCTTGGATTTTTCTCAAATTATATCATGATTTTGAGATACTCATAGATAGGAATCATATTCTACACTTTTTTGGTATCTCCTATAGGGCATGGTACATAGTACTGGGCATAATATGTATGCTTTTTTTTTAAGTATTGAAAAGAAGAAAATAATTTATTAAGTGCCTACTATGTGGCAGACATTACACTAAGTGCTTTACACAAATTATCTCACTGATCCTCACAAGAACCGTGGGAGGTAGGTGCTATTATCTACATTTTATAGTCGACAAAACTGAGGCAGCTTAAGGTTAAATGATTTGCCCAGGATTGCCCAGCTAGTAAGTATCGGAGGCTGGATTTGAACTCAGGTCTTCCTGCCTCCAGGCCCAGCACTCTATCCACTGCACCACCTAGTCTACTGATACCATATGCAGATGGATGTTTCATAAATGCATCTATTTTCTCTACTTGGTCTCTCAAGTCCTATTATGCCACCGTTCTGAAAGCCAATTTGTAAATAAGACATAAGAACATAAGAAATAATTCTAGTAGTTAACATTTCAACAAAACTCTAAGGTCAGCCAAACACCAGAAAGATAAGTGGCTTCCTTATGGTTGCACATAGGGAATATATAGGATTATATCCATGGGCCCCTCCCTCTCAGTCTGGTGCCTTTCTGCAACACACTATTGCATTTTAAAATTGCTGATCAAACATACAAACAAATGTAAGGGATATTGAGAAGGTACAATAAGTGCTATATTAAAATTCTGAGGAGAAGAAAGAAGAAGAAGGAGGAGAAGAAGAAGAAGAAAAAGAAGAAGAAAGAACAAAGAACAAAGAAGAACAAAGAAGAAGAAGAATGAAGAAAGAAGAAAGAAAAACCAGATTCTGCATGTCAGCAAGAAGGCCTCCCATTTTGGCCCTTCCCTATTGCAGAAGGTACTAACTACCAGGAGGAATTCTACACTCAAGAGTCACTTTTCTCCTCTGACACAGGCCATTGCTGGTTTGCCCAGAGCTTAAGCTAATCATCGTTTTTAAAGTAGATGGCTAATAAAATCAAGGTCACAGTTATTCCAACTGTGTGATAGAAATTATGTTTATTTTCCTAAAGAGCAGGCACTCAGACCCAAATGACTCCTCAAACATGTCAAACAAAAGAACAATAGGCTGACTTAATCCACTTTCTGTCTAACAAATAAACTTGTATTACTCAAATAATTTTTTAAAAAGATTAAGCCATTGACTTTAAATCCTTGTATTCTAGTCCTGGCACATTTCCCTACAGTAGGATTTAATCTTGTCCTGATGAAGGGAGACTGCATAGTGTTATAGAAATAGTACAGGGTTTGGAGTTGACAGATGGTAGCTCATTATGTCTATATAACTTTGGGTAGGTCACTTAAGGCAGCTAGGTGACACAGTGGAGAGTGCCCCAGGCCTAGAGTCAGGAAGAACTGAGTTCTAATCCAGCCTCTGACACTTAGTAGCTGTGTGACCCTGGACAAGTCAATGAACCCTCTCTATCTCAGTTTTCTCATCTGTAAAATGAACTGGAGAAGGAAATGGCAACCACTGGTAGCACCTTTGAGGAAAACCTGGAATGGGGTCAAAAGAGTTGGACTGGACTGAAAATCACTCAACAACAAGAAAAAGGTCACTTAACTTCTTTCTGTTTCTTCACCTTGAAAGAGAGCAGTCTGGCTGGGGGAGCACTAAAGGTCCTTCCACCAGTCTACCATTGTCTGATTTTAACATTCACCAGGCAATGGATGCTAGGGCCAAAGGGGCAGGGAAGATAAAGAAACAGTAGACAGAGTTCTGTGTTTGGGATTCTGTCTCCACTTTTTATTGATAATATGAAATTGAGTTGGTCACGATGTTTCTGAGCCTCATTCTCCTCATCTGTAATGATGAAAATGATGCCTAAAGTGCTTACCTCAAAGGGATATCGTGAAAATCCAAAGAAATATTGCATAGAAAGTTCTGTGTAAATACAGGCTGCTATCATGAAGTCATTTGAAAGTAGTTTCTTTCTTCATCCACCAAAATATTTCATCTTAATAGGACACTTTATAGTTGTACAGTGCCTAACATACATGGTAGGTAGTTCATCAGATTCTTACAATAGCCCTGAACCAGGGGCAGCTAGGTGGCACAGTGGCCAGAGCACTGGCCCTAGGGTCAAGAAAACCTGAGTTCAAATGTGGCCTCAGACACTTACTAGCTGTGTGATCCTGGGAAAGTCACTTAACCCCATTGCCTCAAATTAGAAAAAAAAATTACAATAGCTCTGAATAGAACTACTTAACATGTTAACATGATAAGGCAAAAGACAGTCCTGGCTTTTAAGGAGCTCACGATCTACAGGGGAGACAATGTGAAAACAACAATGTACAAACAGGATACATACAAGATAAATTGGAGCTAATCGATGGGGGGTTCAGGAAAGGCTTCCTGTAAAAGGAAGGATTTTAGCTGGGACTTGAAATAAAAGCCAGGGAAGCCAGGAGGTCGAGATGAGGAGGACAGGCAGAAAAAGTGCTTGGAGTTAGGAGAGGGAGTCTCCTGTGTGAGGAACAGCCAGAAGATACAAAATAGAGTTGAGCAAAACAACAGGAATTATTGACCAAGTTCGACATTTTAGCTTTGTTTCCCTTTGCATCTTTATGGCCATCTCAACTTGTCTCATGCTAATTTTTGTAATGAATGAGAAATGGTTTGTGGACAAGCCTCCATTTTCCAGATGTAATCACATATGGTATCAGTACTTACCATCTACTACTCATATATTAAGACAATAATTACCTATTGATCCTTAGTTAGAAAATATATAATTCACTCATCAAAAGTGCTAGGTAAATCACTATCTCCTGTTGATTAAGCTACTTATTTGAGTCTTCCATGGACATCCTCATGTGCATCATTTTTGCTTAAGTCCTTAATTATATGAGATCTTTATCTGTAGGATTGTAACAACAATGCTACTTGCCGCTACTGTGGGTGTATAAGGCCAATAACACCAGCACACAGGAGGGCTGCTAGCACAGGTTCTTTGATCTGCTTTTCTGAGGAAAGCAACTTAAAGAGGTTTACAATCTCACTTTAATTAGACATACATATATCATTCACTTAGTTCAGGGGAAAAAGTCAGCACCCTGAACACCCAGAGCAAATGCAAACAGAAATTACAAACAGAGAAAATATAAACAGAGGAAATAACACAAATCAACAGACAGGCTTCTAGCTGTCTGACCAAAGCTATACCTACAAGTTACCAGAGAGAGAAGCAGCAACATCTGGGTTTTCAAAGCTAGGAGCTACTTAATCGCTATGCAGAGTCTCCACACCAACACTCTTTCAGTGAGTGAGCCCCAAGCAAAATGCTAACCTCAGAGTATATATACCCTTTTTCAGGGCCTGAGAGCTTCACACTTCTCCAGGGTTTCACACCTCTCATGACCTAACTAGCAAAAGGGTATGAGCCTTCCTACAAACAAAGGCAACACTCAATCAAAGGCACTTGATTGCCTTAGTGCTGAGAAGCACTCCAAAAGAAAAAACAGTAAAAAAGTCCCACTTTGCTTGCCCTTACAAGGATTTCTACCCATCCCTCTATTTGTAATTCATTCACAACCCTTGGGGGAGGGTTGGCCTAAGTCATAAAGAGGGAGTCTTGCCTTAATTGATAGTTCAAATCTAAGGTCAGGAAAGCAATATCCCAGCTTCAGATCATGGAAACAGGTCAAAGTGATCTGGCAAATGGATTTCACATTGTCAGTACGAACTCTGCATCTCTGGAGGGAGCAACATGCCCCAGCTGGCTTATTGAGCTAAGCTTTAAAGAACCCTTCAGCGGAGAAGTTCTGTTGGGCCTAACATCTTTCATATGACCATTTGTATTGATTGCACAACAGTTGTAAAGTAACTCTCAAAACCATATTTACAAAGTACTATTTTGACTAGTTGAAGATGCAAAAGAAACATGGCAGAGAGGGAAAAGGACAGGATTTGGAACCAAATGGTCAGGATCATTTAACCTCTCTCAGCCTCATTGGCCTGATATGTAAGATGGGAACAATCATATCATTACATAAGTAAACAAATATATGTGTATATACATATATACAGAGAGACAGAGATGTTGTTCATCCTTAATTTTGTCCTTCATGATGTCTTGACTTGAAAATGAATTGGATTTAAGTGAGGCTGAGTTGCATAATCATCAAAGTCCGGTGGCTAGACAAAAATCAGGAAGACTAGTGATGGCTGGGGATGCATCGGATGACCTTGGCATCTTTCATATCTGACCAAGCTCTTAGACCTCCACAACACCTTCATCAGCCACCTTAATGGACATTGGAACAAACTGTTCTCACCCATTCTACCGGGCGAAATGCTTGCGGTAGACATCCCCCTAACTGTGACCCTCAATCTGATTTAGCTCATCTGCTGAGATGGTTTTACTGGGGTGTGGTCACTGTACGTGTTACAGTTTCTTGGAGCCACAGATGACAGTTGAGTGGCAGGTGGACAACAAAGGTGGATAAGCAAAGGCTCAGCAAGCCCTCACACCAGAGGCTGGTCCTCCCTGATATACACCCCCCACAGCCCACACCTCCTTGTCTATCTTGCTGGGTAGAAGTGTTTTGTAAACATTTAAGCACTATATCAATGTGAATAGAGATTGGTCGAATTGATGCTCATGAGGTTGAATGTGCCTGGCCAGTCCTTGAAAGGGCTAGTTTACTTTGTTTTATGGCCATATTTTGTATCTCTCACTGAAATTGGTAATTACCCAAATGAGCATGTTCAGTCAGGAGGTTAAATGTGCCGATTCACTCACAGTCTCACTCAATGAAACCTATCACCCTTACTGAAAAAAAAATCATGCAACTTGTCACATCTGCCAAAAAAATAGAAAAACTTTGTTGATAGTGGGTCAGCTATGTACAATTTATAAAGAAAAGTAGCAAATTATTATGGGCAGAACTTGCTCTGAGCTTCAGGGTCAAGCACTGGTGAAGGTGGGGGTGGAAAGGAGAACACAGACAAACAGAAACCTAAGACGTGAAGCCCCCAGAAACTGCATCTGCTCAAGTCCCTCCAGTGTGCTCCAGATGTATCTTAAATTTTCTGTGTTCTGGTCAGACTGTTTCTTGACCTGTTCCACTTTAGACCTCTCTGGTAATAAATAGCAGCAGTCTTAAGGAGGGTGGAGCAGCCAAGGCTAGGCCCAAGAGTGATACATTCAGAAGAACTGCACTTTCTGTCTTTCAACAGCACTAAAGCAACCAGAGTTGAAACAATGACTTAATTGGAAGTCAATATATTGCAAATTGTTGGTGAGCTCCACTCTCATTCTTCCCTGCTCCCTGCACCCCTTTATTTGGGGTAGAGTATATAAGGCCTCTGTCTCCCTCAAATAAGGAGGCACCTCAGTTACCACCTCCAGCTGAGACTGCAGTTTTGGGGTGGGAGGGGCAGGGAGGGGAAGGGCAGTGTGTTGATACTTGAAGTGCAAAAAGTCCTAGTTAAAAGCTGGTGAACGTTTTTTATTTCTGGCTCTTCTTTCTCAATTTCCTTTACTCTCTGGGAAGAAGCTCAAGCTTCTTCAGGATCTATTTCACCCAGATTCTAGATTGTCCTCCACACATTTTGGGAATTGAAGGCCCTACAGGCCTAAGGGCTGCCCTGCAGGCCTAAAGGCTACACTAAATCTGCATCGAACCATAGTAAATCTGATCATTGAGAATCCCTATAAAACCTAATCAGTCCTTTCAACTCGTAATAATTATGAAGATGGCCAGGATGATGGCATTAGTCACTGAGGAAGTCAGAGAGCCGCTGAGGGATAAAAACCAGAAACTGCTGAATATTCTGTTGAATGAGATGAAATCAAATGTGGAAAATTTCTTTCCCCCAAGTGCTGGAGTAGAATTGAGAGTTAGTTTTTTCAATCAGTCTAGGGCCAGCAGAAAACCAAAGAAATACAGGAAAAACTATAATATTACACATCAGTATGAGTAGTACTTTCTTAAAAACTGACTTGGCCTAGTGAGATCTTTGGTGAGTTGGGGGGAAACTCACTGTTTGAAATGATTCTTTTTTCCTGTCATGGGGTCAGAGTGGGGGAAGAAAGGCTACCAGCTAAAAGATTTAACTGCAGCTAATTGACCAGGTGGCATAGTAGATATAGAGTATCATGCCTGGAGTCTGGAAGACATCCTCCTGAGTTGAAATCTGGCCCCAGATACTTAATAGCTGTGTGACCCTGGGCAAATCATTTAATCCTGTTTGCCTCAGTTTCCTCATCTGTAAAATGAGTTGGAGAAGGAAATGGCAAACCATTCCGTTATCTTTACCAAGAAAACACCAAATGGGGTTACAACATGACTGAAAATGACTGGACAAAAATTTGATAATCTTGCTCTTCCAGGAAAGGTATACACAGTGACTCAGGTATTTGCATTTGTATCTAGATGCAAATAAGAAAAAGAAAGACAATCTCCGCACTCAGGGAGTACACAATAGATTGGGAGGAAGATAGCACACAAAAAGAAGCTGATAAGGTGAAGGAGGAGGCATGAAATTCCCAGGAATTGAGTCAAAAATGGAAAGTCCTGAAAGTTCTGAGCTCCCTATAAAGGAAAGCTTTGGGAGGAGTTTATTACTTCACCCTCCAGCCTTCCAATCAGAGGGGAGAGGCGGGAGGGATTTTCCAAGGCTGAGGCAGTCAGTATTTCAAAATATTTTTATAACTGTTTTTCAATCTAATTAGTTTCCTTTGTAATTCAATGTGATTTATTTTATGCATTTAAAAAACATTATTCTGAGAATGAGAACCTAGGCTTCACCAGGTCCATTAGACATAAGAGAGGTTCTGCCATCACACTCTGGTAAAAAAGGACAAGGCTTCTTCCTTTCAGTCCCAGCACTAGAGAGTACATCTCTAACTTTTTTGACCTTGCTTTTATCATGACAGTGACCTAGATCTTTGCTTTAGACCTGACAAAGTACAAATTTCATTTGTTAACCTATAAGGTATCTATCCTTCATCAAGGAACCAAAATCCCATTGGCAAGGGGCTATCAGGCCACCTTATTGTTCCTTAGTTTACTTCCCAGAGACAGCTCAGGGCATTTTGCAAATTAAGCAACACTCTTGGGTTCCCTGCCCCGCCCCTTACATACTGTTCCACAGGGAATTCTAAGACTTCATTGGCTATGTAAATCATCTGACATCATATATTCTAGGGTAGGAACAAAGACAGAAGCTGCAGGTGCCTCGTGGGACATGGGTCAGCACACTGAGCAATGAAACAAGCTCCCAGTATAAATAACCAGCTTCACTCTCAGGCCCAATTTTATTATGCATTGTATAGACAGGAGATAAGCAACAGTATGTTGGGATGTGTTTGCTGGGTGTGAGCCCTGCCTTGATTTCCCAACTGAACGATGAACATAGCAAGAGAAGCCAAAAATAACTTAATCCAAATGAAAAGGATAGGAGGACCTTACCGCTCAGGTCTAGGTGCAGAAAGAGATGTCGAGATAAAGAAAACCAGTCAGTACAAAATGTGATGAGATCATTAAGAGGAATTTGCAAATCGTGCTACTGTATTGAAAGGGACCATTTTTCCACTTGTGATCTTGCCAGTGAGTTTCCAGAGTAAAATCAATAAATCTACTAAATCTTCTGTGCTAGCACTGTAGGGTATCTCAGAACAGATGCAGTGGGGTAAAAGGGTGAGAGGGATGGCAATAAAAGTCAGAAGGGAGAGGAAGGAATAAGTAGGGTGTGTGTGTGTGTGTGTGTGTGTGTGTGTGTGTGTATGTGCATGTGTGTGTGTGTGTATGTGTGTGTGTGTTTCAGGAAATGTGAGCAGAGATAGAAGGACCTGAGGGAGGAGAGGAGTGATAGAAAAAGGGAAGAGTTTACCAGAAGGGAAAGGAAGGAAGGGTGTGTCCACCAAGATGTTGGGGGGGAGGGGTTGTGTATCTTTGTTTCAGGAAAGGTGAGCTAGAGTCGTGGAAGGGATCTGAGGGAGGAGAGGAGTGATGGAAAAAGGGAAGAGTTTACCAGAAGAGAAAGGAAGGAAGGGTGTGTACACCAAGATGTTGGGGGTGTGTGTATATCTTTGTTTCAGGAAAGGTGAGCTAGAGAGGCAGAAGGGATCTGAGGGAGGAGAGGAGGGACATAAAAAGGAAAGACTCCAGGAGACAGGGAGCAACCCTATATCAGGATTAATCTTTAGAGAAACTTCTCAGTCCAAGGCTGACTCCAATCCATCCTCATATTTTTCCTTGAACCTCAGGGATCTGTGGATCTGCTATCCTTTTCAGTGCTTCTTGCTTCCTATCAAAGTTTCTTCCTTTGTTCATTCAGGGAACAAAATGCTGTTTCACTTTCCTATTTTACTGTGTCTGAAGCAAGCATGCAATGCTTTGGAGGTTTCCAGTGGTATTATTTGCTAGCAATAGGAAACAGGAAGTTAAATGTCCCCCTCCAATATCCATGCTGCTTTTTTGGGGTCCTTCCTAGACCCCAAATACACAATTCTCTTTTTTAGTTAGAGCTCAAAACTTCTAATGGCATCTTTCTAAACACAAAGATTATTAAAGGAAGCTTCGTCAATATTTCAGAGGGAAAAAAAAGACTGGTCATTTCATTACAGGAGTTGGTGAAGAGATAGGGGCTCTGAGGGGAACTGGGATGTGATAACTGTCACAAAATGAAGTCAGGAGGACAAAATCAGCGAGGAGGTAACAATGGGGTGAGTTGGAGGATGGGGAAGGAGGATTTCCCCCTTTCTTCCTCCCGTTAATGGTTTTGTCTCCTCAGATCCTAGACTCCATTACAGAATGAGACATAGGGATAGATGGAGAGGGTGTGGTGGGGAAAGGGCAATAGTATATCCCAGGCATCCAGCAGACAAGATGGAAGGAATTCTAGGAACATGGAAAGAAGAGGAGGTCCTGTAGCCACATGGTTGCTCCAATGGCATGGCTGTTTTGTAGTGATTATGGAAGGTATCATAGTTGGAATCAGAAATATCTGAATTCTCATCTTATCTTTGATACTAGTGGCATGAACATGGATAAGTTATATCTTCATTTCTAAAATGCAGATAATGATATCTCTAGTGCATCTCATATGGTCAGTCCAAGCTCCAATGAGATAACAACATACGTAAAGTTTTTTGCAAAACTTTTAAGCATGATGTAAATGTCTATTGTTTTTATAAGCAAGAGAAGCAAATTTTGGCTTGATTTTAGGAAAAACTTCCCAATGATTTAAGCTTTCCAAAAGTGTAATGGAATGACTCAAGAGGCAGCGAGATTCTTCCTAGCAAAGTTCTTCAAGCTATGGTTGAATGACCACTTTTTATGTATAGTATGATATAGAGTACTTTGTTGAATCTAGGTTGGGCTAGATGATTCCTGAAATCCCCACCAACCCTGAAATTCTATGATTCTGTAAGAGACACATAAGTAGGGAAACACCTACATTTGTCAATGGGCATAATAGAGGTATGGAAGACTTGTGCTAGCAGGTAAAGGATACCAGAAGGGGCCAGGAAGATCAAAGATGTCATCATTCACTACTTTTCCAAATGAATGGATCACAGCCAGCCTGCAAAGTTCAAGAGAAATATAAAAAGAATTTGAGAACTCTATTTGGAAATCTTCTAATGAAACAATACTTGGGCTACTATTGAGAAGTGAATGTAGTCTATTATCGCATCCTTCTGCAAAATTTTCTCTGAAAATCAGGAGAGGGGGGAAAAAGAAATATAGGACACTATTTCAAATAAGACTCAGCAAAGGCAGGAGGGCAGATGGTCTACCAAAAATCAAATATGTATTGAAAACTCTGGAATATCTGCCCAAATAAGAAGTTAATGTTCTCATATAAGGGAATAGAGGGACTTGGATGTGTGGTTAGTTGTTTTCAGTCACACCTGACTCTTTGTGACCCCATTTGGGGTTTTGTTGGCAGAGATACAAGAGAGGTTTGCCATTTCCTTCTCCAGTTCTTTTTACAGATAAAGAAACTGAGGCAATCAGGTTTAAGTGACTTGCCTAGGGTCACACAGCTAGTGTCTGAGGATGGATTTAAACTCAGTTCTTCCTGACTCCAGGCCAACGTTTTATCCACTCTGCCACCCATCTGTCCCAAGATAGACTTACAGGAAAGAAATAGTGAGCAAAAATATTATCTCTATTTGAGATTCTATTCCTTGTCCACCACTGACATTTTCTACCCATATGCATGTTTCTAGTTCTGGGCCTAAGTCAGGAGGAGTCAGAAAAACCAGTTGTACCCTGAAGCAAACTTGAGAATGGCTCTGGAGTTCAGAAGTCTCAAGGTAACCTTCAGCCCTGTGCATTCCCCACAGGAGTTTTGTTTTGTTTGTGCTTCCAGATTGAATCTACTCTCCCCAGGAAAACAGTATATGTAAAAGGGAGAGTGAGCCTCCTGGTTTGGGCCCTGGTTTTGTGCTTGCTATATTATCAGTAAATATCTCTTTTAAAGCTAAATAATGCTAAGTGGTTGACTGATGTCAGAGAAGTTAACTGGTTAACCGATATGGGGGAGGAGTATACTCAGGAGCTATGGAGATTTCCAAAAATCTCAGTACATTCTTAAACATTCTTTAAACTCAACCCCACAGAGTTGCTGGAAGGAAGGAATAATCAAACTGTTTTCTGGGGCCAAAGGGAATGGGAACACAAGGTCAGAGAGGGTGCTGCACAACCCAGTGAGGTAGATAGGATCTCTCCTAGCCCTTTCTCCCTCCTCATCCTTATTATCTTTCTCTTCCTTCCTTCCTTCCTTCCTTCCTTCCTTCCTTCCTTCCTTCCTTCCTTTCTTTCTTTCTTTCTTTCTTTCTTTCTTTCTTTCTTTCTTTCTTTCTTTCTTTCTTTCTTTCTTTCTTTCTTTCTTTCTTTCTTTCTTTCTTTCTCTTTCTTTCTTTCTTTCTTTCTTTCTTTCTTTCTTTCTTTCTTTCTTTCTTTCTTTCTTTCTTCCTTCCTTCCCTCCTTTCTTTCTTTCTTTCCTTCTTTCTTTCTCTCTCTCTCTCTCTCTCTCTCTTGGCAGTTGGGGTTAAGTGACTTACCCAGGGTCACGCAGCTAGTAAATATCTGAGGCTGGATTTGAACTCAGGTCCTGAACAGGTCACTGTTCTATCCAGTTTGCCCCCAGCTGCTTCCCTCATCCTCATTTTCTCTAGGGCTTTCTGCAGGTATGATGCAGTGTCTATGCTACTGTAATAATTACTAGAGGAAAACAACTGCCAGGAAGATAGAGAAAAGAGACAAGGAGAAAGAGAGTAAATGCTGAGACATATTAGCCCACCATTTTAGACTCCAGGAGGATGTCTGCAGTTGGGTGATTGTAACTGGTTAACTGTTTCAAAGGACTCAGAGGAGTCAATACTAAAATACCCCAAATAGGTATAAAGAAAATGGAACAATTGCCACATTGTTTCACTGAAAAAGTTCCAGTGTGTAATCCTGTAGGATATAATTTCCAGGTATGATTAAACAATTTAGTAGTCTAAGAGGAAAAAAAATAAGCAAAAAAGATTTTGGAAGAGATTCCATTCAGAAACCTCCTGGAGCCTGACTTTAAAAGGCAGCATTATCTGTTTGTCCTGAAATGTTGTCATTCAGAAAGAAAACCCTCCCCCACTGTCGTCACAGGTTGGACATTTTATACAGCACATTGTTTCTCATGTGTTAAATGTTCATTCAATCCCCATTTAGAATAGAATGGAGCCCACAGTTCTAGAATTATACCATTCTTAAGTGTTCTAATCAGCAGAGGCCTCCGGATTCATTTATACCTCATTTCTTTCTCCCAGCCCTAACAAGTCAGGCATTTTTAATATCAAAGGCAGCCTTTGTTTTAAAGCAAATAATAATACTTAAAGCTCTTGTTTAGAAAAGAGATTAGAAATCAGAAAAATATTTCAGCATTAAACTACCACTCAACTGTAGCATCAAGACATCCACTACCTTATCTGTCGTGGCAGCTCTTCCCCCGTCCCAGTCAACTCCAGCTCATTTTACTGATCTCATGTCCTCTGAAGTTGATACGAATCACTCCTGCATGATGGTTGGCCTGCTTATCTTTTTCAAAGAACTGCTTGTTAACGAGGAAATACTTAATACGTGATACTTTCATTTAAGGGCATCATCGTATGTCCTCTTTTAAAGGTACATTAATTTAGCAGACACAGTCCTGACTCACCAAGGACACCATCATGAGGGGTGAGCCTATAAAACAATATATATTAAATGGTACCCATGGGATCACAATTTAATTTATCAAACATTTAGTAAGTATCTTCTGCACATAAGACACTGTGGTAGGTGCTGGGGATACAAAAATGGAGAAAAAAAAAGACATTGGTCCTGTCCTCATAATCTAATAGAGAAAACGGCAGCATACAAATAAATATAATGCGAGATGCAAGGATCTAAGACAACTCCAAAATGGAGACTCCATAATGGAAAATGCTGTCCACATCCAGAGAAAGAGCTCTGGAGTCTGAATGCATAGTGAAGCAGACTACTTGCTCTCCTTCTGTTATTTTGTTTTATTTCTTTTTTCTTGTGGTTACTCCCATTAGTTCTAATTCTTCTTTACATCACGACTAATGTGAAAATATGTTTAATATGAAAGTATATGTAGAACCAATGTCAGATTGCATGCCGTCTTAGGGAGAGGGGAGGAGAGGAAGGGGGAGAGAATTTGAAACTCAAAATCTTATGGAAGTGAATGTTGAAAACTAAAAATAAATTAATTATAAAAAATGTTATAGAAGTGAATGTTGAAAACTAAAAACAAATAAATAATATTGAAAAAATAAATATAATGTGAAGTAGTATGCCCGACACAGAGCAAATGCTTAATAAATGCTTGATTGATTTATTGATTAATATAAGCTCAAAAATGACACTTACACAACACTCTTAGAAAATATGAGGAGGGAGAATTAGGGATAGCTTCCTGGAAGAAGTGACAACTGAGTCAGACTTTGAAGGAAAAAGAGTTCAATGGACTGAGATGTGGACAAAGCTGCTGCCGTTGTAGTTTATTCTTCATTTTCGAAGGGCAATGTCTTGATTTGCCTGTACCCAGGCAGTCCGAGCCCCTTCTCTCAGAAAGAAGAAAGTTTCCCTCCGTACCCATAGTCTGTGTGCACTTCTCCCTCAGAGACTGGGCCCAGACTGCCTGGGTATGTGGAAGTGGGAGAGCACAGGACCAGGAAACAAGTGGCAGGTCGGTTTGACTGGAATATAAGAAGATGTGAAGAGTACGGTATCAGTGTGAAATGCATTGTGTCAACCTGAAGAATCCCTCACTAGCAACTAAAATTAGAGAGTGAATGGGAGAGATGAGACCGAGGCTCAAAGTGGGGAAATCAGAAAATATTCCATTTCTCCTTTTTTGGCTACCTCAGGTCCTGGCTGTCCTCATCTTACAGGCTGAGCTGTGTGAATGGATGGATTCTGACTGGCAGGGGGATAGAGAAGCTAGTTCCTTAGTCACCAATGTGTGACTGCTTAGAAGCCAAAGCCTGATCACATCATAGCCATGTAGAACAGGATGCCCCCCAGAGAACAAAGGATGAAAGAAGTTAATCTAGAATGAGAAGAAATTAGTCTTCAAAAAAGTAAGCATTTTGATGAA
The DNA here is from genome assembly GCA_028646595.1 of Phalanger gymnotis. Taxonomy (NCBI): domain Eukaryota; kingdom Metazoa; phylum Chordata; class Mammalia; order Diprotodontia; family Phalangeridae; genus Phalanger; species Phalanger gymnotis. The sequence continues at coordinate 292,348,848 of CM053622.1, read as the reverse complement.
TTTTGACAGCAAACTGGCTGTAGACATTCATTGACCCTACACGGCTAAGGGTAGGAAGGGCTCATAAAACTTCCAGTTCAAAATAAAAATTTTGAAAGCTGTCACAAGGTTATACAGTATATGGGTTCTCTGGGAACCCTTCTGTCAGCTGGCTGATGTAGGCACTTCAGGAGATAAATTACTTTTTGGGCCGGCAGGCATTTTGAAAGTACTTGATTGAGATACTTTTTAAAAACATATTTAGGATGTGCTGGCTGGTATTAATAGAACATTGACACCAACTGGTAGTATTAATTTACCTTTATATAGTACTTTAAAGAGGCATTTCTTTACAGTAAACCCATGAGGTAGATTATTACAACACCGATAATAGATAATATTTACATAATGCCTTATACTTTTTTCTCCACAATAGCCCAGCAAAGCAGCTATAGCAAAGTTTCGTTATTGTTATTATTAACCATAATTTTACATTGCTCTTGATTCTGGAAATTAGAACAATGTTCTTTGCTATGAGCCAAGGTGTGACAATAGGCTGCCACTAACTGTTCCTTGGACTTCCCAGGGTAAAGTTCTCTGCTCCTCTAAAGTTGTACTTCTTTCCTTCAGTTTCATTAGAATGTTAACTCTTTGAGGACAACTGTCTCACTTTCCTATTTGTATCGCCAGGGCCTACCACAGTGCCATATGAGACACCTAATAAATATCTATCCTTTCTTCCTTCCTAATAGCTGAAATTTATTAACTATGCGATCTATATAATTATATTGCTATGATATGCTATTAATAATGAACTATGCTTAGATTATTACTATATTAATAATTAATCATGTTCAATGTTACCATTATACATTAACAATAATAATTCTATTACTGCTACATTACTAATTCTTTTATTATATTGCTGCTATGTGATTGACTACTAATGATAATGCTTTTATTATATTACTATTATTACTAAATAATTGATAATGCTCTATATTATGCATCACTAATATATACTTAAAAATTAATAATGCTTCATAATATTACATAGCACTACTATATTTTTTTTTGAGGGGGGTCAGCATGGCAATTGAGGCTAACTGACTTGCCCAAGGTCACACATCTAGTAAGTGTGTCAAGTGTCTGAGGCCACATTTGAAATCAGGTCCTCCTGACTCCAGGGCTGGTGCTCTTCTCACTGTGCCACCTAGCTGCCCTACATAGTAGTGCTAGTAATACTATTAACCTTAGGTCACACTATGTGGTTTACATTTCAGCTACTCACTTCCACTCTCACCATGACAGTGTAAGCTCCTTGACAAATGGATTTGTATATCTAGTTTTGCTGATTAGCATTATTGATTCATCAATAATGTTTAATATATTACATTATACTATTGGTGATTAATAATCTGTTAAATTATTACATGTTGTTACTGCTAATTACTACTAATTATTTATTGCCATTAATTTTTATTGGGAAGCTAGGTGATACAGTGGATAGCATAGCGGGCCTGGGGTCAAGAAGACTTCTCTTGCTGAATTCAAATCCAGCCTTAGACACTTTCTGGCTGTGTGACCCTGAGTGAGTCACTTAATCTTGTTTTTACATTTGTAAAATGAGCTGGAGAGGAAATGTCAAACCACTCCAGTATCTTTCCCAAAAGCAAACAAACAAACAAAAAACCCAACAACAACCCAAAATGGGGTCACAAAGAGTCGGATATGACTGAAAAAAATGACAACAATGTGTTTTATTATATTGCTATTATGTAATTAATAACGTTTTATATCATATATTGCTGAAATGTAATATTAATAATTATTCATATTTTATTATGTATTACTACTAGGTATACCTAATAATTGATAATGCTTATATATTACTGCTCTATTAATAATAACGATATTTCAAGGCTTACAAAGCACTTTATGTCCATCTCACTTGATCCTCCAGATAACCTGGGAGCTAACTACTACATTTATTATTACCCCCTTCTGATAGATGAAAAACTTGGAGGTCTGGGGTGAGGCCCTCATGGCTAGTAAGTCTCAGAGCTGGAACAAAGGAGGTTCTTCTGACTCTTAAATCCAGTGATTTTTCCCCTCTAAGCCCGGCTGCCTCTCCCTGGTAGGTAAATGCTGGAAATAATCTCATTTGGAGAAGAAATCTATTGCAAATATCCCAGCACTGACTTTTTTTTCTAAAACATTTGGAAATGAAAAAGGTGTGGGGGAGGAAGGGAGGAACTGTGTACCCACTATGGGAAATGTATGTGCTGTCTGTGCCAATGATTCCTTAGAAAAGATGACCACGTAAGTGCTCAAGCCCTGATGATATAAAAGTTGACCAGAGTGATGATAGTAATTAAGATGCAGTTGGACATTTTGGAAACCAGTAGACTGAAAAATCTGCACAGAGATTAAAAAGAAGACAAATCACATATCCCTATAACATTTGAATTTCATTGAAATAAAAACTAGGACTGCACTGTCCTAAAGCTGAACAGATTCATAGTACACTGGGATTTGTGTTTTGTTTTTTCAGCCTCCTGTCTTTCCCCTCCCCACCACCCACCCACTTCAAAAAAAAAATTCAATAAATGAAATAGCTTCTTAGGTCATTTCCAGCTCTAGATCTCAGAGCCTAAGATTAATCTCTACTTGGGATGAAATGAATCAAAGAAGGATTCTTTTATTTTTAGACACAGGATGTCTCCTAAGATCTCTATTGCCACCTACTGTTGGCTCAATTACTCACCTGAAATCCCTGACTGGAAACTAAGAAGGGGATATGAATTTGCTAAGAGCTTACTGAGAGCTGTGATAGTAGGCTTTGGGGGAAATTCAACAATTAGATAAATATGAGGAATTGTGCTAAGCACCGGACACACAAATCCAGCTGTCAAAGACCTTACACTCTATTGATCAGAATGAAAGCAAGTAGCTGGGATACAAACCCTGTAGGGTGACCTGAGGTCAAAAAAGAGGGCAGAAGGGTCAGGAAAACCTGGAGGGAAAGCTCTTTTTCAGATGAGGTGATTAGATGGGATTCCAAGGAGGTCACAGCTGCAAAGAGTCTTTAATAAAGGGAGAAGCATTGAGGGGAGTCTATTTCAGGATTTTGTTTTTCAGTCATGTCTGATACTTCCTGACCCCATGGACCGTAGTATGACAATACTATCCTTGAGGTTTTCTTGGCAAAGATAATGGAGCGGTTTGCCACTTCCTCCTCTAGTGGATTAAAGCAAAAAGAAGTTAAGTGACTTGCCCAAGGTCACACAACTACTAAGTGTCAGAGATCAAACTTGAACTCAGATCTTTCTCACTCCAGGCCCAGAGCTTTATCCACTGAGTCCTTCATGTCAGAATCAGGGGATTTCAATTAAAGACCAAAGGCAGAGATGGGAGAGGGCAAGATGAGAACTGAGCATAGAGGTCCAAATCCTCTGGAGTGCTGAGTAACAGAAGGGGAATAAGGTGAGATGTGGCTGGAAACATAGATTGAAGGTTGACTGGGAACAGGATGGGTAGTTTATATGGTAGACAATGGGGAACCATTGATTGTTGAATCATAAATTTGTGGAGCTAGGAGGGATAGAGTGAAGGTCTGAAATTTAAGTCTCTTTAAGTGATACTTCAAAGGTTTTTGAAGAGGGGAGTAACATGATTAGAGCCAGTGCATTAGGAACAGAGTACTCTGAAGTAAATTGTGGAAGATCATGGTAATTTGATTATTCTTTGCCTGCTTTAGTGTTTTTGAACAAGTTCAGCCAGCCACAATCTGGAGACTATTTACTGGTCTACTGCAGTCAGGTTACTCTGACATGACATTCCATCCGTGGTCCTACTTATTGAGATCCCTATAAAGGGGGAAAGGGAGATCCCTATAAAGGGGGAAAGGGAACGACTGGAAAGAAGCCCTACAAACCACCTATAAATTTTTGACCATTCTACTGACCTCAGTTTCCTCATCTGTAAAATAAGCCAGAGAAGGAAATGGCAAACCATTTCAGTATCCTTGCCAAGAAAACCCCAGAAGGGGTCATGAAGAGTCGGACACGACTGAAACAACTGAACGACAGCAACTGGCATTACAGTCATTTGCCAATTATCTGTCCTAATTGGGATCAAGGAAAGAATGACTAATTGAAATCCACAGGTGGTCACCAAAGATGATTTTTAGTTACCTTTTTAGCTATCAAACCTTTCACTAGCTACTAATAGGCAGCAATTGGGCTAAATTTAGTTTTTATCTCCTTTTTCTCCACCTAGTAATGCATTCTTTATAATAAGTTCTTAATGAATGTTTGTTGAATGAATGAATGATTCAATCCATACTCTTTCTGGCAGAGTTACAATAAGCCTCTAGGTAGAATCCCCAAATCTCTACAGGTAAGGAAGTTAAATACTAAGCTTGGATAATCCACACAGTAATTAATCAACCCCTATCCCTATCCTCATTTAACCTCTGTTTGCCTAATCCATTGGAGAAGGAAATGGCAAACCACTCCAATGTCTTTGCCAAGAAAACCCCACGTATGGGGTTTTGTATTGATGTGCTATGGTCCATGAGTCCTGAAGAGTCTGACCCAACCAAATAACAACATTCTGATCATAGGAAATGTGTTGCAAAACTGACCTTTTGACTCTTTGATGCAGTTGGAAGCCTAAACCTTGAATGATCACTAGCCACCAAGCTGCTAAGAGGACTGCCTATGACTTGCATTCAAATCACAAGCTGACCAGAACATCTGTTACAGTATACAGTGTTACAGAACATCTGAACAATTACAGTGTCAATCACCGTATTTCACTAAGGAATTTTTATAGCTATAATTTATGAGTGGCATCTGGGAGTGAAGGATAAGGGAACCAACCTTGAAGTCAGAAAAATCTGAGTTTAAGTTCTGTGACACATACTACCTGTATGACCATGGGCAGATCACCTAGCTTCTCAGTGACCCAGTGACTCAAAGACCATGATTATAAAATGATGGGAATTTCTACACCTTATAACTGAAGTGAGAAGCAATATGGTGTAGTGGATATGGGACTAGACCAGAACTTAAGAAGACCGGGGGTTGGAATTCTGCCTCAGACACTTACTAGCTATGTGACCTTGGGCAATTCCCTTAACTGCTTCCTACCTCGATCTCATCTGTTTTGTGTGTGTGTGTGTGTGTGTGTGTGTGTGTGTGTGTGTATGTGTGTATTTTTAAATAATATTTTATTTTTTCATAATTATATATCAAGACAATTTTTAGCATTCATTTTTACAAGATTTTGAGTTCCAAATTTTTCTCCCTCCCTTGTTCCTCTCCCCTCTTCCAAAAAATGGTAGGCAATTATGTAAAATATATTTCTATATTAGTCACAGTTGTGAGAGAAGAAAGAGATCAGAAGAAAAAAAACATGAAAAAAATAAAGCAAGTGAAAAAAGTATGCCTTGATCTTCATTCAGAATTCATCAGTTCTTTATCTGGATGTGAATAGCATTTTCCATCATGAGTCCTTTGTACTTGTCTCGGATCATTGTATTACTGTGAAGCACTAATCATTCACAGTTGATCATCAGACAATGTTGCCGATATTGTGTACAGTGTTTTGCTGGTTCTGCTCATTTCACTTTGCATTGGTTCATACAAGTCTTTCCAGGTTTTTCTGAAATCTGCTTGTTCATTATTTCTCGTGGAACAATAGTATTCCATTAAATTCATATACCACGGCTTGTCCAGCCATTCCCCAATTGATGGGCAGCCCCTCAATTTCCAATATTTTGCCACCATGAAGAGGGCTACTGTAAATATTTTTGTACATGTAGGTCCTTCTCCCTTTTTATGCTCTTTTTGGGATACAACCCTAGTAATGGTATTGCTGGATCAAAGGGTATGCACATTTCTTTAACCCTTTGGGCATAGTTCCAAACTGCTCTCCAGAATGGTTGAGTTTTCTCATCTGTTAAAGAAGGGAGTTGGACTTGACAGCTTTCTACCTCTAAATCTTTGATGCTAAGTCAGAGACCAGGCTAAACCCTTCCTCCTCCCTCCAAAAAACAAAGTCTGATTGGCCTAGAATATCACTGGAAGAGATTTAAATTTCAGACTTCCCATTCTGTCCCTCCTAGGGACAATTTTATGATTCAACAATCAGTATGCTGATGATAAGAAAGAGACCAGAGATTCAGAGATGTATTTTAAGTATTGAAGATGGTGCAGACCAGGCAAATAGAGGAAGAGTCTAACAGTTTCTTTTTTTTTGGGGGGGGGGTCTAATGGTTTCTTGAAGAGCTATTTACATATTATTCTATTCCACTGTAACTGCCAAAGCTCATACAATGCAGGACATATTATCAAATATAAAGACTCGCCAAAGCAAAAGCCTGGTATGGTGGGGAGAGAAGCAAAAGACTTAGATTCTAGCCTTTGCTCTGTCACTAATCCACTAAATTTATTAGCCTAGGCCAAGTTGTATGACCTCTCTGAGCCTAAGTTCTCTCATATGCAAAATAAAGTTGCCTCCAAGTTCCCTTCCAACTCAAAAATGCTATCATTCTTAAATTCTTTAAAATTCTTCTGGAGAGGGGGTGAGTGTAATTACATATTAAAAAAATCTAATTTAAAGCTACAATTTTTTCAGCACAATTATAAAATCATATGGGGCCAGGAGGGAGCTCTAAAGGTTATTTAGGCCACCCTTCAGATTCAGTGATTAAATCCTCCTAGAGAAAACAATGTTTTTATTAAAGATCTTTGGAAAAAGGATTTTCCTGTTTTAAAAATATCACTAGAATGCAAAAAAAAAGAAAGCAGAAGGGGTTTCAGATAAGCTGGACAGGATTGGAACTGCCACTATTTAATGCGAATTATAAAAAAACAAACAAGGGAAATATGAACAAGTTGTACATAACAAAAGCTCATACTTTTATATATAAGCCTTTGTATATTAAAATTTTCATGTTTTTTTGTTGAGTTCATAATGAAAGACAAAAAAAGACTGCCACAAGGAAAGAAAACACAGTCCTGTCTTAAAGCATTTGCTATTCTGTCAAATGTGAGGGGCAGAGAAAGAATACAAGAAAATCAGTTCCTTATCTCCTCCCTAACCTTCCACCCTTTTCTTCGGTTGTCTCATACCCTCCTCTTCTTGGGTGTCTTAATTGTTTCCCACTGTAGGCTATGGTTTCATCTTACAGTCTAAATTCAATTCTGTAATGGTTAGACCTGCCCCTATAGCCATGCAGAAGGAGTATAGACAAAACTGGTCTTTGGCATAGATAAGCAGAGTAGGTGGTAGTCACTTCTGTGCTATAATTCAATGGGCGCTTCATGGTCCTCTCTGCTCCCAAATAATCTACCCTCCCACCATTTGCTATAGTATTTGACAATCCAGAGTTGAAGATTTATTTCTTTGGGTTGAATCAATGTCTTCTTTTAAAATACAAATTAAGCTGGGAGTAAGGGGTTGTATTTTTACAGTTCTTTACAGAGCAAACAATGCTTTATGTATTTTACTTCTTGGATCCTGACAACCTTTCCAAACCAGAACAATGCAAGTATTATTATTTCCATCTGACAGATGAAGAAATAGAGCCTCAGAGAAGTGAGGGGCTCTCCCTTATAGGGGGAATGTCCCCCATGGGATCTTTGAATCCAGATCTTCACATTTCTTGTCCAGGGCTTTCTCTGTTACACAAGGCTGAACGTTAAGTGTGGGTCAGGTGTTTTCACAGCTAGCTAAATAGAGGGGCTGAGGGAATCAGTTCTGATGGAAGGGAGGAAGGAAATATAATTATGGAGAATTGGATAAAAATGCCCATGGAGGGAATGCCTGGATCTCGTGCTCGTGTGGGAGGCTCCAAGCCATCAGGGAATAGCCCAAGTGCTAGGTGGGACTGCAGGAAAGGAATGAAAAAAACAGAAAGGAGGGATGGAAGGGAGCTGATATCTTGGTCTGCTTCATCATTTGGCCCGTGACTGATTGTAGATACCATTCTTTATAATCTGGAAAGTGAATTTCTCTTATACCGTAGACTAAGAACATAGAGCTGCACCAGAGTGTTCTGTAGACTTACAGAACACTAAATGATAGGGCTGAACACATGGTTCAACCATGCAAAAAGCTTTTAAAACAATCACCTTACGTGCTACCTGTCAGGTACCTATGTATGAATACCTCTGTTACCCTCACAGTGCAATTTTTTTTTGGCCTCGGGCAGCATCTCCTGAGCTGTCACTTAGTATATTGCCAGTTTTCCTTTACTTACTATCAGATGTGTGGTTGGGGAAAGCAAACCTGTCTAAATGTTATTTTAAACAAAATTGGGAAGGTAAATCCATTGTGCCTCCTCCTAAAATCAATGAATATTTGAATGTCCAATATAAGTGGTTTGGGAATTATCAGCTGCTTATTACTTTGGTCATCTAGGTGGTGTAGTAGGTACTGGGCCTGGAGTCAGGGAAACCTAAGATCAGATCTGGTCTCAGACATTTACTAGCCATATGACTCCAGGCAAGTCTTTTAACCTCAGTTTCCTCCTCTGTGAAATGGGGATAATAACAGCACCTAGCTCACGGATTGTTGTGAGGATTGAGATTATATTTGCGAAGTGCCTGAGTGTAGAAGGTGCTATATAAATGTTAGCTATTGTTACTTCTTCCCCTCAACCTGGCCTTCCTTCTTTCTTGCTCATTCTTAAGAACTAGATGTCTATGTATTTCTAAATAGAGAATAAAGCTTCTTTGCAGCAGCTTGAACTTGTTCCTCCAGCCCCCTCCTTCCTTTACTGAGAGCCCTCAGGAAGAAGAGGCAAATGGATGCTGTCCATTCTTCCCCGCATCATCCCCGCAATGTATCTGAGCTTGCTCTCCTCTCCCCTCCTACCCTGTCCTAACAGCTAAATGTTTCAAAGTCCTCTCATGAGGCATGTTATCCTGGCTCCTCTTGCCTGCTTTCTGAGATGACAATCTCATTATAACAGCATAAAAATGGCACAGTAATGAATTCCGGAGCCATAGTGGCACCAGATGGGGCCAACATAATTGGTATTCCGATGGACAACAAATACAGAGCCAGCCATCACTAATGCATCTGGCTACTTAGAGTCCTTCATGTTTTAAGGCCTCTCAAACTCACATATTTTCACAGCAAAGAGTTGACTAACAGAGCAGTTCTCTCACAGTGAGTGGAAGATTTTCAAAAGCACAAAAACATGCACATATCTCTTGAGGAATCCACCAATTTTAGTCTCCTGTGGTAGCCAATTAGTAACGCACAAAGCAGAGAGATCCACAAGCTCTGTTCTGATTTGGGTTTGCTCTGTTATCCTGATTTCTTGGTCAACAAGACTCAGTGTGAGAAATACCAATGTGCAGGGAGGATGCCTCCTAAGGTCAGGCTCAGTTGTAGAGATGCAAGAATGTCTGGAGACAGATTGATGAGACAGTTAAGGCAATTAGCTGATATAGCTATCTGCTAATGATCCATAATTGATAACTATCACTTTTCATTGTATTTTGTGCGACTTAAAATTGTTTACTGGAGGAAGGTCTATACTTTAAATAAAATTTTCAGTAATGTTCATTTCCTTTTCATCTTCTAACTTTCGAGGCTTGGAACGTTTTCATATAAATCTCAATGATGATTAAATATTGTGGAGGCTGGGTGGTTCAGAAACCACAGAAGACTATGGTAACCCCCACAGAGCACCTTGTTCTTCTGTAATAATTACTTGCTGAGAATTCCAGGGTACTGGGTTACTTGCTGAGTAATTCTAGTCAAGCAGCTTTCTCTCTCTACCAAACAATAGTTAGGTACGGTGGAATGGAGTTATCCTGAATTGTCGACCAGATAGCTTGGTTTTATGGGAATCTCACACAAATGAAATTGGAATCACAAAATGATGGAATCTTAGAATAAGAGATTACAGAGTAAAGATCACTGAATTGGGAAGAGACGGAGTCCTGGATCTATGCTTGCTTTTATTACTAAGCAGTTTTGGGACCTCAAGCAAGAAACTTCATCTCTCTGGTCATTCATTAGCTTCATCCTCTATGGAGTGAAGGGTTTAGATGGAACAATCTGAAAGGTCCCTTCCAGTGTCTATAAACATTTGTTACTTTGAAATACATACAATAATTTGAACAAAATACTCCCAGAAGGTTGCCAAGTATAAGTCCCATAGCCTGTTTTAATAAGTAGATGAAATTCATGTGTAAATTATTTGTATATTCAAATGTTGTTGTTCTGTGTTTCTGACTCTTCATGACTCCATTTTGGGGTTTTCTTGGCAAAGATACTAGAGTGGTTTGCCATCTCCTTCTCCACCATATTTTACAGATGAGGGACTGAGGTTAAGTGCCTTGCCCAGGGTCACACAACTAGTAAGTGTCTGAGGCCAGATTTGAATTCACAAAGATGAATCTCCTTGATTTTAAGCCTGGTGATCTATCCATTGCTCCACTTACCTGCATGTGCAAATAAATTCTGTTAGAATACTTGGGAAAACAAACTGCTTTTTTAAAATTAATTTATTTATTTTTAAGTTTTCAACATTCACTTCCATAAGATTTTGAGTTCCAAATTTTCTTCTCCCAGATGGTGTGCAATCTGATATAAGCTCTACATATATATTCATATTAAATATATTTTCACATTAGTCATGTTGTAAAGAAGAATTAGAACCAATGGGAGGAACCATGAGAGAGAAGAAACAAACAAAGAGAATAAATAGTATGCTTCAATTGCATTCAGACTCCACAGTTCTTTTTCTGGATGTGAATAGCATTTTCCATCGTGAGTCTTTTGGAGAACAACCTGTTTTCTAAACAAGATTTATGATTTGCCCCAACTGCACAAAGCAATCTTATTTGCACTATTCGTTTCTTTTGTAAACCCTTTAATTATCACTAACATAAAGGCAAATTTCTGCCCAAATCAGGTCAAATGAAAACAAATCTTAATTTAGAAAAGTTTATAGAAATAAAATTAGGTTTTACAGGAAAAGCATGATCTCAACTTCCTCAGTTGTAAAATGAAAGTAGTGGAAAGGCACGTCTTTCAAAATGTGGAAGTGTTTCAACTCTGCCTACTATATCAATATCTAGATGATATGATATGGAATATTTCAGAGGCTGTGCCTTAAATAGTGTGGACACCTTAAAGTTTGTCAGATGTAAACTAAAAACCAACAGCCAATTCATTTTCATTTTGCAAAAATGAAAATATTTTAAAGGGTGATCACTAAGAATCAAAATCCTTCACAGATAAAAAAGAATTTGTCCAGGGTTTACTTGTGACATAAAGTTCCAATAGCTGTGAATGATCCACTCCATCAGAGAACCAGTAAAATTAATGAATAGTCTTCTAGGTTATACTTCTAAAGCTGTTTGTTAGTTTAGTTAAAGATTTTCTGTCTCCCTTATAGTAATCAGTAAGCAAAGGGTACCATTTCCACTGATTTCCCAGATCTTACATTTCAATTCAAGGATCCAACCTAACTAAATATTTCACATGCTCGTATTATGGAGTGAAGGGTTTAGATGGAACAATCTGAAAGGTCCCTTTCCATTGAATGAAAATAAAATGAATATTTCCATGCTAATTCTATTCTTAACACTCCACTGTCTGTCTTCATTGATCAAATTCATTCATTCATTCATCGTACATTTATTAATGCCTGTTGTGTGCAGAACACTGTGTTAGGTATTGGAGGAGATTAGATATTTACATAAGACACTTCTGCCCTCATGGAGCTTATCCTCTTGACATATCAGCAGCATTTGGTACTGCTGATCACCGCCTTCCAGGTACTCTCTCCTTTGGATTTCTGGGGCACTTTCTTGTTCCTGGTTCTCCTTCCACCTGTCTGGCTGCCTTTTCTCAATCTCATTGGCTGGGTCTTTATCCACATTCCTAACTGCAGGTGTGACTCAAGCTTCCTGAGAGTAAGAACTATTCCTTTTTTTGTCTCTGTATCATTAGTGTCTAGAAAAGCTCTTGGCACATTGTAGGCATATTGAATGAATAAATTCAAATGTAAAATTTGAGAGAATAATGTCATATTTTTTTAAAAACTAGTTTAGCTTCCATTTGAATATATTGAATCAAGTATGGAATGTACACAGTACCTAAGAGAGACAAAAGAGTGTAGCAGAATGATTATTGAACTTGGAGTCAGAAGACCAGGATTCAGTTCCTAATTCTGCCATTTGCAATTGGCCTGCCTTAAGTCAGTATCACTTTTTTCCTTTGTAGAATAAGGATAATACCTCATGCTCCTAATAGTATTGTTGTAATGCTCAAATTAGCTAACGTATGTAATATGCTCAAAGCACTACATAAATATTTTCTACTTAGTTTGGAGGACAGCTAGGTGGTGCAGTGGATAGAGTGCAGGGCCTGGAGTCAGGAAGACTCATCTTCCTGAGTTCAAATCTGTTTAAATATGTGTTTGGTGGAAAGCCAAACTCATGATTTTGTAGTCATACCTTGTAGATCAGCCCAGTATGGCTATGTTTAGGCACTGGGCTTGGGATCAGGAGGACTCATCTTCATGAGTTTGAATCTGACCTCCAACACTTACTAGCTGTGTGACCCTGGGCAAGTCACTTAACCCTATTTGCCTCAGTTTTCTCATCTGTAAAATGAGCCTTAGAAAGAAATGGCAAACCACTCCAATATCTTTGCCAACAAGATCCCAAATGGGCTCACGAAGAGGCAGAAATGACTAAGTTCCCACAAACAACAACAATTCCCATGGACTAATGAGCTCAATATAGGAGAAATGGAAGTGACAAACTGAACCTCAATCAGCTTAAATAGCCATTGCAGATGCCCTGAAAGCCTCCAATATCGTCCAAACTCAGTCACATCACTTTATTGGCAAACCAAGATAAAAACTTGCATTATTTAAAAAAAATAATGATAATTTAATTGGAATGAAAAGTTAGTAAAGAAATAGGGAAACAATCCCACATAGCGTTCAGGGGACTTGGGGTTCACCCCTAAGCAAGTAGCCTGAGGGAGGCACAGAAACCAATCCCAAGAAACTCATGCTTTCTGATGAGGAAGGCATTGCCAAGTCTCTGCTACAGCCTAAGATCAGAGGTTGGAGGTGGTAAAGAGTCATTCCTACAGTACCTGGTGCTTTTTAACCAGGTCAGTCTGAGTGGGAGGCACTCTTCCATAGCTTGCTTCAGCTTGCTCTCAGCTGACATTGAGAAGGCACCATGACTGGGCTCTTTGTGCATCCAGGCTCTACCTTCTCCAGTCTCTGGACTTGGCACATGACTCTTCATTTTCAGCGTCCCTGGAACATGATGAGACCCCCTGGGCTCCCAGTTATTTCTCCATGCAAATCACTTTGTTCCTTTTCCTTTTCCTTTTCTTTGTCCCAGGATGAAATGTCTAAGCTGCCCAGTCAGGGGATTCTTTCAGGATTTGGAAATCTAATTAGTCCTGTCCTATGACCTAGAGCATCCTGGGAAATGGAGTTCCTTTGATCAGATGGACGCCCCTTACATAAATAATCAGTTGTAATTGCCATCTTGCCTATTTCCCTTATTTTATAGACAAGAAATAATCGTAGCATTTCCTAATATTTATGTAGCACTTACTACATGCCAGGCATTGTGCTAAGTAAGTACTTTACATTTATTTTCTCTTTTGGTTTTCATAACAACCCTGGGAGGTAGGTGCTATTATTATTATCCCCATTTTAATACATGAGGAAACTGAGGCAAATAGAAGGTAAGTGACTTGTGTCTCATTACATGGCTACTAAGTATTTGAGGGTGGATTTGAATTCAGTTCTTACTGATTCCAGGCCTGACACTCTAACCACTGTACCTCCTAGCTGCCCCAAAGTCTAGGCTGGTTATATGACTTATCCAAGGTCATACAACTAGTGACTGAGCTAGTACTTAAACCCAGGTTTCCTGACTACAATTCAATGCTCTTTCTCCTATGCCCTGCTGCTTCTTATTCTAACTTAGAATAGAAAAATAAAGAGACGAAAGCAAAGAAATGAGTGGCTTGAATTGTGATGACCAAAACAGGTGGGCACCTTTCCAGCAATTTATAATCTTGGAGAGTTGCCTAGAGCACTTAGAAGTTAAGTGACTTGGGGGCGGCTAAGTTGTGCAGTGAGTAGAGCACCAGCCCTGGAGTCAGGAGGACCTGAGTTCAAATCTGACCTCAGACATTTGACACACTTACTAGCTGTGCGACCTTGGGCAAGTCACTTAACCCTAATCGCCCTGCATTCCCCTCTGCAAAAAAAAAAAAAAAGAAGTTAAGTGACTTGACCAGGGTCACATAGGTAGTACAAGTCAGAGGCCAGACTCAAAGCCAGGTCTTCCTGACCTCAAAGTTAGCTCTCTATCTTTTATTCCATCCAGTATTAGATGGTGCAGTGGATAGAGTTCTGGTTCTGGTATCAGGAAGATGACAGTTCAAATTTGGCCTTAGACATTTACTAGCTGCATGACCCTGGGCAAGTCATTTAACTTCTGTTAGCCTCAGTTTCCTCAACTCTACAATGGTGACCTCTCTTGGAGCATTGTGAGGATCAAATAAGATAATATTTGGTAAAAAAAAAATGCCTGGTACATAGTAGGTACTATATAAATACTTATTCGCTCCCCCCGCCACTCCAAATTGTCATTTTCTCTTAAATTTACATTGGGAATGATTTCTTCTCAGAATTTAAAGGAAACATTCTAGTAATAATGACATAATGAATTTTAGGGGAAATAAAAATGAAAAATTTTAGCAATTACTCCATGATTTATAGGACCATCTGTTATCTTCTATTCTAGATCAAAGATTTGGATTATATAGCGAGGTAAATGGGAAGGAAACTAAGAAAGAAAAAATTCATGCCAATAGGATTTTTAAAAGATAGTAGTGGTCAAAAGGATGGAAACTTTTAAAATGGAGGCTTTGAAATTTTTTCTTTTGCCCCTAAGAACATAGTCAATTTTAACTTTTTTTGGGGGGGGGAGGGGCGGAGTGGTAGGAAGACTATACAGAGCACTTGATTTCTTACACAATATTAAAAACCCCAAAGATATATTTAATCAGATTTGTGTCTATTAATTTAGAAGCATTTGGGGAAATTAAAATCTAAAACAGAGCCCTCCAAAGAATTTGAGTGCTTTGAAAAATAATATGTATATTATGGTTGAATGGTCTCCTGTTCAATATAGCCTCTGTCTGTGTCTTAACTCTCTTAGGCACTGGCCCCAGACTAATTTGCATTCATTGGATGCCAGATGACAGCTGTGTCTATAAGCATGAAATGAGTGGATCGTACCTCAGTCCATTCAATCATTTTAACCACTTAAGATAATCTGCTTGGTCGCCCCATAAGCCAGCACTAGCAACAGTTATGGGTGATGAAGGCTAAAAGGATCCTAGAGTTCTTGCTGTGGTGCACCTTAGGAGTTATGATTATTGTTGGGATGACTGATGTTCTCCTTCCCTTCTAACCTGATTTTCAAAAGACAACCACAACTTTTTGTAATGGAGAATCACTATTTATTAAACCACAAGATGTCTACCTGCCCATCACGGAGATAGAGTACTAGCAAATAAAAATACTTTATACTGTTATTACCAGATGAAGGCAAGAACCAAACCATATGTATAGTCCCACTGACGAGGCCTATTGACTTCTACTTCCACAATATCTCATCTCTGCCATTTCTCACTCAGTCTAGGCCAGGCTCCCATCACTCCTCAGCCAGACTCCTTTAACAATACCTTGATTGGTTTTCCTGATTCTAGTCTTTCCTTTCTTTAGACTATCCTCCATATAGCTACAGCATAGGTCTGACCACGTCATTCCCCTCCTCAAAGACCTTTAGCAGCTGCTCTCGGCAAGAAGGATAAAAGACAAACTACTCAGCTACCATTTAATTCCCTCTTCAAATCTAGCTCTAAACTACCTTTTCAGACTTATTTCATACCAGAACCCTCTTCATGAATTCTGCATTCAAACAAGACCCAACCACTTGCAAGCTATTCCCTGAATTCTCCACCACCTCTCCTGCTCCTATGTATTTATTCATCCTTTCCCCCATGCCTGGTATAGACATCTGCCATCTCTGAATGCTTATCTCCTTTCAAGGTTCAGCTCAGGTGCTACCACCCACCTCCCACCCCATCCCCCAGTTGTTAAGGATCTCTTCCTTTTCAAATTACCTTTTATTTACTTAAATGTTAATACATTACATTTTCTTCCTAGCCCTTGCCTTAAGTAGAATGTGAACTCTTTGAATTCAGGGACTGTTTTGTTTTCGTATCCCTAGTACCTAGCACTTGTGAATAATAAAGGTTAAATTTGACTGAATTAACCAAAGCACAATATACTGTATCATTTCTTCTCTCCTCTTCCCCACAAATATTATGGAAGACATTTCATTGTGCTTATCTTAATATGGTTACTTACACTTCCTGCATATTCTTCCCTCTTCATATTACTATTTCCTGATACTCAGGAAGGCTATATATTTTTGAAAATGAAAGCCAGATAGAATTACATATGTTTTAATTTTTAGTGGAGGTAGTTTGTCATAGCACGTAAAGAGCTGGCTTTGAGGCTAGTGGGACTTAGATTCAAATTCTGTCTTTGACACATACTGGCTGTGTGACCCCAGGTGACGTATTTAACCTCCTAGTGTTACAGACAACTCTTTGAGACCAATAAAGTGTTGAGAAGACTATTTAAATAAGCAGAAGAAATTAATTACTAGGTGTTCCCTATACCAACAAAACCACAGTCCTTGTTATCTCTATCTTAATTTTTTAAATGTGATTATAGATAGTAGGACCATAAATTTAGACCCAGAAGGCCCTCTGGTCCCAACTTTTCATTTTACTGATGAAGAACCTGAAGCGATTTGCCCACGGTTACAAAGATTATATGTGTAATTGGGGTTTAGGGTCAATCATTCCACATATAATCTAGGTAAGGTGGTTATCTCTTTCTCTATCTGCTACTAGCTCATTTTCCTTATACATTCCCATCCTGGTTCTAAGTATGCAAAGTGTATGTTTTGATATTTCCTTATTAATGACTAAAATTGCAACATCTCGTTAATTATTCAGTTAACTCTGAGCTACATGCCAGCTTATTAAATATTTTTATATGATAACCTAGAGAAACCTCTTTTCCTATAAATAAGCTTTTGCTCATCTCTCTAACCCCAAATCCTTCATTTCCTAGATAACATTAAGGATATTGAGCATGCTATTTATTAATGGTGTAATCAACAATAAAATAATAAATAAGCAATAAAACAAAAGTACAAATATTTATGATACATTAGCTATGAGAGGGATAACAGCCAAAATCACCTTTAATCACCACTACAACTGCTAACTTTCCTCAGTTTCAGAAACCTACTGTTCAGTTCTCTCAGTAAATTAAGGGCTTTTTTAAAAGAATTCTCTTTGTGTCTCTTCACAAGAGTTAAACTCAGTTCTCTCAGGAAATAGTCTTTTTTCTTTGTTCTTTCCTCAACTATTACAATTAAAGGTCTCCCCAGAATGATAGCTAAACTGTTTCCTCGAAGAATGATGGTGTTAAACCGCCACACCAGATTCCATTGACTCTTTTTTTTTAAATGTTAGGTATTATTACTACATAGCATTTAAAGTTTATGTATGTTATTTCAATTGATCAACAAGCATTTATTAAGTTCCTGCTCTGTCCAACTCCAGTGATTGGCATAGGGACTGGTTTGGTGATTTCATTCCAGGTGAGAAGCCTCCCTCTATCAATACAAGTTGGCAACTTCTGCAATAGATAGTCTCAGTGGCTTAGGGCAGAGGTGTCAAACTCACAGCCTTTTCATGCTTCTCTTGATTCTTGTGTTTGAAAGTCAGATTTTCTATTCAGCTCTGGTCTTTTCACTGAGAAAGCTTGAAAGTCCTCTATTTTATTGAAAGTCTAATTTTGCCTTAGAGCATGATACTCAGTTTTGCTGGGTAGGTGATTCTTGGTTTTAATCCTAGCTCCACTGACCTCTGGAATATCATATTCCAAGCCCTTCGATCTCTTAATGTAGAAGCTGCTAGATCTTGGGTTATTCTGATTGTGTTTCCACAATACTCAAATTGTTTCTTTCTTGCTGCTTGTAGTATGT
>CM053622.1:292318836-292330211 GCA_028646595.1 Phalanger gymnotis | reverse complement strand
ATGAAATATGCCACCAAAGTAATAAAAGAAAGTAAAATTTGGAATAATCAAATAACCAGGTTAGTTTAATTTATTTGTGATATTCACCAAAAAACCCACCTTTGTTAAGTTTTCCTGCTTAGCTATATTTAACAATATCATTATCAAATGGCAACATGTTATCTTCTAGTCATTTGGAATGGGGGCCATAACTTACCCTTCTCATGGAATTGTTCATCTAGAACTAGCTGGTGCCTCAGAGGCTGTCTGGCCCAACCTTCTCTTAAAGATGAGACTGAGGCCCACAAAGATTAAGTGCCTTGCCTAAGGTCATATAGGTAGGAAGCATCAGGTGATGCTGTAAATCTGCTTCCTTGGGCTCCAAAATCAATGTTCTCTACCACGCTCCACCTCCCACTGGGCATCGGCTGGAATAAATGGGTTTCAGAAAAGAGACAGCAATGGGGCATATGACTGGATCGTGAAAAGCAGAAAGGACCCACTTGATTCTAACATGATTTATGCCTTTATATGTGGGCAACATTGCCCCTCCTTGACCACATACACAAAAAGTGACCACTGGATTTGTAAGAGAGCCCTCAAGATTTGTCTTCAGCC
This sequence comes from Phalanger gymnotis, assembly GCA_028646595.1. NCBI lineage: Eukaryota > Metazoa > Chordata > Mammalia > Diprotodontia > Phalangeridae > Phalanger > Phalanger gymnotis. The sequence goes on along the minus strand of CM053622.1, from coordinate 292,329,614 downwards.
CTCAAGGGTAACTAAAAGAGATAGGTAGTACAGGGGGTAGAGTACCAGACCTGGAGTCAGGAAAACCTGAATCCAAAGCCCCCCTCAGCAGGCATCTAGCTCTGGGGCCCCAAGCAAGTCACATAAACTTTCTGTGCTTCAGTTTCTTCATCTGTAAAATGGGGGTAATAACAGCAACCTTTGGGGGTGTTGCAAGGATAAAATGAGACAAAATGAGAAAAGTTAAGAAAATGAGAAAGATACTTTTTCAAATCCTAGAGTACTATACAAATGCTAGCTATAATTGAAGAATGAATCAGCTGTGGAGTTTCTAGGGAAAAAGGAAGGTGCGTGACTCACATTTGGACTGGACAGGAAGAATATGAGAAAGATTCACACTCTCTTCTCTTCCTTTCCTGTCATTCTTCTCCAGAGGCTATGTTAGAGGAGGCAGTTCTCTCTGCTTCTCCTTGGTGGTAGGCAAAGGGCACCCAAACATAGATCTCTCTGTATCTCTGGAAGTTGGGTGGCCTCATGTCATAGTAAGTAAAACAAGCCCTAGGGATGGTATTGGTTTGTTCTCTGCTGCCATCTTTTTGAGAAACATGATTATGTATCCTTGTAGTTAGGGTTATTGGTATTTCTAATTTAAAAGAGTAATGTTTGATAGAATTTTATGTATTTATTATGCTAGAAATTCATGCCAAAGTCTACGTATTTACAATCCTTATTCAGTGTTTCTCTCTTTGCCAAAAAAAGAGAGGTCATTTCTATTTAACAGGCAGTAGGGCATAAAGACTAGAGTGCTGGTTTTGGAAGACCTGGCTTCAAACCTTGCTACTGACACTTGGCTATGGGAGTCAATAAGAGCAAATTCCTTCTTGGGACTGTAAAATTTCTCTCATTTGTAAAATGGAGATAATACTAACTATAGCTTATCATAAGGATAAAATGAACCTTCAATTAGATGATGTATATAAGGTGCTTTGCAAAACTTAAGCTACCATATCAATGTTTCATTACATAGAAGCATATGAGATAAAGAATTGAAATTTATAAATCAAAAAGTCCAAATAAGTGTTCAGTCATTTTTCACTTGTGTCTGACTCTTCATAACCCTATTTGGGGTTTTCTTGGCAGAGATACTGGAAGAGTTTGCCATTTCCTTCTCCAGCTCATTTTACAGATAAGGAAATTGAGGCAAACAGAGTTTAAGTGCCTTGCCTAAGTTCACATAGCTAGTAAGTATCTGAGACTGGATTTGAACTAAGGTCTTCCTGACTCCAGGTTTGATGCTCTATCTACCACACCATCTAGCTGCCCACTCAAATAAGTACTATTTACAAAATATAGATCTCTAGGTTAAATATATAAACACACGCATTTAAAATCCTAAAGCTTTACCAAAGCAATGCCTTGAAAAACCAAACCAAATTGAACAGTCATATTGCTTTTAAACCTAGTCAAAATAATAAACATTTATTAAGTGCTTACAATGCGCCAGCACTGTACTCAGGTGAAGGGTTACAAATGTAAAACAAAAAGAATGATAGACCCTATCCTCAAGGAGCTTATAATCTAACATGGAAGACAACACAGAAAAGAGAACTGAAAGGAGTGATGGAGAAGGTGCCCAAATCAGGGCACAGTGGTGAAGTTGACTAGGCTGGGCCCTTCCCAAAACTAGTGGTTTCAGATATGGAACTTACTAGTGGGAGAAAGGAGATACAGTAATAATAATAGTAATAGTAATATAGCAAATGAGTATTTATCGCTTTGGAATGGATAAAAGCACCCTTTTCTGTAATGCCCTTCCCCAGAGACGTTAGTTGTTTACAAATCTAGCATAAACTGGACATTCTTGTGTGGGACAATAATTTCCCCAAAATGAAATAATAATCAAAGGTCTCTCAAGGTAAAGACAGAGGCTTTATTTGCAAGTCTCGTGAGAACTGGGCATCGCCTACTCCAGGGCAGAGGTAGGGAGGCCAGTTATAGAGAACAGACAGGCAGTTTATATGCCCCTCAAAGACAATTCTAAGAAACGCCCCTAAAAACCCCCTTACAAAACAATTCTAAGAAGCCCCCCAAACCCCCTTACAAAACAATTCTAAGACATCCCAGAAACTGGACCTCTATCCCCATTGGTGGGGATTATTGGCCTTGCATTCTTGAAACAAGGAAAGATTCTTAATCTAACACCTTAACCCCAAACTAAAAGATAGCAGTTACAGGCATGATGCAGGACGTGGGTATATGTGGTATATGAGCAAGTTTAAGTGGGGAGGGGGAGGGTTAACTTTAAACTTTATGATATAGCTCAGGCTTTACGGAGGCTAAAATATTAAGTATCCTTTTCCTTAAATGAGAGACTTTCAACCATTCCACTCATTCCTTTATAAATGTACACAAATATTAAAATATCCAATTCGATTCATCCCTTATGTACAAAGCGGTAATGGATTTCCATTATAGTAAAGTTTGGATTCAAATGGTAATTTTGATTCCCTATCTGTTTTTCACTAGCGGGACTATAGGATCATAGATTTTGGGCTAGAAGTGACTTTTGAGGTCATCTAGTTTGACCTCATTTTACAGATGAGGAAACTGAGACTCAGGTTAAAGTAATTTGCCCAGGGTCACATGGGTAATAAGCAGCTGAGGCAAGATTTGAACCCAGATGTTCTTGATTCCAAGTCCATATTTTGAACTACTATGTCATGGTATAAAGTCAACTTTACTCTCAAGGCATATTTGTGAGTGGGATTTTTTGGGGGGCACTTAATAGTATTTTATGTTTTTCCAATTACATGTAAAGACAGTTTTCAACATTCATCTTTGTAAGATTTTGAGTTACAATTTTTTTCTTCATCTCTTCCCTCCCTCCTCCCCAAGACAGAAAGCAATCTGATAATAGGTTATACATGAAGAATCCTATTAGACATATTTCCACACTGGTCATGTTGTAAAAGAAGAATAAGAACAAAAAGGGAAAACCACGAGAAAGGGAAAAAAGGAAAATAGTATGCTTTGATCAGTTTACTGATCCAACCATTCTGGAGAGCAATTTGGAACTATGCCCAAAGGGCTATAAAACTGTGCAAACCTTTTGATCCAGAAATACCACTGCTAGGTCTATATCCCAAAGATATCATAAAGAAGGGAAAGGGACCCACATGTACAAAAATAGTTATAGCAGCTCTTTTTGTGGTGGCAAAGAATTGGAAATTGAGGGGATGCCAATCAATTGGGGAATGGCTGAACAAGCTGTGGTATATGAATGTAATGGAATACTATTGTTGTATAAGAAATGATGAGCAGGCGGATTTCAGTAGACCTGGAAAGACCTAGGAACCAATACTGAGTGAAGTAAGCAGAACCAAGAGAACACTGTACACAATAACAGCAACACTGTATAATGATCAACTTTGATACACTTAGCTCTTTGAAGCAACACAATGTTCCAAAAGATTCACGAAGGAAAATGCTACCCACATCCAGAGAAAGAACTATGGAGTCTGAATGCAGATCGAAGGATACTATTTTGTCTTTTTTTTTCTTTCTCATGGTTTTTCCCCTTTGTTCTGATGCTTCCTTCACAACATGACTGATGTGGAAACGTGACTAATATGATTGTATATATATATCCCATATCAGATTGCATGCCATCTTGGGGAAGGTGAGGGAAGGGCAAGGAAAAAAGAAATTTGGAATTCAAAATCTCATAAAAGTGAATGTTGGAAACTATCTTTACATGTAATTACTATTAAGTGGGGAAAAAACCAGAATGATTGGATCAGTTCATAACTCCAGCAAAAATTCATTAATGTTTCAATTTTCCTACACCTTCTCCAACACTTATCATTTTCCTTTTCTGTCATATTCTGTCGCTTTGATAGGTGTGAGGTGGCACCTCAGAGTTGTTTTAATTTTCATTTTATGTGACTATAGATAGCTTTAATTTATTCATCTGAAAACTGCCTGTTCATATCCTTTGACCATTTATCAACTGGGTAATGACTTGTATTCTTATGAATTTGACTCACTTCTCTACATATTTGAGACACGAGGCCTTTATCAGAAACACTGGGTGTAAAAATTGTTTCCCAGCTTTCTGCTTTCCTTCTAATCTTGGTTGCATTGGTTTGTGCAAAACCTTTTTAATTTAATGTAATTAAAATTATCCATTTCTCATTTCACTGGAATAGGTTAGGTACACAAGACACAGTAGTTAATGGCTATAGTAATCTACTGTTTGATAAACCCAAAGACTCCAGCTTCTGGGATAAAGACTTACTACTGACAAAAACTACTGGGAAAACTAGAAAATAATATGGCAAAAACCAGGCATAGAACAACGTCTCACTCCCTATACCAAGATAAGGTTGAAATGGGTACATGATTTAGACATAAAAGGTGATACCATAAGCGAATTTGGAGAGCAAGGAATAGTTTGTCTGTCAGATCTATGGAGAAGGGAAGAATTTATGACCAAACAAGAGATAGAGAGCATTATGAAATGAATGTTTCTTAAATTATTGTTATTAGTGAAACATTTACCTGATGTTAGTCTTTAAAGCCATAATTGGGCTTCCGCTAAAACTACTTTACAAAACATGAGCAAAGTTCAAATATCTGTTAGTTCCATTTCAATAATTCCACCTCTGAAGAAAGTTGAGATAAAATGCAGTGAAACCATTTGAATTGCCAAGACACATTACAATTAGGAGAATTTAAATAACTCAACTTTCATTTGAAACTTGTCTTAAGGCACAGATCTGATCATGTCACTTCTCTGCTAAGAAACTTTTATTAGTTCCCATTTACTTCTCTAGGACCAAATATATCTATTCTTTGGTTTGGCATTTCAGCTACTCCATAATCTGGCTTCCATTTGGTTTTCCTAATTTATTTTACATTAATCTCCTTCACGTAATCTACAATCCAGCAAAGCTGGCCTATAAACTGCTCTCTGGACTTGGCATTCCATCTTCTTTGCACAGGTCATCTCCCCTTTGCCTAGAACTTTTGCTTCCACAGCTCTGCCTCTTGAAATCCTTGGCTTCTTTCAGTTAGTGAGTTCATAAACATTTATTAAGCACCTACTAGGAACTGTGCTATGGCCTGCTAACTGACTCAGTGGATAGAGCCTGTGCTTGGAATCAGGAAGACTCATCTTCATGAATTCAAATCTGACCTCTGACACTAGCTGTGTGAACCTGGTCAAGTCATTCAACCATGTTTGCCTCAGTTTCTTCATCTATAAAATGAGCCGGAGAAGGAAATGGCAAACCTCTGTACTATCTCTGACAAGAAAACCCAAATGGGGTCATGAAGAGTCTGAAACAACTCAACAATAGGCACAGTGCTAAGCATTGAGGATACAAAGAAAGGCAAAAGACAGTCCTTGAACTCAAGGAGCTTAAGAGCTAATGGAGGCAACAAGATGCATATAACTATGGACAAACAAGCTAAAGAAGGAATAAAGAGGGAATAATCAGCTCAGGTGAAACCTTTTATGTGAAGCCTGACTTCCCCAGTTGCTAGAACTTTCTTCCTTCTCAAATTACCTTTTGTTTACTTATGGTATTACATGAGACCTATGTATTTTGTTTATATTATGAAACCTGCTTTATGTGCTAGTGTCTTCTATATTATATTTTTGCACTGACTCTGTGTTTCCTGCATGCCATTGTACTAGGGAAGCTCCATCTTCCAATCCAGACAGCCAGACACCATGACTCTGTAGTGGGAGCATACAGTCTCATCTTCACCAGGCCATTTTCTGCTTGGCTGCCTCTCAGTCCACCCCCTTCTTCTAAGAATTGTAATCAAATCAACACTACCATGGCCTCAACAAAAGGCAAGTTAATTGATTGTCCTATTTTTTCACTCCCCATCATGGTGACTTCCAAGACCTTAACTCCATTCCCTGGCTCCAAAAACCTTATATATTTTGTCTTTGACATTAGAATGTAAGTTTCTAGAGGGTAGGGACTATCGTATAATATCTTTATCCTTGCAGTAGCAAAAACCTAAAGTCATAATCCTCCTTCCTTCCGTCCTTATCTCATCTCACACTCACATTAGCAAATCTAGTCCCCCAAGAGTGGTGAGCTATATCTTCCCTCAAGTTCTAGGAGTAACCCTGAAGGGATGGAGGGGTGGAGTCTTTCAAAAGCTATCATTTCCTAGTGTTCTTCTTAATACCAATACCAATGGAATCGCTTCCATTTGAATTGTCTTAGGAAGATTCTGAAGATCACCCTATAAAGTACCAGATGCCGAGGTCCTTACTCAACTAAATTGCCAAGCATTCAAACTCTGCTTCAGCGAGTTGTGTTTCTCAAGAAGATGGCAGTAGAAAACAAATCAATACCTACCCTAGGCCTGGTTGTACTTACTCCCATGGGCTGGCCACGAAGGCAAAACATATGGAGAACTCATACAGGGCAAGTGTTCACATGGTGGTCAGAAGAGGCCATACAAGGTCTCTCTCAAGAACTTTGCAATTGATTGTGCGACCTGGGAGACATTAGCACTATGGCATTCCCACATCAGAGAATGTGCTGTGTTCTATGAGCAAAGCAGAATTAAAACAGCTCAAAGGAAACTCAGGATATGCAAGTTTGGAGTATCCACCCCAAATGTTCACACAGATTATTTGTGCCTGACCTGTGGTAGAGCATTCTGAATTCATATTGGCCTGATCAGCCACAGTTGGACACATTGAATCTTGACTCAAGCATAGTGATGTCATTTTGGTCCTCTTTGAGAATGAAAGACAACAGCCATGATTAACCCCAACCGCAGGAAGAAAAAGCGAGAAAAATATACCCATTGATTCTTTTAGGAAGGACTCCAATACAACACTTTCTGGCTAAACCACCACTTCTTTTTCTCCTCCTTAGGCAGCTTGGTGGCTTCTGCTTCTGGGGGCTCAACATATTAGTCCCTGACTTAGTGTAGATTTGTTTTAGCCCTACTGCTGCTCAGAAATACCAATCCTCCCTCCACAAACCGCCCCTGAAACAAAAAATAATAGTTCACAAACTCAAGCAATCCATTAGCCTTGGCCTTCCCCGGTAGAAAGGACTTAGGGTGTGGGCCACCACCCTTGACTGGTAAACCACTTCTTCCAGGATAATGAATGGTAGGAAAGGGGCCTGAGCACATTTTTTTCCCCCAAATTACAGGACCAAACTGTTTTATTCATTCATTCCGAAAAGTATTTGTGAACTACCTATTGAGAGCCCACATCTGGGTCAGGCACTATATATAGCAGAAAACAGCAGTAGAAGATACAGTACCTGCCTTCCCAGAAATTACCATAGAGTTCATATTTGAAGAGTCATAGCAAGGAAGAGGGAGCCGTGAAGAGGGGAGTCAATTCAATAAATATTTATCAACAGTCTACAATATGTCATGAACTGTGCTAAGAGAACTGTGATGTGGAACTAAGAAAAGAAAAAGTTTCAAGGAGGGGTATGATGAAGCCATCCAACTTGATTTTGCACTCACGGAAGGAAGGGACTATTTTGTATTCCTACATCAACTAGCACAGTACTAGGCACACAGTAGATACCCAACAAATACTAAGTGAATTAAATTGCCCATTGTTTTAGTTTTTCAAGAGATGAAGCTAAAACCTAAGCTCTAAGACATTATTATAATTTACTCTTAAGGGTTGGTCCTTTTCAGGGCCAAAAGTATTTGTCCTCCTTCTCTAAAGATGGTTTAGGGTAGCAAGATAATGACTAATGACATACTATGTACGTTTTTGTGTTATTTCCCAAGGTACCAGGTCATTGTGATGTGCATACAGTGGGCATTCAATAAATATTATTGACTGATTGACTAGCCAGGGGGTGTTATGCATCATTAACTTGTCAGTGTCATATGTTTTTCTCTACTAGATCATTAAAAATATTCCTTAATAAAAGATGCAGTGTAGGTGAATTAATGTTACAATTGATAGAGACAGATAATCCCATTGTGCTTTTTTCTCTGTGTGTCTGCCAAATATCTGCTGACTGGGAATCACCATCTGTCCGTGGGAAAATTATAATCTCAACTTAAGCAATTTTTTTGGTTGTTTTATTGATGCCCTTTGTTCTCACATCACAGACATTCCTAATCCTCTCTCCTTGCCCCTAGTATAGAATCTGCCCTTGCCACCAAAAAAAAAAAATAAGAACGTTAACTAATCCACACAGTAAGTGATGAACTCTGACAACATATATATTATTCCACACTCATAGTCACTGCCTATCTACTGAGAGACATGTTTCATCATCTACCCTCTAGTCCATTGGCCAATACCTTTAACAAAAGTTTAGCTGTTATTGTTTTAATTTACATTGTTGTAGTCACTATATATATTGTTGCCCTGGTTCTACTTTCTCTGCCCTGCATCAGTTCATGTAGGTTCTTCTCATGTTTCTCTAAATTCCTTATATTTATATGACTTAGTTACATCTATTATATTAGATCACATAGTATAATAGATATTATATTGGAGTCTATTCAAGGCGGACTAGCACGTCTGGTGTGAGGGCTTGCTGAGCCCTTTTCAGGGCTGCTCGTCCACCTTTGGTGTCCACCTGATTTACCCAGCTCTCATCTATGGATCTAAGAAGCTATAGATGCGCAGCAGCCACACTCTGGTGAAACTGTCTCAGCAGAAGGGCTAAACCATGTTGTGGATGACTGACAGGCCTCAAACCCATCAGTGAATTAGGACAATGTCACCCTCAAACATGCGAAGACTTCCCGAGACAGAATAGGCGGAGGTAAACGATTTGTTCCAATAGCAATGAAGGAGGCCGTGGAGCCCTTAGAGCTTAGTCAGACATTGAAGACGCCAATTCCAGGCCATTGTTAGTGGTCCTGACTTTTTTCTTGCCACTGGACTTCAATGACTCAGGAAGAGAAGTGAGGCTGATGACTTTATACAACTATGCTTCATTTAAATTCAATTCATACGGGTGATGTCATTGGTCCTCTTTGAAAATGAAGGACAAACAGCAACAACAAGACTTACTTCACAATACATCCCTCTCCTGGGCTTTAGTTCCAGCTAACCTTGATTACAATTCACTGTTCCTGATGAAGGTGAGGGCCTCAAAGAAATCTTTCTATGACCTGCCCAAGATCACACAGGTAGTTACATCAGAGAGGGGATTACAACTCAGGCCTTCAGACACTGGCCATTGCTTTTCCAAAATACTAAGCTGTCTACAGCCAATGGCACATCTGGCAATTCTGCAACTACAGTTCAAAACTCGATTCAGTAAGGAAGTTGACTCCCATTACAGTTTAAGAACATATCCTTTTTATTTCATTGACAGTATGAACTTCCCAACTCCCATTCATTCAGGTTTGCATAAGATTTTCTTCTAAGGAATGGATGGACATGACCTTGATTTAACTTCTTTAATTTGGCAAAATCATAAACTAGATAGTGGTCACAATCCTTTTATAAGACTACACTTCCTCCATACCCTTCTCCTTTACTAATCCTCTTGTCTTGGGGGAGTGGTAGGTTATTTTAATTTGTCACTAATGTGCTTCAGTTACTATCCCAAAGTACAGCACATTCCTCATCAGTTCTTTTAAAAAAAGGATTTATGTGAAAGTTGGTAAATGTTTGAAAGAGTCAAAGGTGAGTTTACAACTATTTTAAAAAATAGTTTGACAAAATGGACCGGAAATTATATCTCTTATTTCCTGGCTGATCTTCTAATAGAAAAGAGTTCTCAACTTTTTTTTTTGTATGACTGATCCCTTTGGCAGTCTGGTGAAGTCTATGTATGGATCCCTTCCAAGAATAATCTTTTCAAATGCATAAAAAATACATAGGATTACAAAGGAAATCAATTATATTGAACTATAGTTTCCTTTGAACAAATGCAGAGCAAAAAAGGAAGAATTAGAACATCTGATATGGTGATAACAAAGGAAAACACAACTGAAAGATTTTAGAATTCTTATTGATGCAATGATAAAGCATCCAACATAATGATAGTAATATCTAATGCTCTTTAAGGTTTGCAAAGTGCTTAACATGTGTTAACTCGTTTAATTTTCACAACAGTCTGATAAAGTAGGTATTATTATTTATGTTCATTTTGCTGAGAAGGAAGAGACACAGAAATTAGGTGACTTGCACAGGGTCACATAGCTACTAAGTGTTCAAGGCAGCATTTCAACTCAGGACTTCCAAACTCCAAGTTCCAAACCCTACCCACTATGTCACCTAGATGCCTCTGATGATGAAACACGCTGCTTACTTCCTGAATGACAGGAAATAAACTTAAAATTTGGAAAGACACATTTTCAAACATGGCTTACATGGGAATTTGTTTTTATAGACTAGATATGTATTAAGGTATTCTTCATTTTTAAAAAGTTTGTTCAGTTGGGAGGGGAGTTGTAAGGACAGATTTTTAAAAACTTGTTATATGAAAAAAATAACCTTATTTTCAAAAAACACAGTTATCAAAATATTCAACACTATGTACATACATAGATATATACACATATAGGAAGAATGTATTTATATATTTACACACATGCTTATATCTATATACACATATATGTATAAATGTAGTCCTCCTATGTGTGTATACACATATACATATACACACATGTAGATATGTATGTATATAGGTGGAATATGTGTATATATGCATGCAGTTTGTATGTATCCCCCATCCCCCTCCCCAAGTCTGAGTGCAATTTTAAGCTATTAAAACTTTTGGGATACCCTGTATAGCTTGCTTCTCTACTACCACTAT
>CM053622.1:292308491-292318736 GCA_028646595.1 Phalanger gymnotis | reverse complement strand
CAATGCCCCCTTCTCCCCATTCATGACTCTGGGATCTCATCCAGCTTCTTTTGTCTGGGAATGGGGTAAGGGTAGGGGGAAGGGATGGCTTTTATATGAAAAAGTTGCAAAGACTAGTCATCTCTCCATCTCTAGACTTTTTTTTTAAAAATAAACTTGATTCCACATAATCCCAAAATGGCAAAACCCAAACCACTCTGGCTTTACATATGCAATTAACACAAGTTCTTTTGAGCTGAGAGCTCAGGAAGTATAATTAAATCTTCTTAAATTGACAGACATCCAAAAGTTCTGCAGTAACTTCATTACTGGAAGGAAATTAATAGCAACAACACCATGCAGAGGGAGAGGAAGATTGAGCTAGAATTTCTTCCCCACCTTCCACTTACTAATGTTCTTCGTTACATAATCAATATTCCCATGGCTTAAGACCTTACTTATAGGTAGAAATGGAAATGGCCTGAGCTAAATTGATCTTTTTATCACCCTAACCTTCCATTTAAGGAAGATTCAAACAGAAAGATTTGGACTCTTGCAAATCTTTCTATTGCATGGGAAAAGAAGCTAAATCCCAACTTATAAAACAAAAACAGCAACAATCTTAAGAGCCAAGTAAAAATAGATGAGCTTAGCAAGTTTGCTTGTTTCTCTTTTAAATTGATTTAAATATCACTAGAATGAGGAAATTATAAGGACAAAATGTCAAACCAAATGAGCTTGTTCTTCTGAGATCAAATACAGTTACATCTGAAGACTTGTCCCAGCTTACAGATTAACACTTAAATTCAGAGGTACAATAAGAAGTTTAAACATAAAACCAAAAAAAATCTATTTAAATAAAGGAGCAAAAGCAAGATTATTAAAACATCAGAACTGAGCAAATTCTTATACTTCAGCAATACATTCAACTCCAAGTTTTCTAGCTTCTAAGGCAGGGATTCTTAACCTGGGGTCCATGAACTTGGTTGTTGCTTTTAAAAATTTAATATTTTGATAATTGTCATTTAAACAAATTGATATTGATTTTTTTCTTTTTATATCACCAAAATTTTCCCCAATTTGCTTCATCTGAGGTGAAATGTTGAGGATATTTTGATTTTTATTTCTCTTATTGTTTGTGATTTGGTGCATACTTTCATATGATTGTTAATAGTTTTCTTTAAAAAAAACTGTTGGTTCATGAGAAATGATTATTTCTCTTATATTAATAACCAATTATTGAACTAGAGACTAAGGTTTTTCCCCTTTTCTGTTTCCTCATTCAAAAATCAGCCCCTGTAGGTTATTCAGGCAGCCTTTGATAATGAAAGGGAAAACTCAGATCTGATCAATAGGTAAAGAAACTTTAGTTTAGAATTGATTGAGTCCAACACATTATGTTTTACTCAGACAAGTCTGGGTAAAAGTGGATTCTCCCTTTTGTCTAGATTACCCTAGGTGGGATGGTATGGGTACAGATAAGTCTCTTTGACTAAGAGTGAGTCTCCCAGACCCTCATCAGAATAAGCCTATCTCTCATAATAATATCCATTCTCTCATTACTTGTTAACCAATCAGAGTTGATTGCCAGCCTCAGGAATACTCACTTTTCCGAGGGCATATAAGCATTGAATATGTTCCATTAGCGGTGTCTGGCATTTGAGAATGCCACTGACCCTTTCATTAATTATATGCTAGGATGATAAATAAAATGATTAATTACCCTTAAACTATGCCTCTTGAACTTTTTATATGTCACATTCATATCCTTTGACCACTTATCTATAGCCATGATGTTCCCTCTTAATTTTTTCTGACAATTGAAAGTAATAACAAAAATTATAATAACTGGCATTTATATAGCACTTTGTAAAACACTTTAAATGTATTAACTCATTTCCTCATTCATCTTCAGACCAAAAACATTTCCTTGAGTTAAAATTTGTTATACAAAATTTTCTTTAAAGGAAACTGACACAGTGAACAATATCTTTAACTAGTTTTACGAAAGATCTGAAAATACTATTCAGTCAAATGATTCCTTCACTTCCCTCCTCTGTCCTTCTTCTCCCCACTATAAGATCAAAAGGCTTAATATCAAGGTGAAATTCAATGGAGACAGTTCCACAAAAGTCTAAAAGAATATAAAATTTCAGAATAGGAAGAGACTTTAAGATGATGCTGTTTAATCTCCTCATTTTATAGAAGCCCAGGGTGCTACAATGAATTGCCCTCTTATCTACTAAAAAAAAATTATTCCAAAGCACGAAATATTTGACCTTAAGCAATGGATGGCAATCTGCCCATTCAGTGTAAAACAAACACGAATGTCATATTGTTAGACGGACTTGGAAAGGATGTGTATATTGCAAGAGCCTCCTAATAATCTTCCTTCTGCAAGTGTCTCCCCTCTCTGATCCATCTTCTATGCAGATGCCAAATTGGTATCCCTGAAGTACAGGTCTGATTATGACACTTCTGTATTCAAAAATATTCAATTGTTCCCTATTGCCTTATGGAGAAAATACAAAACTTCCGCTTGGTAACGTAAAGTCCTTCATAATCTAGCTTCCTCCTGTCTTAAAAAAATAAATTTAAAAAGTTTTTCATTGTTATTCTGAACTGAGAGAAAATAAGGCAGAAGATGACAAACTGACCTCAGAGCCAGGAAGATGGGTTTGAGGACTGCCTCTGATACACGTTAAGTGACATTGGGCATTCCATTTAACTCCTCGATGCTCTAGACAACTCTGTAATACCACTATATTGCAGATAAGGTGTCTACCTACATTGGTAAAAGGAGTCTCCTTATTAGAGTTCCCTTTATCAATATCACAGGTCCAGTCTCAATCTGATTCTAAACTGCTAACTAATGTGACAATTTCTATATGCAAATAAGAATAGAAAAGGAGGATCACACATACATTTTCAATCTCCATTATGCCTAATTTTAGGGGAAAAGTATATAATACATTCAGCATGTTATTTCCAAAGCTGTCCCACCTATCTGTGCTTCCCTCTGGACGTCTTATGTTTTGTGCAGTTTTTAAATGCTTCACCGATGCTATTTTCATTCTTTTTTTAATCATTCATTATCATTCTTACCCAACTAATTTTTTAAAAATCTCCTTTGTAATCAGTAAATATAGTCAAACAAGACAATTCCTTACATTTGTATGTGTAGATGTGTACATCCATAAATTTATACATTCATACATTTGGACATTAGCTATGCCAAAAAATGTATTTCTCATTCTTCATCTCTAGTCTAAAACTTTTCTGTCAAAACGAGAGAAGTAAGTTTCGTCTTTGGTTCTTTGGGTCCTCCTTGGTCATTGCATTGAACAAAATTCTTAAGTTTTTCACAGTTATTTTTCTTTGCAATGTTGTAGTCATTGTATAAATTGTTCTCCTGACTCTGTTCATTGGTTCCTATGTCCTCCTGTGGTTTCTTGGACAATTCTTCTACAATAATTCTTCTATAATATTCTTCTACAATAATATTCCTTATAAATACCGTAATTTTTTGTTTAGCTATTCCCTAATTAGTGGGCACCCCCTTTGCTTTCAGTTCTTCACTATAACAAAAAGTGCTTCTATGAGTATTTTTGCACATACAGGTCCTTTCTCTCTTTCTTTTAATTCTTTGAGATACAAGCCTCAAAGTAGTATTATTGGGTCAAAGGATATGCACACTTAATGATTTGAGGGACAAGATTCCAAGTTGTTTTCTAGAACGGCTGTACTAATTCACAGCAAGGCCATCTCTAGTCGTCCTAACCTATATCTCACCACTGGACCCAGATGACTCTGGAGGAGAAAGTGAGGCTGGTGACTTTGCATAGCCCTCCCTCACTTAAATCCAGTTCACTTGTGTGTCATGGCATTACCTCATCGATGTCATGCTCCTCTTTGAGAATGAAGGACAAGCAACAACAACTAATTCACAGCTTTACCAATAACAAATTAGTGTGCTTATCCTCCCAAATCCCTTCAAAAAACTGTCATTTTCTTTTTCTTTTTGGGTCATCTTTGTCAGTGCTGGATATGATATTTTAATGGGACCAGAGCCTTAATTTTCATTTCTCTTATTATTAGTGATTTGGAACACTTTTCCCATATGATTGTTGATAGCTTAGATTTCTTCCTTAAATAGCTGTTCATATCCTTTGATCATTTATTTATTGGAAAATGGTTCTTGTTCTTATATATTTGAATCAGTTTTCCTATATACCTTGGATAGCAGACCTTTATCAGAGAAGGTCAATGCAAAGATTTTTTTCCAGTTACTTTTATATCATCAAAGCTGTCCATTTTATCTTCTGTGATTCTCTCAATTTCTTGTTTGGTCAAGAACTCTTCTCCTACCCATAACTGTGAAAGGTCTCTGCTTCCATGCTCTTCTAATTTGTTTATGATTTGACCTTTTATATCTAGGTCCTGTACACCACTTAAAGTTGATTGTGGAATATGATGTGAGATGTTCATCCTGTCTTTCCAGACTGATTTACTCTCACTCCTTCTCACACTCCTCATTTCAGCCAAAATGGTTTAATTGATGCTATCTCTATATAATATCCATCTCTTGTCACTGTGCTTTCACACAGGCTGTCCCTCATGCCTTAACTTCATTCCATTCTCTCTCTGCCTTTGGAATCTTCAGCTCCCTTCAACATTTGGTTCAAGGGCTCTCTGCTGTGGTAAGCCTTTCCTAATTTTCTCCCCTTATACAGTTGTTAGTAATCTCCCCCCATCACTTTGTATATATTTACTTTTCTTGGTACATGTTGCTTCTCCCAAGTTAAGTGTAAATTCCTTGAGGTCTTATTATCCCTAGAATTTAAGCACAATGCCTGACACATAGTAGGCACTCAGCAAATGCTTATTGAATTTTAAAAACATGATCTGCTTTCATCTGCTTTCAGATGATCTAATAACACAAGAATGGAACTTTTAGCATCAAGTTGAATGAACAATGAACATGCCCTTAAAACTGTCAGATAGAAAATGAGCCTCTTTCATTCCAAATTCAAAATTTCTACCAAGTTCCTATAGAATATAAAGACCATAATCAATTTTGTTGATTAAGGTACCTTGGGTACCAGATATGAGGAGGCCAGGTTGACATTTTATTGTAATCTAGCATGAAAATGAGCCATCAGATAGCCTCAAGTGTTTGTTTTTGTTTTTGTTTTTTGAGAGGGAACTCTGTGTCCTCTCATCGTTTTAAAAAAAAACCTGAAAAAACCCTTAACTCTATACCACATTAGCCTTGATGATACGAACTATTAGCAGATTTTTTGAGGCAAGTGTAGCCAACTGTTCACCTTTTCCATTAAAAAATCTAAATAGGATCCAATAGTGCATCTTTTAAAAACTCTGCTTAAGTTGTAAATGCACTATTTCAATGAAGAATCTTGCTATGTGCCATCCAGATAAATATGCAGAGGTCAGGCTTGAACTGGTGTTGCTCACCTGTGGCCTGCATTTGTTTATTTACACTTGAGATTTCTCAAAGAGGAGCCATCAATTTAGAGTCTCCTGGGGAATATTCAGGGAACGTTTGCAAAACATCTACTGGTCTACATAGTCATAACAAAAATGCCTTAAGAGTAACAAGAAAATGAAACCCTCCACTACCTCAGAACAGGCCTCCCTCCGTCTAGGTGGACAAACAGAATGATAACATACAACCAGTATTCTGAGAGTGAAAGTACATGTAAGAAAAAGAATATTGAAGATACTGCTCCTTCCTCATGAAACTCTTCACTTCCAGTGCCTTGAAATTCTCGTCTTCAGAAATATTAGATATTCTATTATTGCTATCAACTCTACAAACTGGGTTGGAAGGAAGTCTGATTATTCCTATCTGAAGAAGTGATGAGTAACAGTGGCAAGGCTCAGTGAGGATAGCAAAGCAGATGTATAAAAAAAGGAGGAAGGAATAGGCTTCCCTAATGTCTATCCTCTTCCCTTTCCCTTCTCCACATCTTCATCAGTAAGGATCTTCCCCTTCAGACTTTATACAATACTTTGTTTTATACCTCCCTCATGTTTTTATCACTTATTTTGTATTACATTTATTGTGTATTACAGTTATCTGTATTTCTGCCTTACTAGTTCCCTGTACCCTTCCTCCCCATTACTAAACTATAAGTTTCTTGAAGACAGGGACTATGTCTTATAAATACTTTGTTTCTTCACATGTCCAATGCACTCAGTCAACAAAGACTTATTAAGTGCCTACTATGTGCCAGGAACTGTGCTAAAAGATGGGGATACAGAGACACAGTAGGTGTTTAATTAATATAGTGGTTGCTAAATGAATGAAATTGGATCTTCTATCTTCCTCATTTCCTACATTTCTCTTGGTACTAGAAGTTGTAGGATGGTTCACAACTGTTTCTGAGAGTTGGCAGAAGCAATGGGAATGATACTTTGTACTAGCTTGAATGGACTGGAAAACCAGGTAAATATGATCCCATTAAAAGCCAAAGTCTTTCTTGGTCAGAACCATTCAAATGGCACCTCACTGTTTCCCAGTCAGGAAGTTAGGGTACTTTGGGGCACCATCACAAAAACATTTGCCAATTTTTTGATGGGGCTTGGGTGGGTCATGGATAGAGATAATCATAATGGGTAAAGGAAAAAGACCTGTTTGAAAAAAAAATATTTATGGCAGCTCTTTTTGTGGTGGCAAAGAATTGGAAATTGAGGGGATACGCATTAATTGGGGAATGACTGAACAAGTTGTGGTATATAATTGTGATAGAATACCATGTGCCATAGGAAATGAAAAGCAGGATGGTTTCAGAAAAACCAGGAAGTTTTATTTGAACTGATGCAACGTGAATTGAGCAGAACCAGGAGAACATTGTATACTCTGACAGCAATATTGTAAGGATGATCAACTGTGATTGACTTAGCTATTCTTAGCAATACAATGATTCAAAACAAATCAGAAGGACTTATGATGAAAATGCTATCCACCTCCATGAGAAACAAAGGAAGGAATTCTGTTCCTACAGGATCAAAAGTACTCCCAGCTTTAAGTGATAACAGAATGTAAGTCAGAGGTGACTGGTTCCAATCAGAGCTGTGACCTAACAGAACCAGACTTCTGTTAAGCCAAAAGGTCAGAAGCTTGTACTCATGCTTAATGAGCTGTTTGAGGGGGAACCTATCAAGTAAGAGAATATGAAGTGAGTAGTTCAGGAGGTTACATCTAGGCAATGGAGAGCAAGAGGGGAAATTCAAATTAGGAACAACATAAAAAGTGTTGCATTTGTCTGAGCAAGTGTAGTCCATTAGGGAGCTACCCATTCACTAGGAATGTAGAGTAAATATAAAATAAAATGACAAGTTGCCTGGCTTCACAACGAGTATTGTTCTTTCTAAAATGAGCACGTCTCTCACACTTCCAGAGAAAGGACTAATGGAGTCTAGATGCAGATTGAAACATACATTTTTACTTGCTTTATTATTCTTGTTTGTTCTGTCTGTTTTCTTTTGCAGTATCTCTAATATGGAAATGTTTTGCATGACTACATGTGTATGATCTACATAAAATTGCTTGCCTTCTCAAGGAGGAAGGTAGGGTGAGAGAGAGAATTTGGAACTCAAAATTTTTAAAAAAAAGGTTAAAAATTTTGGTTTACATGTAATGACAAAAACAAAATAAAAATTAAGTGAAAAAAATGCTCTTTCCTTTCTCCTCCCTTCTTGATTTTATCATAGGTGGAAAAAAATTAGAGAATGTCGCTTTTAAGGAGCTACCCCTCTCTAAGAACAGGAAGAAAGCAATTTCCATTCTAGTTCAGGTTCTGACTCTAAGGTATCTCTTGGACTTTAGGTTCTCACAGCTTCACCATTCCAGTGCCTTAAAAATAATAAGAATTTGGCCTTAACTGTTTGCTTTACAATTTTTCATTTCCCTTTCAAGTGCAATGCAAAGTCACTCTTAAAAAGGAAACCCTTCCCTAGGCCTGGGATCAGTCCAATTACTCCTTCTGGGAAAATTCCCCCAGGACAACAGGACAATGAAAAAACCCTAGGGAGGTCTTTTTTCTTCCCAGAACAAGGCTCTTGAAAACATCAGCATTATCAAGCGATAGTCTTACCCCACTGGCTCATGTCAAGTTGATTAAGTAAGAAAAATGAAATGAGAGAGCAGAAACCAAAAAACGAAGTTATAAATAAGAAACAATCAGTTCCTGTAGTTGCTATTGGTGGGACAGGGATAGGTAGGCACCAGGACCAGGTCTGTATGATGACTGCAGCACCACAGGCTTATTTTTTCACCTTTGGGTGTAAGCAGTGTGTGGTCAAGGTAGTTAGAGATATAGAAAACAAGAACTCATGAAATTCCTGGATAATCCACCCCACCCCCATCTCATTTTAAAAATCTAATAAGCTAATTTCCTTCCCCACAAAACATTTTGCTTTAACATCAGAAATACAGGAGAGAAGACACTTTAGAGAATCCTGTTTTAATAGATGGTTCTATGTAATGAAGCTACTTCCTCTCCTGATAGATGGTCAAAAGGAAGATTTGTAAATCTGGTTACAATAAGCTCTGTAAATTGAATAATTCGCTACAAAGAAAGGCCCCTCTTCACACAATAGTCATTCCATGATTAAAGTATTCACTTCTCTGCCAAGGAAAGAAGAGATAGATATGTTCTCTATAATTTGCTCTGGCTTTATCATTATTAGAGATGCAGCATCACATAGGCAAAAGACTTAGAGTTCAAATGTCACCTATGACCAGAGCTGTAACAAGGGTGAGGTGACTGGGGCTTTGATCAGTGTACCAAAATTTACAGAGTGCTGACAGCAACATGTAAAATATAGCATCAGAAAATAACAGAGTTAGCGAAAATAATTACTTAAGTATCCTGGCTCCATGCTATAGGAGCCTGACTCCATTCTAACCATTTCCTAATGTCTTGGGATCTCTGTTTCTCTCTGATTGGACCTCGTGTCCTGAGCCCTCCCTTTCCATCTTAACTGAATTTATCTTAGAGGACTGATTTTAGGGCACCTTTAATGCTTCTTGTTCGGGATATGTTTTATGGCACTGGAATAGTCCGTTATGCCTGCCTCTGATACTTACCACTTGTCTGACCACAGGAGAGTTATTTAACTTTGAATAATAATATTTGTAGTACTTACCTTACAGGGCTGGTGTAAAGCTCAAATAGCTGAGATACATAAAGCTTAAAGCTCAATAAAATTGTATATATTACTACTGAGAAACAATTGTCTCTCCCCACTCTACTTCGAACATCCCAACTACCTAAAAAAAAAACTTGACTATTGAATCATTTAATGAAACAAGACAGTAAGCTAAGACCCTGACATTTGGCAGAGGCAAAGATGAAGTTTGGAGGTGTTTATATGAAATTGCCCTCTTTCCCATACAGGATTTAGAACCAGAGTTTGGGCGTCAGCCCTTTCATTTCCTGTCAAATCTATTTCACCTCCAAGTTCAGCAGAGTGGGAATATCATTCCTAATAATGTGCTTATTTGATCAAAAGTCCAGTACAATAAATAATGTGGATGCCCTGTGGAATTTGGCATATTGGGATTTGACCTTCCTACTATGTAACAAAATCATCTTATTTTCATTTTGTCTGTACTCTGAGTTGAGGTGCTGAAAAGCAACGAAAACAAACAAAAAAATGGGTAGGCAGGGAAAAGCAGAAAAGAGAACCTGAGACCCAGACTATTTAAGATCTAAGATAAGCTGAATATCAACCTTTGTGCTGAGGTAGTGGCTTATGTTCTACCTGGACAGCATCTGATACACAGAAAGCACCCAGAGAATACAAAAATATAGTTAAATTTGAAAAGGACTTTAAAGATTATCTAGCACAATCCCCTCATTTTAAACGCAAAGAAACAGAGATTAAGTGACTTGTCTAAGGTCACATAGCAAGGTAGCAGCAAAGCCAGGGAGGGACTGAAAAGGTGGCTTCTTGACCACACTCCTTTGTTCCTTCTGTCACACAAACCAGCATCTCTTTTTTAAAAATTTTTATTTAATATGTTTAGTTTTCAGCATTGCTTTTCACAGGAGTTTGAATTACAAAATTTCTCCCCATTTCTACCCCACCCCCATTCCAAGATGGCATATATTCTGGTTGCCCTGTGCCCCAGTCAGCCCTCCCTTCTGTCACCCCACTACCCTCCCATCACCTTTTCCCTTCCTTTCTTGTAGGGCAAGATAAATTTCTACACCCCATTGCCTGTGTATCTTATTT
>CM053622.1:292210201-292307991 GCA_028646595.1 Phalanger gymnotis | reverse complement strand
CTTATTTGATCTCTGCAACAAACTAATGAAGTATAAAATCTATCCAAAACACTAGAGTACTTCCACATATGTACTTTTAGCATCTAATAATGTATTAGTTAAAGTTGTCCTGACCCCTGTTCTGAACCCTATTAGGCAGTATGGTATATAGTGCCATGATCCTCCAAATGTGGTCCAGTCCAAAGGGCATATTTACTGCTCCCTGAGCACAACATCTCATCCCCCATCTCTACTCTTGCAGAGACTGTGTATCCCATATCTGGACTGTATCCCCTTCTCACCTCCACCTCTTAGAATCACTAGTTTCCTTCAAGGCTCAGTCCAGAGCCAACCTCAGTCCAGTAGATGGATCTATCTCAATCCAATCTTAATAGCAATTACTGTCTTTGTATCTCTAGTCCTAGTACGGTGCCTGGCACATAGCAAGCACTAGCTGAAGCAGGAAGGTACCCCAAGGGAATGACCAGAGGTGGCATGTGCCATGTGAGTGCCACCACCACCTACTACTCCTTTCACTCTGATGAAGACAACCCAAAGCCCTGAGCCCCCCAGGCCTTATTTCCACAATGGCTCCTAAAATCTTAATATAGGAGTCATTCCATGGAGAACAGATCTACCATCTTCACCACTAGCAGTGCCAATTGGTGACTAATTGCTAGCAATATACAAGTAAGCATAAAAGCCTGGAAAATAGCAATGCCCTCTAGACCACCAGCCCTGCTCCCACCCCAGGCCTAGAAGCCATCATTCATGGAAGCAACAGCTGTGGAGAAGGGACCAGTCAAACTGAGGCCTTATGGCATTCTGAGGGAGTGACAGAAGGAAGTAAAATATGCCAGGTAGGTCAATTCAATACCATCTCCCTTGAGAATCCAGCAGATACCTTCTAGGACCCCGAGCCCAAGAGCCCCAGAAACAGTAGTGCCCTTAGACCACCAGGCAAGCCCCTATGGCTGACATCCAAAGAATCAGTTCCTGTGGAGATTCAACCTAGCAAATCTTTCTACAAATGTTACAGCCCCTAAATCCTCAGAAGCCACAAACATTCATGATCCAGAAAAGATCTTGCCACCAAATGTAGTGTAGCGTTTTGTACAAATTGTTGTTCAGTCATGTCCAACTCTTTGTGCCCCCATCTGGGGTTTTCTTGGCTGAGATACTGGAGAAGTTTGCCATTTCTTTCTCCAGCTCATTTTACAGATGAGGAACTGAGACCAATAGGCTTAAGTGACTTGCCCAGTGTCACATAGCTAGTAAATGTCTGAAGCTGGATTTGAGCTCAGGTCCTCCTGACTCCAAGTCTGGCACTCTATCCACTTACCTAGCTGTCTGCTTTGCACATACTAAGCACTTAATAAGTGCTTTCTCATTTATTAATAAATACTTGTCAACTAGCCTCTCAGAAAAGCCATTCCCAGGTCCTGGATCCCTAAACATTTGGCTAAGAGCTTTACAAATATTATCTCATTTCATCCCCACAACAATCCTGGGAGGTAGGTGCTATTATTATCCCCATTTTACAGTAGAGGAAACTAAGGTGGACAAAGGTTCGATGACTTGCCCAGGGTCACACAGCTAGTAAGTGTCTGGGGATGGCCTGGTGGTGATTTGAAATCAGACCTTCCTGATGCTAGGGCCATTACTTTTACAATTACATGTAAAAACAGTCTTCAATATTCACTTCTATAAGATTTTGAGTTCCAATTTTTTTTCTCCCTCCCTCCTTCTTCTCCCCCCTCTCCAAGACAACAAGCAACCTAATATAGGCTATATATGTATAATCATATCAAACATATTTTCACATTAGTCATGTTGTGAAAGAATCAGAACAAGAAGGAAAAATCATGAGAAAGAAAAAACACAAAGAGCAAATAGTATACTTCAATCTGCATTCAGAGTCCATAGTTCTTTCTCTGGATGCAGATGGCATTTTCCATCATGAGTCTTGGAATTGTCTTAGATCCTTGCATTGCTGAGAAGAGCCAAGTCTATCAAAGTCAGTCATTGCACAGTACTACTGTTATTGTGTATGACGTTCTTCTGGATGTGCTCACTTCACTCAGCATCAGTTCATATAAATCTTTTCGGGTTTTTCTGGAATTTACCTGTTCACCATTTCTTATAGCACAATAGTATTCCATTACATTCATAAACCACAGCTTGTTCAGCCATTCTCCAATTGATGGACATCCACTCAATTTCTAATTCTTTGCCACCACAAAAAGAGCTGCTGTAAATATTTTTGTACATGTGAGTCCTTTTCCCTTCTTTGTGATTTCTTTGGGATACAGACCTAGTAGTGGTACTGCTGGATCACAGTTTTATAGCCCTTTGGGCATAGTTCCAAGTTGATGTCCAGAATACTTGGATCAGTTCACAACTCCACCAACAATGCACCAGTGTTCCAATTTTCCTACATCTTCTCCAACATTTATCGTTTTCTGTCAAATTACCCAATCTGATAGGTACCCAATCTGAGGTGGTACCTCAGAGTTGTTTTCATTTGTATTTCTCTAATCAGTAGTGATTTAGAGCATTTTTTATATGACTATGGATAGCTTTAATTTCTTCCTCTGAAAATTGACTGTTCATACCCTTTGACCATTTATCAGTTGGGGAATAACTTGTATGTAATTTATAATCTTAGAGAGTGACCTGGTGAGTAGTTGAATATGACTACTGAAAGGTCCAGTAGGCATTTGTGTTAAGGAACTAGAGTTGAGGCAGGAGGGCATGACTAGAATGCAGAATTGAAGGTCATCAGCACCAAGGCAATGGGAATCTTGAAAAATGGGGGAGCAGTGCTTAGAGAAGACATAGAGCTAAAGACCGATCTTTGAGAAACACTCATAGTAAAGGTCAAGAAGAAATCAATGCAGGAAGATAATCAGTATCACAGTAGCATCACAGAAGCCAAGAAAGGTGGGAAGTTAAAGAAGAAAGGGATGACCAATGGTAACAGATGCAGCAGAGAGATAGACTGAAGAGATGAGGATTTGACAATAAAGATGTCACTGGTGACTTACAGCGAAAGTAGTTTCTGCTGAAAACTAGACAGGAAATTGAAAAGGGGTAAGAATGGGGATCAAATCTGAAGTGGATGTATGCCACTTGATTGGGAAATTTAGCTGTCCAAGTAGGAGAAAAAGTACAGAAAATTTATTTTGGTGCCAATGACCTCTGAACTCAAGCCAGCAGGTGGGAAGAAGTCAGTGCAAAGGGAAGGACTAAAGAAATGAAGTACATGAAGGTCTTGGGGAAAGAGCATGGTAACCTATAAAAAGCACCGGCTGTAGAAACTGAGCATTCACCTGAGACTCACCCGGCTTCCAGCCCTTTCAGACCTCTCTGCCTGACAGGTGTACCTACTTAATCCCCTAGCTGTAGGCTTAGCCCAGTCTCATACTGTGGAAGTGATCATGGCCCTAGGGGAGGGTGTGTTTATATTGGGGACAAGGGAGGGAGAAGGATAAAGGAAGCTGACAGTTTAAGCGGTCTGGCTCAGCACTGAATAATTTATTCTTGTTGCACATCCTGTTCAGATCTTAGTGACCCAGTTTGCCAGTTGCTGGGTTCTTACTCCTTGTGATCTAGTCTCTCACAGGACGTGTCTTAGTCCCCTTCCTGGTCCCCAGTCCATGAACTCAGTTAACCTGGTGGCCCTGCCTTCCTGTGTCTAACAACAACTTTAGGATGGTGTTCATTGCTTAACCTTTATGAACTTGGCAGCCAGGTGAACATTTGTCTAATGCGTGTCTATTAGAGTTCCACTTATTTCCTGGCCATTCAGACTTTGGCTGATTGCCTAATCAACAGATTAGCCTGACATTCCAGACATTGGACTTTGCATCAATCTTGGTTTATGGTCCTGGAATTGCAGCCTGTCCTTTCACCTTGAACTTTGGGGAAGCTAGGTGGGTACAGTGGATAGAGCACTGAGCCTAGAGTGAGAAAGATTCAAGTTCAAATTCAGCTTTAGACACTTACTGGCTGTGTGATCCTGGGCAAGTCATTTAACCTGTTTGCCTCAGTTGGGGATAATAATAGCACTCACTTTGTAGGGCTGATCAAATGAGATAAAATTTGTAAAATGCTTAGCACAGTATTTGACACATAGTAGGCACAATATAAATGTTTATTCCTTTTCCTTTCCCTTCCCCTTGTACTGATTTCCAGGACTTGGATGTTTTCTTGCCTATTGGCCCTCGTGCACATCTGTTGATTAAGGGCCCCTTGGGCTCTCTCTGACCTTGTGGACTTTCTAGGATTCCTAGTTCTAACTTTCCTTCCTCTGTCTGGCCTGGCTTACTACCACCTGACCCCAGTTATTGCAACTATATCCAGTGCGCCATGCTGACTCCCTTGTAAAGGTCCTGAAAATGGTCATGATGGGGTGCTGGGGTGCTTGTACTTAGACCCTAACTCTAACAGCCTCTGCTTGGGTGCCTGTGCCTGAACCCCAGTTCTAAAACACATTCTATTCTAGGAAGTTTCTCTCTAGCTAAAGGGCAGAGTGCCTCAGCTTATCTCTGCTCCTTCCTCAGTAAGCAGCTATGCCTATCTATACATTGATTCCCAGTTGCTGATAATTGACTGTACATTGAGTCATGACTATATTTGCTACTTACTGACCTTTATAATATGTATCCTAGGCATAGTATTTTGTCTAACAAAACATTAGATAAGAAGCTACATAGAGATTCCCCTTTAGCTCTGACCAATAGTAAACTCAGTGACATTTCACAGTCAAAACCACACCCCCTAATAGTCCCCATTGGGCTATTTCCCAGTGAACTCTGGGTAATATGCCTGCAGTAGATAATAAAAGTGCATGTTCCTTTAAGAACTGACCACCCCTTAACCACTCCCTAATCCCACCCCAAAACACCTAATTGACATATTTCACCCCTAAATCTCTTACAAAAGCTCTCCCTGCACCCCTCTAAGGTTGCAGGTTCCCTAAGAACTCTTGTCCACTGTAAAGTGTAATAGATCTTTGCCAACTTGACTTAGAGAATGCTTGGGTCTGTGAATTCATTCCAGGCGACCTTGCCCTGGGAACTTTGGTTTGGGAATTCCTACATCCCTGGGTTTCTTTTCTCCCTCAACAGGCATGAAGTAGAAGTTCTTAACCCTTTTTGTCAGCGGACCCCTCTGGCAGTCTGGTGAAGCCTATGAACCCCTTCTCAGAACAATGTTTTTAAATGCACAAAATAAAATACCCAGGACTACAAAGGAAACAGATTACAATGAAATATATTTATTAAAACATTAAAGAATAAATTCACATACCTCAGATTAAGAACCCTTAGCTCTGTACACATTGATCACATTAAGGACCCCAGTAAAATTTAAAATGCACACATAGATTATAACTCTACTGTAGCATTTATTTGATCTATCTAAAATTAATGTTGGCTATAATAAACATTAATGAAATGGGTTCTAATACTATCAGTAAGTAGTTGAGCGTCCTTGGACACATCTCTTTACCAGTCTGAATCTCAGTTTCTTAATGAAGAGTTTGACTAGCACAGCTTCTGAAGTTCCTTCCTGCTCTGATAGTCTATGATTCTCTTCGCTTGATAACTTTGCATGCTTTCTTAGAAGAGATTTTTTCTTTTTTTTTTAAATTTTTTTTGGAGGGGGGAGGCAAAGGCAATTGGGGTTAAGAGACTTGCCCAAAGTCACACAGCTAGTAAGTGTGTCAAGCATCTGAGGTTGGATTTGAACTCAGGTCTTCCTGACTCTAGGGCCGGTGCTCTACTCACTGCACTACCTAGCTGCCCCTCAAATCTTGTCTCTTTTTGCATCTTTTTTTTTTAATCTCCATCCACCAATGGAAGCAAGACAGGTTTGAAGGAGAAATGAAGTCACAAGGAAGAACATATGTGGAAGAGGACAACCATACTTCTTTGCATTGGCGATGATTAGAGGAGTTTACAGGTTAGCTCAGAGGTTCTTAAGCCTTTTTGGTTCAACAACTCCTTAGTAAATCAGTAATTTTTTCAGTGTCGCTAGGTCAAAAGAAATACTAACAATTCCAGTTATTAAGTAGTTAGGTTGAAATTTTAAAATAGCCTGCAGTGCCCCAGTGGGTTCCTGGCAGCACCAGGTGCTGTGGTGCACATTTTGGCAACTGTGGAGTTAATTGTATATTCAATCCAAGTCTGTCTGTTGCTCTCTTACATCAACTGGTCTGGAATTCACCTCTTTATCCCTCCCACTCCCAAACTCTTGGGCCAATGCCCAGGTGCTGTTCAGCTGTGAAAGTGTAGAAAGGATGAATAAACGCCTGTTGAGAAGTGAAATACAGGTGTCAATTAATTGGTGAATTAATTCATTAAAAGAAGAAGTGAAGGAAAAAGCAGGGCCTGCAAGGGTACTAGCCAGCTGAGCACTGGACATAGACTCAAGAAACCTGGGTTTGAGTTCCACATCTGTCACTTACTAAGTAATCTTGGGCAAGTCACTTCGATCTGAGTCTGTTCTTCATCTATAAAATGGAGATAATGCTTTCGCTATCTATTTCTTTTTTATTTGTTAATTTATTTATTTTTAGTTTTCAGCATTTACTTCTATAAGTTTTAAATTTTCTCCCCCCCTCTCTCTGCTCCCTCCCCAACAAAGCCTGCAATTGGATATAGGCTCTACATATACATTGCTATTAAACATATTTTCACATTAGTCATGTCATATAGAATTATAACGAATGGGAGAAACCATGAGAAAGAAAAAACAAAACAAAACAAAATAAAAAGAAAATAGTCTACTTCTCTTTACATTCTGATTCTGTAGTTCTTTGTCTGGATGTGGATGGGATTTTCCCTCATGAGTCCTTTGGAATTGTTTTAGGGCCTAGCATTGCTGAGAAGGGCTAAGTCTATCAAAGTCAGTCATTGCATACTATGGCTGTTACTGTTTCACTACCTATTTCACAGAGTTATTGTGAGAAAAATGTTTTTAACAATAAATAAATGTAAACTTTTTAAAGCTATGTATTAAAAAAAAGAAACAACTGAATTGTATCTAAGTTACAGTTCAGGCACAGGAGCGTCGGCCCCCTTCTCTTGCGCCTCCATGTTAATGGCGGTAGCGGTTGCCGAAGTGGGACTCTAAGCCGGCTTCAAAGGCAGCAGCTTTTTCTTTCGGCTTCCGTCTGCCCCTTCCAGCATGTCTGTTGTGCCGCCCAACCGTTCGCAGACGGGTTGGCCCCGGGGTGTGAACCAGTTCGGGAACAAATACATCCAGCAGACCAAGTCTCTCATCCTGGAGCGCACCATCAACCTGTACCCACTTACAAATTATACCTTTGGTACAAAAGAGCCCCTTTATGAAAAGGATAGTTCTGTGGCAGCTCGGTTTCAGCGGATGCGTGAAGAATTTGACAAGATTGGAATGAGGCAGATTGTAGAGGGTGTTCTGATTGGGCACGAGCACAGGTTACCCCATGTGTTACTTCTGCAACTGGGCACAACTTTTTTCAAGCTATCTGGTGGTGAACTTAATCCAGGAGAAGACGAAGTAGAAGGACTCAAACGTTTAATGACAGAGATACTGGGACGTCAAGACGGTGTTCTGCAAGATTGGGTCATTGATGACTGCATTGGTAACTGGTGGAGAACAAATTTTGAACCCCCACAGTACCCATGTATTCCAGCACATATTACAAAGCCTAAAGAGCACAAAAAACTCTTTTTGGCTCAGCTTCAAGAAAAAGCCTTGTTTGCAGTCCCCCAAAATTACAAACTGGTAGCTGCGCCACTGTTTGGATTATATGACAGTGCACCAGGATATGGACCTATCATTTCCAGCCTTCCTCAGCTTTTAAGCAGGTTCAATTTCATTTACAGCTGAATTCCTGAGCCGTGGAAGAGTAAAAGAAGCCGTCTCTGTGAGCACAGCTATGCAATGTAGAAGAATAAACAGAACAGGAAGTTTCTTTTTGTCTCCCCCCCCCCATTTTTCCTGAAATTGCCTCATACTTTATATTGTTTGCATAGTAAAGTGAATCTGAAGAACTGTCCTAGATAGTGGTGTAAACAAATATGATAATGTATATTTCATTTTTGGTTCTACCCATACTTTTTGTACAAAATTAAACAAAGTGGACCTGTAAAAAAAATAAAATATAGTTCAGGCACAGTATTAGAGAAGATCCAATTTGCTTTCTGTAGCAGCTTCCTGGATTCTTTCCTGGAGCTGGTGGTTTCAGCAGCCAGGAGGCAATAAACAGTTCTTAGATGCTTTAAAAGTAGCATAAATAAAAGGACATTGCATTATAGAAGGAGCCCTGAGCTATCAGTCAGAAGACCTCAGTTCTGATCCTAGCTATGCCAATAATTTGCCATAACTGCCAAAAATGAATCACTTAATCTTTCTGTCTCAATTTCCCCATCTTTGCAATGGAAATGATAACTATCTGCCTCCCTATGTCACTGGGTTTTGTTTGGATATCAAATGAAATAACTATGTGAAAATTATTTCAAAAGTAAAAGGAAGAGCTCAGAATGGATGATCTTTAAGATGCTGCCTGGTTCTATAAGATCACAGACCTAGAGTTGGAAGAGACCCCAAAGACTATGCCAGCTCAAATGTCTCATTTTACAAATGAGGAAACTGAGGCCCATAGAGGCAAGGTGCAATGATTTGCCCAAGGTCACAGAAAAGCAAGTGTGGCAAAGCCAGAAGTCAAACACCTAGCTCCTCAACCACCGAATCCAGGGTTCTTTGTATTGTCTCTATGATTCCAAGTATAACAAGATATATAAACAAACACACATAACACTGTACTAGATGGCCTCTCGGCTCAAAGACTCTATGATAACACAAGGGAAAAGGAAGAGAAGGGTAGTGACCTCTCTGGTTGCCATCTTTGAGAAGCTAACTGATAGTGTAGTCTAAGAGAAGAACACAATCACGGTTGAGAAACCATATATATCCACTGCTATTCCATCTAGGAAAGAGAGGTTCAGACTAATACTTCTTTCCAGTCAAGTTGATTTTTATAAATCAACACAATCCTTTTTGTATATGTGTGCTGTTTAAGGCAATTCATCTTTTAAGACAGAGATAAAGAGATGACATTCCATAAAAGTGAATGAGAATATTTCCTGACACCCTTCCCCCCCAATTAATCAATCAATACAAATTAATTAGGCATGTATTCTGTACCAGCCCCTGTTCTAGGCATTGAGGATACAAATGCAAAAGTGGAACAGTTCCTGACCAGAAGCTTACAGCCCAATGGGACCAGCAACATGAAATATATAGGTGTAGCACCCCACTGGCTTTCTCCTCAACTTGCATTCACACTCAAAGTTTGAGTTCCCAGGGGGCAGCTGCTACTCCAAGGTTTAAGGGTATCTACCCCTAAAACTATAGCTCAGAGACCCCTACCAGAGGGGATGTCATCAGCAACCTCTCTGTGTTCTTAGCAAAGATATTAACATATCATCATAAAAGCAGCAGCTACAAAATATTCTCCTATAAACCTGGGGCACACTGTCCCACTCATACACACAGTGTCCACAAGAAGAGTGGGTATATCCTTATGATGGTAGCATATAATGGTAGTAAGGCACAAATATAAGGAAGGTGTGTGGTGAACATCAGTCGCAACACTGGAACTAGGTGGGCTGGAAGATCTCTCTCCCAGGAAAGTCTTCTCTGCAGCTCAACTGGAGCTTGCCAAGGCTGGCTCTCTTCTAAGTCCACAACTTTCTCTCTTTCTCTGCTGCCAAGAGTCACACTCCTTGAAGCTGCTGCTGATCTTAAGTGATAGATATCTCTATATCCATTTCTGTTTGGAGAGTACGTCTCTGCTCCTTTAAATGGGCCTCAAACTCTCTCGAGCTGGATGGGCTGCCTCCTTCTGGGAAAGTAGCTCCCCTGCTAGATGACGTGGTCAATGCAGGTAGAGGGCAAGGGAGTGGAAAGAGAAATCTCCCTCCTAGGGGTTTCTTCCACAGGCAGCCCAACTGACAGGCTGTAGAACTCTGTAATTGAGCTCTAGGGTTTTGCTTCCCCATTCCCAATTTCTCTTCCCCTCATCAGGTGTGATCAATTTGTTCATCCCTCCTAATTTGATAGGACAGGATGGTGTTCCTACTCCCTAAAGGGATCGCCAGTTATTAACATCTTGTTACTACATCATCGCCTCTTCTTATATAACTTCATCTCATCACTACATCAATTGAACAGGGGGACAGGTGAGTTAGACTTCTTTCTTCCACGGCAGACAGAAAATAGATACAAGATCAGTCAGGTGGGGTGGGATAGGACTGCTAGGTGATGCAGCGGATGGAGTGCCAGCCCCAGGGTCAGGAGGACCTAAGTTCAAATCTGGCCTCAGACGCTTACTGACTCTGTGACCTTGGGCAAGTCATTTAACCCTTTTTACCTCAGTTTCCTCATCTGTAAAATGAGCTGGAGAAGGAAATGGCAAATGGCTCCAGTGTCTTTGCCAAGAACCCTCCCCATCCCACTCCCCCTGCCCTCCCAAAAAAGATCAGGAAGAGCCGGACATGAATGAACAGCAACAATAAAAGAGAGGCACTAGCCAGAAGGGGAAGGAAAGGCCTCATATAGAAGGTGACTCAAGTTGAGCTCTGAAGGAAATGAGGGATTATAAGAGGAAGAAGTGAGAGAAAGGGCATTCCAGGCATGGAGGACACTCAACAGTTATGCAAGTGGAGCCTAAGCTGTGGAACAGAGGTTCCCAAACTTATTTGGCCTACAGCCCCCTTTAAAAAAATTACTCATCACCCCCCTGCAAATCTACTTTCTTTAATCCTTTTAACTTTTTAAAAAAAATTTGCACCATTTTAAAAGAATATAAAATATATATTTTAAAAAATGATACATCTTAAATTTAATAGTTTATTATAAATTTGTGGGGGTTTTCCTGCATTAAAATTTTGATGATACAATATTTCATCATGTAACTGTACAGTATCGTATTGTAAACAAGTCATTACATGTACATATTCCTGCTGGTGCATGTTGGACTTCCCAGCAATGGGAGACATGCTCGCCTGACAACACTTGGTTGTTAAGACTTGTCATCGGACTTGACCACTGATCAGTTATAACTTGCATTTTGTGTATTTTTTTGGAAAATAATGTAATCACTACAACTTTAACTCTGTTACACAAGAGATGAAACATGTACAGGTTTTCAAAATTTTTTATCTTCTCTTCTTATGTTTCTACCACCCCCTGATTTTTATCCAGTGCCCCCCCTCAATTGCACCGGAGGCTACTACCAGCCCCCCAACTTACCCCACCCCCATTCCAGTGCCCTACTGGGTCAGTATCACCCACTTTGGGAACCTCTGCAGAAGGTCCCACCAAAGTAGAAAATCTTTGAGGAAGGGCCTGGAGGTGGTCGTCTGGATCAGGCTAGCTAGGTGTGGAGAAATAGAATTAGAGAATGTGAATTCTTTATGGAATCAGAGGATCATCGCTGTAGGTCTGGAAGGGACACTGGTTAACGGTTTTCTTTTTGGCCTCAGTGACTCATTGAATCATCTAAACTATTTCAGTATTCTCTTAAATAACTGTATTCTTTTACTTCCCAACTTCCCTCCCCCCAACACAAAGTGACATCCAGCTTTATGGAAGATACCATGCAGGTCATCTACTACAGCACATTTGAATCCCTCCTTGTTGGTCCTTTTACAGCCAATCCTACTTCAGGCCTCCGGAGTTCTTGCCCTCCACAATAGCTCTAAGGTCCACAGGGGATATGTCACTGGGACAGCCAGAGAGCCTGCTTTCAGACATGCTTTTTTACGTAAATAAACAAATCAATTAAGTAAGGTGAGCACAAGGTTCACTTTTGAAAGACAAGAACTCACAGCATAGGGAACTATACAAAATGCCATTTTAGAAACAGAGCAACTGAATCAAAAAGCCAGGATAGATTTCCTTCTTGCATAGTAGTATGAAAGTCCCTTCTAAGTTCCCAGGCTGGCAGAAATGCACCCCAGTGTTACAAAACCTGGGCTCCAAAGACCCATAAATTTTCAGAGCAATGAGAAAGTTGTTCTTAGTCACTATGTCACAATACCTGGAAATGGAAGGGCAATTCAGGACAAAGTACGTAACTCAGCTCTGGAATTCCCGGAGAGCTTAAGTCACAATAACAAAAAACTTCTTGTGTTTCTCTGTATGTGTGTTTGTGTTTTAACTTAATATACATTGTCTTATTGGTAGTACCAAATAATGGGGCTTTTCTGTTAACATTTAAAGGGCATGACAGGTAATCAGGTGATTTTTAAAAAATATTTCATTCTTTAACCTTGTTTCTATTCATTCAAGGAGAAGACTTCCCCTACCTAATCAAAGAACAATAGCGTGTTGAATTTTTGATTTTACCATGAAAAATACTATTTTATATGGATGTTTTGTGCATAGGCTGGGCTGAGGGAAGCAGAGGGCAGAATTGAGCAGAGGATATGATGCACCACACAGGATTTAAGGGCTGATCTGCTCTAGCTGGGGATAACCACTGCTGACACAATGACTGAACTTTAGATGGGCACAGCTACTCCTCCCTTTCTCAGCCATCCCCTCCCTCACCATGTGTCCTTCTCTCATTCCAACTTTTGTTTCTGGGCCAAACTGAGTTAGTCAAGAGGGAACAAGGGAAGCCCAGAGTAAAGAAATGCATTGAATGCCCAAGAACCTGATCCTATCCAGACTTTTCAGTCCAAGTCTTAAAACACTATACCAACAATGGCAAGGGTGAGCCTCCTGATATATTTCATATTGATAAGGACTCCCTACCCTGATATATATCTCTTTTACTTGTTGGGTGCTTCCACAATTTCCTTTAATTAAGAATAAGGCTGCAAACTGATTCTATAATCAAAGATCAAAATTAAATGCAAATAGATTAACAGATTGGCCCTACAGTGTTAATGAATGATAACAGTTTTCTGAAGAGCTGGTCTGGATGGAAAGAAAGCACTGGGGGCCTGAATGAGATAAGGAAGGGATCAAAGGAGCAAAGAGGAGATGAAACTGAGGGGTGGGACCCAGCAAGTTTCACTCTTTGGTGAAAATTTGTTTTCCCATTTCTGTTCATTCAGGGAGAAGACAAACCCCAAAGTTAAGCATGTTAAAATGTTTGTATAGAATCTTCACAGAGGGAAATACCTGTAGGTATGTATATATGTGCATATATACATACATACATGCATACGTATACATGTGTATATATACACATATATACATACATATGTATATATACACATATGCAAGAAAAGGGCTAGAGAAGATCATAGACTCCCAGATCTGGAAATGTGAGGGACCCTGGGGGTGATCTAGTCCAACCCTCACATTTTGCAAATGAGGAAAAGTCATATGGGTATTGACAGGAGAGGAACCTGGGTCTTCTGACTCCTAATTCGCTGCTCTTTTCACCACCCTGTTGATCTCCTGGGTCTACTTCTTAGCTCCTGGGAGCCAATCCTCTGAACCCTACTTCATTCAGGTTGTTACTTCAGAATGAATTCTAGATAAAATTCTCAGGTTCAAACACTATGCCAACTGCATGGTATGGAGATTGTGAGCTAAGGGAGGGTCTTTTCTTTGCCATATGGACAAGGGTTAGGTTGTAAAACAAGTATCCTCCCAAACTTAGATGGGAGGCAAGCATGATCATTACGGTTTAAAGCAAGGGTAGGGAACCTTGGGCTTCGAGGCCACATGTGACCTTCTAGGTCCTTGGTTATAGCTTTTTGACCAAGTCCAAGAGATTTGTTCTGTGAAGTTTGGATTCAGTCAAAGGGCCACACTTGAGGACCTAGAGGGCCACATGTGGCTTCAAGGTTGTAGGTTCCCTGAGCCAGTTTAAAGAAAAGAACTGCAGCAATTCAATTCTATTTAATAACAGTAACTATACATGCAAGAAATTGTGCTAGACAACAGAAAGAACAAAAACAAAGAAATAGTTGCTGAGCCCAACTCCCAAATCCGTGCATTTGCCCTGCCTGTCCCCATGCCTGGAATGCTTGTCCTTCTTACCTCAGTCTCTCAAAATCTCTACTTTCATTCAAGACTCATCTCCAGCACCACTTTTTGCATGAAGTCCTACCCCTGTGCCTCAAACTGGTAATGTTTGCATGAGGTCTTACCCCTGTGCCCCAAACTTGCCCATCAAGGTTCCCTAATATATGCTTGGATGTGTTTCATATATATCATACATATGTATGTTCACTTCCAGTTAGAAAATAAGCTCCTTGAGGGCAGAGGCTGTTTTGCTTTTGTTTTTATATGTCTAACATCTAGTATAGTACATGGCAACTATTGTTTAGTCATGTGTGACTCTGTGATCCCATGGACCATAGCATGCCAATACTATCCATAGGGTTTTCTTGGCAAAGATACTGAAGTGATCTGCCATTTCTTTCTCCAATGGATTAAGGCAAACAGAGGTTAAGTCATTTGTCCAGAGTCACACAACTAGTAAGTATCTGAGGTCAGATCTGAAGTCAGGTATTCCTGCTCCAGGCCCAGTTCTCTACCCAATAAGCCATCTAGCTGCTCCCATCTAGCTGCTCCCATCTAGCTGCACCTAGTAGGTATTATTATTGATTGAGGGAATGCAACACATAGTGCTGGGGACTGGGACATCCTTTCCCACTTATTTTCCCTTCCTAAACCCACCCCAAAGCCATCCAGGCTGTGGAGACAGCAGGAAAACCTACCAACACCAGTACCCTTCCTTTCTTGACTTCCTTTTTGGTCCCTCCCTGGTAGGGACCCCATTTGGGCAACATGATGTCACACCACTTGATAAGATTGGGAGTCACTAATTATGGTGATAAGAAGACCCACCAGGTCTTCCCATCTGCTCACTTCTATTCGAGATGTTCTTAACATTGGTTTTGTTTTTGTTTTTGGTCATGGGCTCTTTTGGCAATCTAGTGAAAATTTTAGACCTCTTCTCAGAATAATGTTTTTAAGTAGTTGAAAGAAATGCCAAATTTCAGTCAGAAATTAATGAAAATAAAGATGTATTTTTTTTCCATCCAAGTTTGTGGATGTCTTGAAATGTGTCCACAGATCTGTTAGGGGGTCTGTGGATTCTACAGAGGTTCTTAAGAACCTGGGAGGCTCCAGGTGATTATCATTATCGTCTACAGCAGCCTATGGATCCCTGGGTCTTGCCATCTGCCCTGCCCTGAAATTTCTTTAGATGTTGTTTCTCCCAATTAGAGTATGAGTTCCTAGACAGCAAGTATTGTCCTAATTTTTCTATTTGTATCCCTAGAGCTTAGTACAGGGATTAGCACAAAGTAAGCATTTAATGAATGTTTGTTTACCCATCCATTTATCCATCCATCCATCCATCCATCCATCCATTCATTCATCCATACCAAGGAAATTAAACAGAAACCTTTTTACCCTTTTACCTTCATACCCAAATCTCCATCTCTTGCCCTGTATGCCTGGTATACACCCTACTCAATCTTACCTCTTAGAATTCCTACCTTCCTTTAATACTCAGACCAAAAGCCACCTTTTAAAATGGTCTTTCCAAATCCTCTAGTTGCAAGTGTCTCACCCCCCAATAATATATCTATTTTTCATCTGCTTATATATGTCTGCCTCATTTATAGTTTATCCTATACCATAGATAGTAGGACCCTTAGTTTCTCTGGTCCTCGGGGTTCTCATAGGTGTAATGAAAGGACTGGAGTAGATGATCTCAAAACTCCCTGTCAGATATAAGATTTTGAGGTTCTAAACTGTGTATTACTGTTACTGGTATTGCTAAGTTCATATTTATAAGACTACACTCAT
Source organism: Phalanger gymnotis (assembly GCA_028646595.1). Lineage (NCBI taxonomy): Eukaryota > Metazoa > Chordata > Mammalia > Diprotodontia > Phalangeridae > Phalanger > Phalanger gymnotis. The sequence goes on along the minus strand of CM053622.1, from coordinate 292,292,175 downwards.
AAGTTTCTCATACATGATTATGAGAAAAGCTAATTTATATCCCCTATGGGAAAATTGTTTATTTCCATTTCCCAAGCCTTTTGTATCCATAGGACAAGGCAGAAACAAAGGAAAATAAATTCTAGGACTTCAGATTCTCAGCCTAGTTCTCTAATCTCAAGCCTTAACTTGAATCATCAGGTCTGTACTAGATGAACAACTTGCTTCTAAATCCCTAAATTCACTTGTTTGTCTCTATCATCTATAGAGACAATCAAAGGACAGTTATTCATTAGCAAGGATGAATACTGGAGGAATTCCATCACCAAGCGGTTGTTTTATTATCATTGTCATTTGTTTTTGGGGTCCAGAACTGTGATTTCATTGGTTTAGAGAACTCCCAGTGAAGAAATTTCCTCTACTACTGCAGATTGGAAATCATTCCCCAAATTCTAGTTTAGAGAGTCTCCTGGGGCACTGAGAGATTCCGTGACTTGTCCATAGTCACACAGCTAATATGCATTAGAGGAGAGAGACTTTAACCTATATCTTTCTTAATCAACACCAATCACCCTGCCTCTCATGCAAAATAGGGATTTTTCCTTAAGATTAGTACAAGCTTACTTTATTGAACTGCCCTCATCATTTGTATGAGGTAGGCTGTGAGTAGATGTTGCTGATCTTCAGCTATTTCAGTTATGTCTAACTCTTTGTGACCCCATTTGGGATTTTCTTGGCAAAGACACTGGAATGGTTTGGCATTTCCTTCTCCAGCTCATTTTACAGATGAGGAAACTGAGGCAAATAGGGTTAAGTGATTTGCCCAGGGTCACACAGGTAGTAAGTGTATGAGGCTGTATTTGAACTCATGAAGAAGAGTTTTCCTGATTCTAAGTCCAGGGCTCTATCCACTGGGCCTCTGTGTGGTTGAGTAAATAGCTACTCACCTGATGTGAGTAGATATTATTAATAATATTATCTTCATTTCACAAAGGGGGAAGCTGAACAAAAAACAGTGACTTGTTCAGCCTGATTTTCTAGCCTGGAAGCTCCACAGCATCATAAAAGGAGAGAAAGGAGAAGGAGAAGAGAGGATGGAGAAGCACAGCTTGAAGATGAGATCCCTTGCAGACACATTCCAAAATATAAGTATTTCATATTCATAAATGATACAGGGAGAAGAGCTTTTGGAGAAGACTGTATTATAGGTAATAGAACCATTCTTATTTTCCAGATAAGGAAACAGGAGCCCAGGGAAGGGGCTCAAGCTTACACAGGTGACCTGAAGAGAGGCAAGAATTTAACCTAAGGTCTTTTGACTTCAGATCCAGTGTTCTTTCCACTAAGCCATACTTTCACCTCCTCAAATTTTGAACTTTGGGTCAGATTAGCTCCCTAAATCCCCTATTGTTTGAGTTGGGCTGACTGAGTAAGGCCAGCTCCCAATACACAGGCTCCAAATTATACTCCCCCATTTACAGCAGATGATTCAACCTTCAACTTCCCTTACTTTCATCCTTCATGTCCATTAAGTTGCCAAGTTGAGTCTACATCCAAGTCTGTCCCCTCCTCTCCACTCACTCAGCTTTAATCAGCTCTTGGCCGACTATTGAAAAAGCCTTCTAATTAGAATCTCTGCCTCTAGTTTCTTTTCTAGATGATCCATCTTCATAGGAATACCAAATTAATATTTGTAAAGCACAGATCTCACCATGTCATTCCCCTGCTTAAGAAGCATCAGTAACAACGATATTGTTTGAAGAACAACTTTGAGTGACTAAGTCATTTTGACTATTATAAATAACAAAATTAACTACAAAGGACATATCTATGAAGGAAGATGCTATCTGCATTCAGAGAGAGAACTGATAAATAGAAGTATGCATAGAATTATATATATATGTATGTATGCACATATTTGTATCTAATGGTAGCCTTCTCTAGGGTGAGGAAAGGAAAGAAAAAAATAGTAACTTTATTATATATATTATTGTAATAATATATTACATAATATGTATTATATAATTATATAATGTGATATATAATTATATAATACATAATAATATATATTATATAAAGAATAGCAATAGATTTACAATTTCATGTACAATCATCTTTTTTTTATTCCATTATGTTATGGAAATGTTTGTTTTATTTCTTAAGTTCGGAATAAAATAAATAAAATTTAAAACAAAAGAAGCATCAATAACTACCTACTGCCTCTAGGATAAAGTATAAAGTACATTTTTGGCATTTAAAGCCCTTCACAATCTAGCTCTAGACTGACTACCTTTCTGGGCTTAGTGCTGATTTCTTTTCCTTTAGATTCTCTATATTCCAGGCAAACTGGGCCACTGTGTATTGTTTATACTTGACATCCCATCCTTTGCCTGCCTGCCTGCCTTGGCACTGGTTTTCTCTCATTCTTGGAATGAACACCCTTCTTCTCCACAACTTGGAATTCCCAGCTTCCGCTAAGTTTCTGCTAAAGTGCCACTTGATGCTCCCAATTGCTAGTCTCCTCCACTACTCCAAAAACAAAATTAAAAATATACATTCCAGCCCCACTCCCACCTAGAATGTAACCTCCCTGAGGGCAGGAACTATTTCATTTTGGTCTTCGTATCTCCAGTGCCTAGTACAGTCCCTCATCAATGTTTATTGGATGAATAGATAAATGGAGATTGAGGATAAAGAGTCAGAATATTAAAGTTATAAGAGATCTGAGAGACAACCTGGTACAACTTGTACCTGTATAGGATGTCCTTTATAAGACCCTTGATGAGTGGTCATCTAGCCTGCACTTAAAGGCCTCTAGTGAGAAGCAACCCACTGCTTTCATAGGCAACACATTCCACTTTGGGATAGCCAGTTCTGTTAGGAAGTTTTTGCTTACATGGAGCCTAAATCTGCCTCTCTTTCCTTAAACTTATCTCCTCTATTCTTCATTAAGGTCAATCAGTAAATAAACACTTTTTAATCACCTATAATGTGCCAGGCCCAGATATAAAAGTAGTTTGTGAAGGATATAAAACAGGATATAAGGATGTCTGAGGATAAGAAAAGAGACAAAAGACAGTCCTTGCCCCCAAGGAACTTACAATGGAATGGGGGAGACAACATGCAAACAAACAGATACAAAGCAAGCTATATATGGGATAAATAGGAGATAATTAAAAGAGGGAAGGCATTGGAATTAAAAGGGGTTGGACAAGGCTCCCTGTAGGTGGGATTCTAGTTGGAGTTTAAATTCAGGGAGTTCAGTAATGAGAGTGGAGGAGGGAAAGTGGAGAGAGAGTGTCTTGTTCATGAAACACTCAGGAGACCAGGGTCTTTGGCTTAAAAAAAGAGTCAGGGAATAAGGTATAAGAGGACTGGAAAGGTAGGAGAGGGCCAGTTTAGGAAGATCTTTGAATGCCAGAGCATTTTGTATTTGCTTCTAGAAGCAACAGGAAGCCACTGGAGTTTATTGAGTGTGAGGGGTGGGAAGAGGGGAGGAAGGGACAGTGGGGTGGTAGTGACAAGGTCAGGCCTGTGTTTTAGGAAAATCATTTTAATGGCTGAATGGAGGATGGATTTGGAGTGGGGAGAGGCTTGAGGCAGGCAGACCCACTAGCAGGCTATTGCCATAGCCCAGGAGTGAGATGAGCAGAGTCTGCACTAGAATGGTGGCAGTGTCAGAAGAGAGAAGGGAGAGGATAGGAGAGATATTGCAAAGGTGAAATCAACAGGCTGGTGGTGAGAGACAGTGAGGAGTCCAGGATGACTCCTAGGTTGTGAGCCTGAGGACTGGGAGGATAGTGTTGCCCTCTATGGGAACAGGGAAGATAGGGAGTGGGCTGGGGGAAATGGTTTAGGGGAAAGATGATGAATTCCGTCTCAGTCATATCTCTACCTTTGCCGCATTCCCTTCTCCCTCCTCTGAGCCCTTGCTCCAGCGTTTGCCGTGTCTCTACTGCACCTTCTCTTTCTCTGTCTTTCTAGGTGTATCTGTCTAGCTCTGAGTCTCTCTCTTTCTCCCTACCCTCAATTGGTTCTTCCTCATCAATATGTTTTACAAACCACATTGGTTTAAATCACAATTAGCATTTTGGTTCTAGTCTAGATCTAAGGCTCCTTGGGATACATGTCCCAGACTGAATAAACCACTGAAACTCAGGAAATCATCTTAGAGAACTCATTTTCAATGAGAAACAGCTTCATGGAAAGTGGAATGCCTGTCTGCTCAACTTTAAAATCAATACTTTGTCTTAAATTCATTTGCCATGTTATATGAAGAAAAGCTCTCTCAAGGAAACTAAAGACTAGACAGTCTTATCGCTTGGCAATCTTCAATAATCACAGGTCCAAGCCTCCCTTCTTCCCTCCCCTTAACCGCCCCCCCCCCATTAGATTTTCCTTCTGAGATGATTTAAATAATTATATTATGAAGTCCTATATGACAAGTCAAATTCCACTAATTTCAAGCCTGGAGACAAGAAAAATGCGCTTGAATAGTAAATAATACCAGCTTTGTTATTTACCATCTGCGTGACCTTAGGCAATCCACTTAACCTCTCTGGGCCTCAGTTTTCTCTTCTGTATAAAGAGGGGGTATGAAGCAAGATAATCTCTAAGGTCCCTTCTGGCTTTAACTCAATGAATCCATTTATTAAAATTTTTTTCAGACTACTAACAACCTCTCTCCTCAACTCCACTTAATAGTATCTGTAGCTTATTTCAAAGCATTGCTCAGGTGTTAACCTATAGGAGACATTTTCCAAATTAAGTCAATCCCCCATCTGTAGTACATAAACAATATACAGAGAAAATTCTTCTCCATAAAGCTACTAAATTAACAACCTTTAAGAGACTTTGTTCAGCATTTGGAAGGACAAGTAAAAAGAGAATGAACCTGTATTTGGAATGAAGACGAGTTCAAATTCTTTGCTCTGGTACTTACCAAACATGTAATCTTGGATAAGTTCCTTAACCTTTCAAGGCCTCACTCAGTTCCTTCATTTATAAAGTGAGAGGGTTGGACTAGATGACATTGAGAGTACATTGAAGCTTTAAACTTAGGATCTTACATGTACTTTGTGGCCAGTGGTCTTTTCTGCCTCAGAGTGATTATTATAGACCCTGAGTTTTTTAACCTGGAGTCCAGGAACTTGGTTTAAAAGAACAAAAAATTATAAGTATATGTCAATGTAACTGGTTTTCTTTGTAATCCTAAAAAATTTATTTTATGAATTTAAAAGCATAATTCTGAGAGATAGTCCACAAGTTTCACCAAACTGCCATAGAGGTCTACCACATGAAAAAAGAGCTTTAAGAACCTCTGCATCAGAAAGAAGAGAGATTTCTTTTTTCCCATTCATTCTGCCCTTAGCTTCTCATCTGCTTGGGCTAGAACTATTACCACAGATGAAAATAATAACAGACAAAAGAACGTATTTCTCCAAAGTTCTGAACTGTATCTACAATAAAAAGGCACACAAACAGGTAGACAAGCCACTCTAGTAGAACAATTACGAAATATTTCATCTTCCTCAAAAGGAGCTCTTCTAGACCTGGACACTATGAGTGGAAGTCCAACCTCCTTCCAGGCAGCCTGGCCTAATGGAGAGAAGTTTGGGGGGAAGGGATGGAGGGAAAAGGGAGTGGGTCATTGACTTGGGTTATAGTCGCTACTTAGGTCACATATTCTCTTGGGCAAATAAATCCTTTAGCCTGCCTGGAGAAAAGGATGGATTAGATCAAGGATTCTTTAATTGGGGTATAATAACTTTTTCAAAAATGTTCATAACTGTATTTCAATACAATTGTTTCCTTTTTAATTCTATGTATTTTATTTTATGCACTTAAAAGCATTATTCTGAGAAGAGGTCCCCGGGCAGTCATCAGACTTCCAGACTGATTTTCACCTTGGTTTTAAAACTTCAGGATTTCATGAAAAATAAGATTAAACACAAAGAGATTTAACTAACCCATCTATCATTGACTAAGCATCCTTCCTCTTCCACTCCTCTTAAAAAAAGTAAGGAGGAAGGTCCAATTTCGGAGATAAATTTGACTTTCCCAGCTCCCCAGTTATAAAATGGGAACCTTGCCAATAGGAAGCAGACAGGCTGTCACGATAGGACTAAGAAGCAACCTTGGAGGCGACCGTGGCTCTAATCACATGATTTCTTGAAAGAAGATCAACAGTACTGAAATGCACCCGGAAGAGAGTGGGTTGCTAGTCCGCAGTATTTACCATGCACGGATGGAACACGGGAGGTAAAGAGAGGATGTCTTGGGTGGCAAGATTTGCAGATAAGGGGCAAGATTATGAATGATTAAAGTTTAATATTCACCAGCAGTAGAGAAGTAGCCAGACCTCGCCAAATAAAGATAAATTGTCCAGTCGATGCGTGTGAATAAATCTCAAGGACAGCGAACGTATCAGTACCGTAACAGTCCGCATTTCAACTCCGCTAACCAACTACTGTCTAAAATCACTTAACTGAAGGCTCTGACACTCAAGTCTGACTTGAGAGAAACAGGAAGCAGCGTTCACAGAAGGTATTAAAACACCATAGAAGCTTGTTTCTTGGGCTGTTGCTTGAATTTTAGCCCAGCGTTTGTAGAGCAAGTGTTAGGGGCTGCAAGGAGCTCGGGATCGGTAAACACCCCACCAGGGTACAGCTCTTTGTTTTTCTCTCTAGTAGTCTGGAAGCCCCCAGGGAATCATCCTTCAATGCCCTCTAGGCGGATTTCCCGCTACTGGGCAACTCTCCCCAGCTGATTACTGGACTTAAGGATCCCAGGAAAGCCAAGAGGGCCACTTTTCAGCTCCTTGGCTTGTCAGAATCAGCACTGCTGCTCAGACCAAACTGGAAAGGTTGAGTGCTTTGGGTTCGGAGTTGATAGAGTTAGGAAAGGGGGTTAATAGGACCAGGAGGGGGAGTGTGGAAGAGTCTTGTTACCCCAAGAGCTCTTAGGGCAATCGATTTCCCGTTCCCTACTCAGCCCCAGCCCTGGGAAGGTGGGGTAACAATGCGCCGCCCCCCCGCCCCAAGCCCAAGCCAAAGGTCTGGAGGGGAAAAGGTTTGGGTGGATTGTGCCGAAGGCGACAAGCAGAGGTCGTGGGTAGCGGGGCACCTACCATATCTGCTGGGCTCGCGACAATAGTGCAAGATCGGCAACGCGTCGTCTTTGGCCACCTTCGACTCCAGCTCTAGGGGGACCTTCTTCCCAGCCAGTGGCCGCTTTGGGCGAGAGCTGGGGCTGGGGCTGGGGCGCGGACTGGGGCGAGGGCTGGGGCGCAGGCTGCCACAGCCGCTGCGCTCTGGCTCCATTGAGGGGCCGCTCTGAGCCCCCGGCTCTACCGGCCCGCCAGCTGCCGGGGTCACTACAAAGCGCTGGGACATGGCTCCAGGGAGGGAGCTCCGCTACCAGAGGCTGGTGGGAGACCGAGGAGTCGCTACTGCGGCTCCGACCCCTGCTAGGTACGCGCGGTCCTCACTACTCCCCGGGCTCCGAACCCAGAGAGCCCAGACTCCTCTCGGTCACCGCGGCACCTAGGGTTCGAACGATGCCGAGTTCTAGTGAAAGCCGAACGCCACCCCAGCACATTGTCTGGGTGGAGGGGGTGGGGGGCGAGAAGAGAGAGGGAGGGAAGAAGGAGAGAAGGGCGGGGACACCGGCTGAGAGACCCCGCCCCCTGGTCCTCAGCCCCAAGTGGAAAAGCTGCGGAAGGCTCAAGGGGCCGGAGTGAATGGAGGAAGAGAGGGTGTCCGCTGAGGCAGAGGGACCAAGGGATGGGCTAAGTAGGGACTGCTCCCGGGCGCCTTTGATGGGGTGGGGGCGGGGTGGGGGAGGGCATCTGATTGGAGACCCAGAAGAGAGAATTTGACATCCAACTTCTAGATACAAAGAAGGGAGGCTGGCGAGGTGAAGAGGGAGCGAATGAGAGGATTAGAATCAGGTACATAAGAAAGTTCAAAGCATCTCCTCAAATGGTAGCTTCAGGACCGAGAGAGGAAAGAGAGGACTGCATCCCAAAGGGTTGGGGCTTCAAACAGGAGCCACCTTGCCATGTGACATTTAAAGTTTCTTCCAATCAGAATCAGAGTGTGCAAGGGCATCACGGACTCTAAAGTGACCCTTGAGACTTAATCACGTCTCAAGTCCCGAAAGTAATTTTTATTAACGTCATTAACGTTTCTATAACGAGTTGTAATTCTCCATCCGGGAGGAATATGGAAAATGCCTCCACCACCCTCAGGGCGGAGAAAGGGGGCATAAAATGCCGCATTTATTTAAAACCTTGATTACCGTTATCGAAAGAGATACCAATTAGGCAGCATGGGGGGAGGGGATTAACTAACATAGGATAGTAGGTGGCAACAAAAGATTTTTCACAGGTTAAGTGCTTTTAAAAAAAAAGTCTTTTTGGACTAATTTTTCTTCTTTGGAGACTATCCAAGGTTGGGTGTTTTTTTAACCTGATTCATATTCTTTCTTTTCATTCATTTCTCCACCAAAGGGTTAACCAGTTGTGTATACAAACATAACTTGGATTCTGCTATTGTATGGAAGTTGCTGAGAGGTCAAGGAAGGCGGAACAAAAAGGAAACGAAATTAAATTCTGCCATTTTAGGGCATTTCAGCAGTTGTAGCACAACGTTTTCCACCGGAAGGAAGTTGGAAATAATGATCAAAAATGAAAATTAGAGATGATCAATAGATTTCAACAATTCTCTGCTGTCTCCCAGTAATAGGGATAATGGAGTATCCTCTATCTATAATTCGTATTTGCTCTTTGGGAGTATATGATAACACTGTACATTTATATAGTACTTTATGCGGTGTTCCAAAAGTCTTAGTGCAGTATTAAGCTATTAAAGTTTAATACTGCGTTAAGACTTTTGGGATACCTGGTATATTGATACATACTCTGAGAAACAATAATACAATATATGTTCATTGCTTTTCAATCCTAGGGTCTAATATTTTAATATTTTAATTGATAGAAAATCTCCAGAGTGTCCCTTCAATATCCCAACATATCTACATCCACATTTTCTCAACCTATGATACTCTTGTTCACATTTTCCCATAAATTCCACATTATAGGTTCCACCCAATGTGATGAAAGCCTCCCTTAGGCTCTTTTAATATTTAGTGGGCATTAGTATAGCACTAATTCATCACTTAGACGAAGAGAATAGTCCACACATTTTTTTTTCTGACAATAGAGATGCTTAATGATATTTTTATGTCACTTCCTGTTAGCAAATCTTGATAGAGAATTTGCTGTAGCCTTATATTCTCCTTCAGTTATGATTCTTCTGAGCCATATGACCTCACTAATAGCGATTGATAATAATAGCTAACATTTATACAGCACTGAACCATGTGCCAGGCACTGCTGAGCACTTTACTATTATTACCTCATTTGATTTTCAGAACAGCTCTGGGAAGTAGATACTATTATGATTCCCTTTTTACAGATAAGAAAGCTGAGGCAAATAGAGGTTAAGTGAATTGCACAGGGTCACACAGCAAGGAAATGTCTGGGAGTGATTTGAATTCAGGCCTTCCTGACTTCAGGCTTGGTGCTCTATCCGCTGTGCCACCTAGCTAGAATATTGGTGTTCTTAAATAGGACAGGTTTTGCAGAAGCAAGCAGTTTCATTAAAAGTCCTGTGCAATTTCCAAAATGTAGTCCAATCCAATTTCCTCTCCCTATTAAATTAATCTTCCACTCCCTTTCCAATCCCCAACAAGTGAAGAGATATAAGAGGATACCTCAGACTCACCTCTTTGTGGAAGTGGGAAGTCCACCGATGTTAGACATTACACATTTTTATTTTTCAATACGTTGATCAGTTTTAATGATTTTTTTCCTTTTAGAAATAATCTTTGTTATATGGCTTTCTGAGAGGGGAAGGAAAAAAGATACTGAGATAACAATGGATGATGTTAGAAACAGAGGACATCAATAAAAGCTCATTTACAAAATTCTGAGTCTATTTTAATTGTATGACTGCAGTGTTTGTCAAGCATGTGTGTGTTTATGTATGTATGTGTGTATGTGTATACGTATGTATGTACGTATTTGCAATAGATTGCCCATACGATCGTCATATAATCAAGGGAACATGCAATTTTTCAATCACTTCATTTTTCCAATGTGGATTGTCAGGAAATTTCTTTCAAAGGACTATAGGTTTTATTGAAGAGGATTTGTAGTGTTCCAAGATTTAATCCAATTAGTCTAATGTCTAATGAATAAGAACGTTTAGAGACCCTCTAAAATAGAAAATCCTACGCTTTGGGATTATTCTCCATGGCATGGGCAAACACCCAGCATGTCTTTCAGTTTTGTGTCTCATTTGAGGTTAAACTCTACAACTTGTTGAACAAACATATCTCCATGGCGATAACTGTCAGAAGATCCTGATATGTGCGTGGCTGATATCTTGTTTGAAGAGAACCTTTAAGGTTGCATTTGAAAACATTTGACAAACAATAGATAAGTGGGATTTTATCTTCTCTCTGTCACTTAGTTGTTTAATTGCAAAGATATGATTTACTTTAGAAAATCATCTGAGAAAGCCTGACTGTTAACTTTCATCAAAGATTCTGCTGCATGCTCAGAGCATTGTCATAAAGATTATGCAGAGCCAAGAAAGATGATGTGTTATGGGTTAATAGTTGCTGGTGTTATAGGATCATAGAGAAAGACATGTAGGATCATAGGCTCACAGTTGAGAGCTGGAAAACAATCCTAACTCCCTCATTTTGCAAGTGAGGAAATTGAGGCCCATAGAAGTTAAGAAACTTACTTAAAAACACACAACTTGTAATGAGTGAGTCAGAATTCAAACTCAGGTCCTCTGACTTTTTAATGCAGAGGTCTTTCCACTGCACCACAATAGAGGAAGTTTATCTTCTTAGTTGCCATTCCCCCTCTTTTATTTTCAAAAGTACCATCTGGGATCTTTTTGACTCTTTTGGAATCTTTTCTTGGAGATGTTTCTTGAAAATTAATCTTCCAGTCCCTTTAAGATTGTGTTGCTTCTAGCTCAAGTTTCTCTTATATGAAGTTGGTTAGGTCTATAGCCACACTTCCCAGTTTCAACTTAGATGTCATTACTTCCTCTTGAGGTAATCTGGTCCTTAGATAGTGGAATCAAAATATGGTGTTCTTCCTATCATCGAGGAGGAGGGGCAGTGTGGCACAGTGGGAAGAGTGATGGATTGGAACTAGCTTCAGATTCTAACTCTGATACATACTACCTATGTGATTTTGGGCAGGTTCCCTATATAACCCTGTGCTCCAAAACTGAAGCTTTGAGTTTTCATGCACTGGGTTCAATCTTGGTTGGTTTTTTTTTTTAGACAAATCATTTAAGGTCCCAATCCAAGGTTTCCCCTGGAAACATTAGAATATATTTCCTGTCTAGACCTCTATGAACAAGGTCTTTAACCACCATATAAGCATGCAGGTAACTATATATCAAATATACAACAGCCTACTGCTGCTCATCATTTTCCATTACCCTGTAACATTTTGCAAATGAGCTTATGTTCTAAAGCAGGGCTGCAATTGACTTTCATGTCTCTGCTTGGCAAAGAGATTGAATACTTTCTGACTGAGAGGGTTTCTGGTGTCTTTTGGCCTCTTTGTTGCAGTGATATTGGTTGGACTTTTTTAAAGAAGTGGTTCAGTCATATTCAGTATCTTTATTGTTGTCTGTTCCCCTCCCCTCCATCCCCCTTCATTATGATGTAAATTTTCCTGCTGAGAAAGCAATTGAATAATGTCAAATACATGTGGTGATTTTTTCCAACTCATTCTAGGAGGCTCAGTGGATAGAACACTGGGTCTGGAGTCAGGAAGCCTTGAGTTCAATTCTGACTTCAGACACTTACTAGCCCTGTGACTCTGGATAAATCTCTTAACCTATTTGCCTCACTTTCCTCAACTGTAAAATGGAGATAACACTACCTACCTGGAAGGATTGTTGTGAGAATCAAATGAAATAACATTTGAAAAGTTAGCAGGATACCTGGCACCTAGTAGGTGCTCCAGAATGCTTATTCCCTTCCCCTATGTTTTCAGAATTGGCATTTTGTTAAAACAACCAAATTGGAACTTCCGTAATCAAAGGCAGCCTCTTTCTCTCATTTTAATCTTATTCACACTGTAATCTGTTATGTCCACCTTTGTGTTAAAGTCATCTAGCATAAAGGTATCTGATTAAAGTAGATTTAGTTTGGAAGATCTTATTTCTTCAACCTCTGTCAGAGTTGTTGGTACAAAAACTGTGCAGGCTAGTGGATCTAGGGCCTAGAGTTCTGGGTTCAAATCTTGGTTCTCATACTTACTGTGTAACCATGGGGGAGTCACTGAGACTCAGTTTATTCATCTATAACACGGACATAATAATACTTTGTCTACCTCTCTCACAGGATTGATTTCAGGAAAAAATTGGTTTGTAAACCTTAAAGCATATATCTTTCAGCTGAGAGGATTAAGGTAAGTTTCATGGAGGAAAATCCCAAGTTGGGCCTTGAAAAAAGAAGCTCTCAATAGGTAGAAATGAGATGAGAATGAATTCTAAGCATGTTGACAGCCTATATTAATGCACAGAGGTAGGAAAATAGAAGATGACATCATCGAATAACTGGTAGTTCAGTTAGGCTGGAAAGTAGGATTTGTGATGAGTAGTATGAAATTAGTCTGGAAAAAAGATAAGAGCCGGATTGTAGAGAGTATTAAATGCCAGGCTGAATAAATTTTATTGTAGCCTATTGGAAGTCCAGAACTGCCAAAGGTTTGATTGTTTTAATTGGGAGTGACCTACCCAGATCTGTGCCTTTGAAAAATTATTTTGGCAGCTGTGTGAAGGATGGCTTAGACCAGACAGAGACCAGAAGGCAGAGTTGCCAGTTACAGGACTATAACAACAGTGTAGGAAAGATAGTCTGAAATTAAGCAAGTTACTGCCTTTAGATACAGGTTAGAATCAACTCTGCCCAAGCCTTTATTTGTCTCTAAAAGAAGACCTGTGAGCTGTCTTCCCATTTAGCTGCAATGTCCTTATGCTTCTGGTTTCATTTATGGCAAAATTGTCAATATACTTGTAGTTCATTTTCTCCAGTAGTGTGTCAACTTCTTTGTTCCTAGACACAGGTTATGCTTTAAGAGGATGTAACAGTAAGGCAATAAACACAGCATCAATGATAATCATGAATATGCCTATGTAGTTCTGTATTGCAAGGTATGAGAGACTGTCCATAAAGAAGGTAAAAGAAGTATAACATTTATTCAGACACCAGAAAATCATATCCCACAACCAAATGTTCAGCTCCCACAGCTAGTCAGCCCACTTTATCATAACAGCAAGGAACTTAAAACACTAGATAACAGTCTGGAGCCTAACTGTCCCCAAACCTCTCCGACCCCCTGCTGGGGTCTCCCCAAAGACAAACTCACAGTACGGCAAGTCAGCCTGTTCAGTTCTAACAATCACAAGGGTGGCCATTAGCAGCCAAAACATCTCTCTCAGCATTTCCTGTGACATAACTTCCTTTCCTGTCAGGAAGCCCCTCCTACCACATGTAACTTAGGCTTCCTGTGATGTAAGCATGTCACATGGCCTATTAATGGGTGGGAAAGATCTTCAAATTTAAATTGCTACTACAGAGGACTGCAAGTTAAATTCATGTTTGTAAATGGCCTAACAATGATGAGACTCTTAGCATCCTTGCCACCCTTTCTCTCCTCCTTTTTTGCCAATCACTTTTTATTATTATGCCATAGTCATTATGAAAACTGAAGGCAGTGACAAAGGACTGAAAGGCCAGTTTACATTTTTATCCATTCATGAGCATTGTTTATTTTGTAGGTTGGTCAGTTTTGTGGCTCAAAAATTTATCTGGCTGCCAATATTCAAGTTATCAACTGGGAAGTAAGTATACTGGAAGAAAGAAGAAGAGAGAGGGAGGGAGAAAATTTAGAACTCAAAATTTAAAAAAAGATGTTAAAATTGTTTTTTACATGTAGTTGAGAAAAATAAAAAGAGAAAAATAAAACATGGGCCATTTACAAGTGGAAAATAAAATGAAATGATAGAAAATTAGGTCAGTAAAAACAGGTCAGATAAGAAAGAATCAGAGATAATAAACTCAATAAATCAGTGTCTTAAATATCCAAGAATATGAATTACTTGAGAAAGAATTTCCTATTTGATAAGAACTACAGAGAAAATTGGAGAGCAGTTTAACAGAAATTAGATTTAGACTAACATCTCATACTGTATGCTATGATAAACTCAAAATAGATTATGCAACCTGAGGATAAGAAGTCATAATATTAAAAAAAAAGTAAGAGAACCAGATCACATACCTTTCACATTTATGACTAGAAGGAGAGTTCTTAAGGAAGAAGTGGATAGAAGTGATCACAAAAGATGTTAAAAAAAAGATGACATAAAATTGAAAAGCTTTTGCACAAACAAAATCAATGCAACTGGGATAAGGAGGGATGCTATTTACTAGGGGGAAATCACTGTGTCAAATAACTCTGATAAGGGTCTGAGATACAAGACATGTAGGCAATTAACATAGATATGTTTCAAAGAGCCATTCCTGCAATAAATAAATGGTTAAAAGATATAAGTAAACAGTTCTCAAAGAATTGGTTTGAACAATTATAGAAAAGACAGCTCACTGATAAAAAGAAAAACGCAAATCAAAACAACTTTGAGACTTCATCTCACTACTAGCATACTGGCAAAAATTATAAAAGGTGGGAACAGTCAACTTTGGAGAAATTGTGAAAAGACAGACATGTCGATACATGGTTATTGGACCTGTGACTTGGTCTATCCAATGGGAGAGCAATCTGTAATTGTACTGAGTCCATTTAATCTACTCTGCAAAGGACTAGCTGAACTTGTCTGATTGCATGTTTACACCTCTTCTGCAAAATTCCTTGTTTATAATGAGCCTGTACCTCTTCATTGTCTTTTGGATAATCTTTAATTCTTCTCTGTCTTTCTTCTATTTGCATGAGTCCCCACATGATCATAATTGTGTTTAATAAGGGTCAAAATGTTAGGCAGGGCTTCTGGGTCATATAACCAACAAGATGGCAGACTTGATATTTTCTCTGATCCTCATTACTTCTCTAAAGTAGGAATTATATGCAAGAAATAAAGCAATTCTTTTTTTGGGGGGGAGGAGGGAAAGCAGGGCAATTGGGGTTAAATGACTTGCCCAAGGTCACACAGGTAGTAGGTGTGTCAACTGTCTGAAGCTGGACTTGAACTCAGGTTCTCCTGACTCCAGGGCTGGAGCAATTCTAAGTCTCTCCACAGTCTGGGGCACCAAGAATGTAGACAAGGTAAACAACCTGAAGAACTAACAAGAGAGAAGAATCTCTAACCACAGTCAAACAGACTATAGTGATTTGTCCAGGTAATCATTTAACATGACCAAGTTGAATTTATATCAGGGATGCAAAGATAGTTCAATATTAGGAAAATAATAAATGTAATTAATCATATTTAAAAAACCCTAAGCCACACGTGATTATCTCAACAGATGCAGGAGGAAAAAAAAACCTTTGATAAAGTACAATACTCATTTATACAAAAAATCCTACAAAGTATAGGCATAGAGGGACCTTTTTAATATCATAAAAAGTTTCTAATCTAAAGCCAAAAGCAAACATCATATGCAATTAGGATATACCAGAACTTTTTCCATTAAATATGGGAGTAAAGCAAGTATGTCCTCTCTCCCCATAATTATTTGATACAATTTTGGAAATGCTAGCAATAGCAATAAAACAAGAGAAAGAAATTAAGGCATAAGGAAGAAATTTAAGGCCATAGAGAGGAAATAAAACTATCCCTATTTGCTGATGTTATAATGGTATACCTGAAGAATCCTAGAGAATCAGTAAAGATATCAACTGAGACAATAGCTTCAGCAAGGTTACAGTCTATAAAATAATCCTCCTCCCAAATCAGCTGCATTTCTATATCATAATAACAATATCCAAGAGGCAGTAATAGAAAGGGAAATTCCATTCCAAATAACTACAAAATACTTAAAGTATCTGAGGATCCATCTATGAAAGCACAAAAAAGACTTGTCTGGATTTCAACCTCCTTATCATGTTCAACTCCTCATGCTTTCTCACCCCTCCATAACCAATTTGTTGCCAAAATCCCACTGACTTAACCTTTATAAGATTACTCTTATGTGCTGCATTTTCTCCTCTGACACCTCCACCATTCTGGTGCAGGCCCTCATTATCCTCATGCCTGGGCCATTGAAACACCCTTTGGGTTGGTATCCCTCCCTCAAGCTTCTTCCCACTCTAGTCCATTCTCCACCCTGGCTGTCAAATTGGTCTTCCAAAAGTGCAAGTCTGACCATTATCACCTCGTTTCACACCCATTCAATTAACCACAGTGATTCACCTGGAGATAATCAAAAGAAAGAAATCACTGGAATTAAGGGAATTGGGAAAGTTTTCTTGGACAAGGTCTTGATTTTAGCTGAGACTTGTAGGAGGGCAGGGAATTGCTGAGGCAGACAAGAGGAGGGAGAGCTTTCTAGGCATGGAGGATAGCCAGGAAAAATGCATGATGTGTAAAGAGATGGAGTGTCTTAGAGGAATAGGTAGAAGGTCAACGTCACAGGATCACAGAGTATGGGGGGGTGCTTAAGAATGGGAAGAAGGGGAAGAAGACAAGTTATGAAGGTCTTTGAATGACAAATGGAGAATTTTATTATTGATCCTGGAGATGATAAGGTATCCCAGAAGTTTACTGACTAGGGGTATGATATGTTCAGACCTGCATGTTAGGAAAAGAGCTTTGACAGCTGAGTGGGGCATGGACTGGAGTAGGGTTAAAAGGAGTAGCCTGGGCATCTAATTCCTACCTATAACATTGTTTCTATGAAAACAAATGCATTCTAAGTTGTAAATAATGGCTTAATAAATGAGCTCTTGGAACACAGACCATTTGTAACCTTGTGACTGTCTATATTCTTTGAATTTCCTTCAAACTGAGAATATGTTTTGCCTCTAGTCATTACGAAGTCTCCTAATAAATTTTCTTCCTTCTCCTAACCAAACTTCAAAGAAGAATCACTTTAAAGGACAAGAAAATCAATTAGCCCATACATTTCCCAAACCCCTGAGGTCTGAAGGAAGTAAGTCATTATAAGGCTGTGGTCAGTAATGCCTCCTACATTTGTTTGTTTTTATGGTTGCCATGGCATCTGGAGAGACCCCTGCCACCTGAATGAAGTCCTCAGACCATCTGTTTGACTTTCACCTATAGCTTTGCTTTCAAAGAGGTTCAGCACTGACTTCTGGCTAGCTCTTGGGGGTTATATGATTTGTCATAACCCAAATTGATCCCCTCTACCTGAAGAGTCTATGTCTTGGAGATAATTTACCTGGTCTTCCTCCTCTCTACCTTTCTTTGTCCTGGTCTGCTCTAGCTGCTAGGCATCCAGACACCTTTCGGTCCTCCAAAGCCCTCTTTGGTACTACATTTTGGCTCTTAGTGCTCTGAAAATTATTTCACTTTCCTTCCAAATGTAGAGAGGAGAGAAGGAGGTTTCTGGAGGTGGAACTAAGCAAAGACTAGAATATAGGCAATATGAAAGATATGTGAACCTATCCTGCCTGAGACTTCTGCCTTTGTTTAGAAATAATTTTATGTTCTTAGAAAGACATTGTTTGAAACAGGAACTGGGCCACCCTCTATGAATTACTGACAACTAGTGTGTAACTCCAGAGAATATAATTAGGAATAATAGGCATGAATTACCGGGAGGCAGAATTTTCCAAAATAGAAGGAAGAATTTTTTTTCTCACAATTTGAGTTTGCAAGGGTGGAATGTGATGTCCTGCAATGTATGTGGAAATGTTCATTTTGTTTGGTGTTTGTCATGTTCAGGTATAAAAAAAATTAAAATTATAATAAAGGCATTCATTTATTCTGTCAGAAACTAAGAATTCTGAAGTTGCTATGCTTGAGGAAAAAAAGGAGACTTTGACAGGAAGTTTGTTAGCTGGATCTTTGAACATTCATCTATCTTATTGTTAGTTGGATTCCCTTGGTGTGAGCTCTCTGAATCTCTATGCTGCTGACTGCACTCTAGCCCAAGAGAAGAAAGACAAGTATTTTGCAACCACAGCTCAAGAAACACACATGCATGCACACATATACATATACACATATTCACCTATGTACACACATACAAACACATACACGTACATACATGTACACATATGCAGTGGTGGGATTCAGCTGGTTCACACTGGTTCGGTAGAATCTGGATCTAATTTTAGGTTGAGTTCAGCAAACTGGTTGTTAGCTGAGGTGGGGCCTGTGCCCGCCGCATTAGTGATGGCAGTGGGGGCCTTGGCTTGGTTCCATGGAAAATCAGTTGTTGATTTATTTGAATCCCACCACCGCACATATGTATGTGCACCAGCCATAGGGAGGCATCAAGAACTTCCACAAAGGGTAAGGAACTCGTCGGTACAAGGACTATCATGGCTGACCTGAATGGGAGACTCTTTGCAACTCTTCTCTTGGCCAGTTTTATTGCACTGCTCCCTCCTGCCACTACAGAATACCAGCCAATTTGAGCCAATGAGGGTTAACTCCTTGCTACTGAAGCCCTTCCTGAAATAGCCTGTGGTTAACGGGTGCCCAGAAGGCAAGAGACTGCCAGGTGATGCTCCTGGGAGCAAGGCAGTGCACACCATATGCACAGAATACTCCCTGGTTCTGGGATTCTGGTTCCACTGCTCTGCCTCCCTGCTCCTGGCACATTCATTTAACAAAGATTGAATGAATGTACCTACTACGTTAGGCAATGGGTAAACTACAAAAATAAATAGTATTGAATCATACATTTTTTTTTTTGTATAAGAGAGGAATGACTTGTAGGAGAAAGTTTGGTGGTGTGTTATGGTAATCTGGGAATCCTAGATATTGTTTTTCTCTCCCCTTCACCCCCTCTGAGCCCGCATCTGTGTGTGCAGCTGATTGCTGATTCTCTGAGAGGGATAGCCAGGAGTACTACAGTTATAGGTTCCTGGGGTGATCTGGGAGAATGTGAAACTTCCCTGACTTATTACTTCAGAATTCCCAGAATTGGGAGAATTGGGAGATAATGATCTACGTTCCTGATTGAGCTTAGCGTTGCATTGATAACTGTGCCAGTTGAGCTCCCTCCTCAATCCCTGCCCCACTAAGATGTTCCAGTGATGAAAGAGGAGCAGGAACGCATGTGGTTTTAAGAGAGAGTATTATAGTTCAACTGGAGCATGAGGTATGTGGTGGGAAGAAGTAAGACATTATATTGGAATGCTAGGTTGAAATTAGATTGTAAAGGGCCTGGAATACTAGGCTATGGACTGTTTTCATTTTGGGGGTAGGCATGGAGAGCCATTGATGGGTTGGGGTTTTTTTTTGAGTTTTTGTTGATATTTTCTGTTTCTCACATCACCATCATTATGCAAAGTATGACTCCCCCTTCCAGAGAGCTATGCCATATGACAAATATAATTTTTTTAAAGACTAAAAAAAAAAACCTGATTGATGAATTGGAAAAGCTCCAGAAACATATACAATGTATAACACTTGTGGACCTCTTAATTCTATGAAGGGGTAGGTTGGGAGTATCTTTTAATTTCCCTTCATTCAAATCCCACTTGATCTTTAGAATTTTGTTACATTTACTTTTGATTTTTTGGTGTGTAGTTGTTGTTTCCATTTGCATTGTCTTGGTTATTGTGTATATTGTTTTCTTGACTTTGTTTACTTTTCTCTGAATCAATTCATATAGATCTTTCAATGCTTCTCAGTATTCACCACACACATCATTTCTATCAACACAGTAATATTCCCTTAGATTAATGTATCAAGGTTTGTTTAACTATGCTCCAATTGATAGTATCTATTTTGTTTCTAATTTTTAACTCACAAAAAGGTTGCTATAAATATTTTGGAATATATAGGGACTCTTTTCTAATCAATGGCTTCCCCGGGGTATAAATCCAGTAATGGAATTTCTATTTTAAAAGATATGGATAGTTTAGTCACTTTATTCGCATAATTCCAAATCATTTTCCAAAGTGGTTGTACCATTTCACAGCTCCACCAGACTGTTGCCATTTTTTTTTCATTTTTGCCAATTTACAGGGTATGATATAAAATGTCAAGGATGTTTTGATTTGCATTTCTCTTATTACTAGTGATTTGGAACATTTTTTTCTTGGGATTGTGAATATTTGTGTGTGTGTATGTGTGTGTGATTTGTTTGTTTTTTTTTTTTTTTGAGAACAGTTTGTTCTTATTCATTAACCATTTGTCTATTGGGGAATTAGCCATTGGTTTTGTATCACTACAGGTATTTAGGCAGATGCTAAATGATCACCTTCCAGGAACGCTTGGGAAGGGAATCCTTCCCAAATTGATTGGGAATCTAGGCTGGATGATCTCTAAGTTTTCTCCCAAAACTAGGAAAATATTTTTATGTTAGAGATATGGACTAATTTCCAAGTCTCTGTGTGACATACATTTGTATAAATAAGATTGGCTCAACTTTAGAATATACATAGATCTTTAAATTCCAATATTTCATTTGTGGCAAGAGTTCTTGATTTTTATGTGCCATAGTACACTTTGGCAGTCTGATGAAACCTAGAGACTCCTTCTCAGAACAATTTTTCTTAAATGAATAAAATAAAATACATAGGACTACAGAGAAGATTATTAACCAAAATAAGTTCATGTGAACAGCTTCTGCCTTATAGTTTTTCCTTTTTTTTTTTTAAAAAAAACTAATGGAAGAAAAAGAATGCACCTTACAACAGGAAGTTAATAGATCCTCTTTGCACTCATGAAGAAGTTTAAAAATAAAGTACGTGTCAAGAACTTGTGAAGAACTGAGGCAAGAAAACTTGATAAAATGGTTCTTGGCTCAAAGCAAGGGAAGAAAATTTTTTTAATCAAGGGATGCTGAACTATAGGAAAAATAGGACACAGGCCACATAAAAGCAAACTATTAAAATAATAGAATCTTGGAATTCTTCAAGGTCATACAATTACATTTGCTATCCAAATAGAAATCTGGCAGATTTCTGCCAGATGGTGAAGTAATTTTGTGTGAATAATTTACTTGCTCAATGTATTTTGTTCATACCAGTGACATAGCATCCAGTTTGGGGTACACAAGCACTGTCAGCAGTTCTCACTCTGCTTAAATATTTTGCACCTAATAGCTTGCACAACAAACCAAAATATTTTTTAGAGAAAGAAAATACAAACATCAAATTCACCTGTTTTTAAATTTTAGAACAGGAAACATGATACTTAATCCAATAAGTTTAATAATTGATTTTTAAAATGGCACTGTGGTCAGTTTGGAAACATAAAGGAGGAGAGGTTGTATATGGAGAAATAAAGAGAGAAAGGGTCAAGGGCCAAGTGAAGAGGTGTAGGAACGAAGAGGAGAGAGAGGGAGGAAAGGGAAAGTGGAGGAAGGAGAGAAGAAGAAAGACTATAGAAAAAGGGAAGAGAAACAAAAGGGTGATATTGATAGACACAGTACAGTGAAGAGGTTAGGGAGAGAGGAAAAGAGGAAGAGGATGGATTTGAAAAAGAGGAGAATAAAAGCAGTTCAAAAATAAATGAGACCAAGCATGGTGGTACATGATAGTACATGGCGGTACACTTATCTCTTGATCTTGGGGAGGGGGTAGTGGAGCTAAGCCAATCAGGTATCTGCACTAAGTCCTACTAATTTAGAATGGGAGTAGGGAGGGAGAGAAGAGAGACCAAGCTGCTTAATTGACTGAAACAGTAAGCCAATAACAGTGTAGCTGATAATTGTCAAAATGCCTATGTAGTTCTGTATTGCATAGTATACAAGACTCTCTATATAGAAGGTAGAAGAAGTAAGCCATTTATTCAGACACCAGAGAATCATATCCCACAAGCCATTTGTCCAGTTAGTCCACTTCATCATAACAGCAAGGAACCCAAAACATTCAATACACAATATAACAACCTGGAGGCTTGCCATCCCCAAAACTCTCTGACCCCCTGCTGGGATCATCCCCAAAGACAAACTCACAGTACAGCTAAGTCAGTCTGTTCAACTCTAACAATCACAAGGATGGCCATTAGCAGCCATTAGCAGACATAACCTCTCTCTCTCTCTCTCTCTCTCTCTCTCTCTCTCTCTCTCTCTTTCTTTCACTCTCTCTCAGCATTCCCTGTGACATAACTTCCTTTTCCTGTCAGGAAGGTCCTTCCACCACATGTGTCTTAGGCTTCCTGTAATGTAAGCAGGTCACATTGCCTATTAATGCATGGGAAAGATCTTCAAATCTAAAGATGTTACATTGACCCAGCTCAGAAGCTGAGCATATTGAAGCGTCCTGGACTATTAGTAGTATGATTCATCCATAAATAGCCTCTGTACTTCCAGCCTGAGTGAAATGGAGAAACCTGGTCTCTAAATAATAATGGAGGTGGGG
This sequence comes from Phalanger gymnotis, assembly GCA_028646595.1. Lineage (NCBI taxonomy): Eukaryota > Metazoa > Chordata > Mammalia > Diprotodontia > Phalangeridae > Phalanger > Phalanger gymnotis. The sequence goes on along the minus strand of CM053622.1, from coordinate 292,269,629 downwards.
CCAAGATGGCTGAGTAAAGACAGGGACTCTGAGCTCTCCCAAATTTCCCTCCAAACAATGTTAAAATAGCACCTCAAAACAAATTCTAAAGTGGCAGAACTAACAAAAAGACAGTGAAACAATATTTTAGCTGAAGGCAACTTAGTCCAGCACAGGCAATCCCTGGCAAGACAGCAGCAGTCTAAGCCTCAGAAAGCCAGCAGCAGGCCTTGGGGGCAACTGAGTCAGAGATTTCTGGACCTTTAGGCCACAGACAGCAAAAGAGTCAGACAACTGATCAGAAGGTAATTACATGGGACCCTTTGCTGGCGCTGGAAGCAGGATGCAGTTGCATTGCCTATTCACAGTTCTGGGTTGCAGTCCTAAGGCAAAGAGGAACACTAGCAGGAGTAGGGACTCCGGTCACTATTCCAGGGCAAAACAAATAGTCTTTGTGGTCACTCATAGAGCACAGGCCAAGAGAGCAGTGACCACATCTCTCTTTAGGTCATGAAACCTTGGAAAAACTAAAAACCTACAGACTCCCAGAACTAGCTCTGAAAATAGCAACATGAAAAACCCAAAGCTTAGAACAGTGCCCACTCTACCCTAGCAGCAGAGCCCAATTTTAACATAAAGTAAAAAGCAAAGAAATAGGCTGGAAAAATGAGCAAACAACAAAAAAAGAATCTGATGGTAGAAAGTTAGTATGGTGACAAGGAAGATGAAAAAACAAACTCAGAAGAAGACAACAGTGCCAAAATAGCTATATGCAAATCCTTAGTGAAAAATGTGAATTGGTCTTAGGCTCCAAAAATAATTCCTAGAAGAACTCAAAAAGGAGTTTAAAATGAAGAAAAAGAGAGATAGAGGAAAATTGGGAAAAGAAACGAGAGTGATGCAAGAAAATCATGGGAAAAAAGAAACAATAACTTGATAAAGGAAGTACAAAACAATACTGAAGAAAATAATACCTTAAAAATAGACTATGCCAAATGGTAAAAGAGGCACAAAAATACACTGAAAAGATGAACTCCTTAAAAAGTAGAATTGGCCAATGGAAAAGGATGTATAGAAGCTCACTGATGAACATAATTCCATAAAGATTAGAACTGGGCAAGTGGAAGCTAACAACTCTCTAAGACATCGAGAACAATAAAACAAAATTAGAAGAATGAAAAAATAGAAGAAAATGTGAAATATCTCATTGGAAAAACATCTGACCTGAAAAATACATTGAGGAGAGCTAATTTAAGAAACATTGGACTATCCGATAGCCATGATCAAAAAAAAAAAAGTTTAGACGTCATATTGCAAGGAATTATCAAGAAAAACTGCCTTGATATCCTAGAACCAGAGGGTAAAATACAAATTGAAAGAATTCACTGGTTGCCTCCTGAAAGAGATACAAAAATAAAACTCACAGGAGTTTTTTATTTTATACCCAAATTTCAGAGCTTTTAGGTCAAGATGAGAATATTATAAGTGTCTAGAAAGAAACAATTCAAATATTGTGGAGCCACAGTCAGGTTAACACAAGATTTAGTAGCATCTATACTGAAGGATCAGAAGACGTGGAATATAATATTCTAGCGCGCAAAGGAGCTAGTATTACAACCAAGAATCACTTGCTCAGCAAAAATGAGCATAAGCCTTTGAGGGAAAATGGATATTTAATATAATTAAGAATTTTCAAGCATTCCTGATGAAAAGACCAGAGCTGAATAGAAAATTTGACTTTCAAATGCAAGACTCAAGAGAAACCTAAAAAGGAAAACAGGAAAAATAAACCATAAGGGATTCAATAAGATTAAACTGTTTACATTCATACATGGGAAGATGATAATTCCTAAGAACTTTATCCTTATTAGAGCAGTTAGGTGCATACATAGACAGAGGGCATGGATGTGAGTTGACTATAAAGGGACAATACTAAAAATAAAATAAAATAAATCAGTGAGAAAGAGAGTTACACTGGGAAAAGAGGGAAGGCAGAGGTGGAATGGAGTAAATTATATCACATAAAAGAGGTGCGAAAGAGCATTTACAATAGAGGGGAAGATGGGAGGGGCCAATGCTTGCATCTTACTCTCATTGGAAGTGGCTCAAAGAGGGTATAACATACACACACAGTTGGAGATAGAAATCTATCCTATCCCACAGGGAAGCAGGAGTAGAAGAGGATAAGAGAAGAGAAGGCAGATTGTAAGAGGCAGTCAGAAGCAAAACACTTTTGAGGAGGGATAGGATGAAAGAAGGGGGGGGATAAATTAGGGGGACAAAGGATGGAGGGAATATATAATCAGTAATCATAACTCTGAATGTGAATGGGATGGTCTCACCCATAAAATAGAAGCAGATAGCAGAGTGGATTAAAAACCAGAATTTTACATTTTACAAGAAACACATCTGAAGCAGAGAGAATGTAGAGATTAAAGGTAAGGGGCTGGAGCAGAATCTATTTTGCTTTAGCTGAAGCAAAAAAAGCATGGGTAGTGATCACAATCTCAGACAAAGCAAAAATAAATCTAATTTAAAAAGATAAGCTAGGAAACTACATTTTACTAAAAGGTACCATATACAGTAATGCAATAGCAATACTGAATATATATGCACCAAATGGCATGGCTTCTAAATTATATTAAATCTAAAAGGTTTTGCACAAACAAAACCAATGCAACCAAGATTAGAAGGAAAGTGGGGGAAAATTTATAGCAAGTTTGTCTGAGAAAGGTTTCAATTCTCAGCTGTACGGACAACTGAGTCAAATTTATAAGAATACAAATCACTCCCCAACTGATAAATAGTCAAAGGATGTGAACAAGTAGTTTTCAAGGGAAGAAATCAAGGCTATGTACAGTCCTATGAAAAAATGCTCTAAATCACTATTGGGTAGAGAAATGCAAATTAAAACAAACCTGAGGTTTCAAATCACACCTATCAGATTGGGTAACATGACAGAAAAGAAAAATGACAAATGTTGGAAGAGATATGCAGTAATTGGGACACTAATACTGTTGGCAGGTTTGTGAACTGATCCAACCATTCTGGAGAGGAATTTGGAACTATTTCTGAAGGGGTATAAAACTACACATATCCTTTGATCCAGTAATACCACTCCTGGATCTGTATCCCAAATAGATTTGTTTTTTAAAAAAGGAAAAGACCTATATGTAAAAAAAATATTTATAGTAGCTCTTTTGGTGGTGGCAAAAATTGGAAATTGAAGGAATGCCCAACAACTGGAGAAAGGTTGACCAAGTTGTGGCATATGATTGCAATGGAATACTATTATGCTACTAGAAATGATGAGCAGGATGGTTTCAGAAAAAACCTTGGAAGATTTAGATGAACTGATGCAAAGTGAAATGGGCAGAACCAGGAGAACATTGTATATAGTAACAGCAATATTGTACAAAGATCAACTCTGAATGATTTAGCTATTCTTGGCAATACAATGATCCAAGACAATTTCAAAGGACTAATGATGAAGCATACTCTCCATCTCCAGAGAAAGAACTGATGGTGTCTGAATGCAGACTGAAGCATACTTTTTAAAAACTTTATTTTTCTCGGAGTTTTTTTTAGTCTGTGTTTTCTTTCACAATATGACTAATATGGAAATATGTTTTGCATGACTCTATATATATGGCCTATATCAAAGTGCTTGCTTTCTCGTGAAGTGGAGGAGAGGAAGAGAGGGAGAGAATTTGGAAAATAAAAAATTAAATCAAAAATTAAAAGCAAAAGCAAAAATTAAAAAAAACTTAATGTTTAAAATTATTTTTTACATGTAGTTGGAAAAAATAAAATATTTAAAATTATGAAAAATAACTAAACCAATGTGTATATTTTGCTGTGATCAACTGGCATCATTATGCACTCTTGATTTACTGGAGAAGCCCTTCCTATTTTTTGGCTGCTATAACGCCAATCACAGCAGCACACGTGAGGACTACTGCTGTGAATAATTTTAAGGGTCTAATCACATAGTATAATGAGCTCCCTATTTGTTCAGAACTAAACGTTATTAAGTAAAGTAAAGCATAGTATTCATAGCAACATCCTTAAACAAAACATATCATTCAATATATAATATGTATGTGTATGTACATATATATGTGTATGCAACATATATATGTACATGTCATAATGCTCAGTATGTCATGTGGTACATAACATATATCGTTGCATTCAGTAGCATTTCCCAAAATACTTATTTACACAGTCAGGGTCTTCCCTAGCACAACACATCCTTAAGGGGTAGCAGAAAGTACCACACTGTCCACGCCTAGGTCACAGTAAGAACAATCTCCTTAATCAGTGCCAAGTGTCCAAGTAAAGTTGTCTTTCATCTTAATTCGAGGTTGACTTCCAAGTCCCATGGCTCTTCCTTTGTGGGCTGACCACTCCCAACTCTTGCCTGGATTCACATGTAGGCAGCTCTCCTCTCCTGCTCTATGTCTCAGCTCATAGGGATGCTTCACTCCAAGCTCTTCCTGCTCCTGCCCGACAGCAGGCTCCAGGGGCTCCTGCCCACAACTTCTGCCTCTGGGAAAACAAAGCTCAACAGGGCAATGACAATATTGGCACACACTACCAGCAACATCACCTCAATTCACTTTCAAAGTCCAGAGGCTCTGTGAAACAGCTCAGTTCACTTTAACAGCTCTTAAAAGGGGCTTAAGCTAAGCCTTCTTCCCATGGGCAGGTTTCTGCCCTACAGCTCTATTTGCTTTCAAAGTTCAGAGTCTCCTTCGGCAAGTCTTTGTCATCAGAGGTCTCCTCTCTGCTCTCAGAGATTTCCTCTCCACTCTTAGAGGTCTCCTCTCTGCTCTCATAGGTCACCTCTCCACTCTCAGAGGTCTCCTCTTTGCATTCTCTTCTTCTCAATGCTGGCTCGCCCTTTCAACGCTGGCTGTCTTAAAGTCTGATTTCTCAAAACTGGCTCTGTATATATACAGTTCTACTCAACATCTGTTTGACTAGAGCCCACATGTATGTGTCTGATTGCCTAGAGCCCCTATGTACATGTCTGATTGGCTAGAGCCCACATGCACATATCTGATTGGTTAGAGCCCACTTGCACATGTCTGATTGGCTCAGTGCAAAGGCATGTAAGATTGAAGCTGCGAAACTGAATAACAAAAATAGAAAAACAGAAAAAAAATCCCACTTTGCTTAATGTTACTCCTGCTAATATTATATCTGTTTTCCAGAGAGGAAACTGAATGAAAATAATGGAGAGAATAACCCAAGATGGGCTTTGGTGGAAAATAAATTATTTTGATTTGAGTAGTACTCTATGTTTGATCCCCTTTTTCTTGATGTAAAAGAACAAAGAGAAACAATACTAGAATTCACCTCATCATCACTTCTTGAAAAATTTTTATAATTTCAGGATATTAATTCATGTACCTCCTCCCATTAGAGCTCAATTCTGATGTTCCTTCATTCCATGGAGGTGACCTTGGATTTTCTAACCTTGACATGCAGAGTATAGCTCTACAAAGGCTCTGAAAGTGGACCCGGCAACATACTCTATAATTGTCATGTAAGGACAGCCTGGCTAAAGTGCAACACAATAAAAATACCCAAAAGGTAATTTCTTTCCCTCTATCCCCACAAAAAAAGAACAAAAAAACACATCATCATCTTGATTGCTTCTGACTATTGGCCATTGTGCTAGGTTGATATTGAAGGAGAAGGACTCTATGGACTGTACCATCTGGGTCTGGGTCAAATGGGCACAATCCAGAATCTGGATTTACTGAATTCCCTAATCTAAGCTGGTGACTGAGAAATCTACAATAATTGCTGAAAGTCTTCTTTCAATATAAGCATGAAAGGAACTCCAGCAACCACAGACAGAGTTAAAAGGAATTAGTAAGGAATTATAAAGAGAGAAGAAAGATATAGACACCTTTGCTAGCCATCCTTAGCAGAGAGACCAGAAAAATGAGCAAATATAAATATTTTCAAACCAACTCTAATACAATGAAAAGATACTGTGAGTTAAAAGAATCCTGGGATAAAATCCAGGGGAAGTAGAGAACAATATTGTAATAATTAAAGAAAAAGAACCCCAGAAATTAGAATGGATTGGATGCAAGGACTCTAAGAGTGGATGGAAGGCTATTGCTCACAGAAAGCTTGGATTTAAATCATGGGAAGACCATGATAGCAAGACTCGTAGTAGCAAAAATAACCTTTAAACAAAAATTACATTTTTCAATCAACAAAAATCTCCCCTCTCTCATTCTTACCCTCTCCCATTGAGAATAAAAGAAAAACAAAATTCCTGTTATAAACATGTTTATTCAAGCAAAACAAATTTTGTTTGTCTTTATGGGTTGTTAACATTGTATAAATTACTTTCCCAGTTTTGTTTACTTCACTTTACATCAGTTCATTCAAATCTGCTCAGATTTCTCTGACACCATTTCCACCATCATTTCACATAGCACAATAATGTCCCATCACATTTATATAATTTGTTCAGCTATGTTCCAATTGATGTGCATCCCCTCAAATTTCAGTTCTTTGCCACCTCAAAAAGAACTATAGTTTTGTTCATCCTTAGAGTCTGTTTTTCCTTAATCTACTATCCATCTAATTTCCCCATCTCCCTTCTTCCCTTTCCCTATCTCCCTTTTCAATGAAATATATTTCTGTACTCAAATCTCTGTGTATGTGTGCATGCATTCTTCCTTCTTTTGACCAGTTCAGATGAGAGTGTTGGTTCAAGTATCCTCTGTTATTCTTATCTTTTACTCCTTGTTTGTATAGACTTTTCTCTGTGCATCCTGATTATGTGAAATAATTTTTCTTAACTCCCCTTTTCCTTTCCCTTAGTCTATTCCTCTTTCTCTTCCTTTCTATTCTTCTTTTAAGATTATCAAGACATAACAGAACCACTCCAAAACTTTTCTGCTTTAATAGACTCCCTCTATTGCACTTGATAATAATAAGGTTCAGAGGGGACACATGTATTATCTCTCCACATTAGAATGTAAGTTGTTTATCCTTGTTTAGTCTCTTTTAGTTGTGTATTTGTGTTTACCTTTTTTATGTTTATCTAACTCCTGCATTTGAACTTCAAAATTTCTATGCAGCTTTGGTCTTTTCATCAGGAATGCTTGAAAACCCTCTATTTCATTAAAGGTCAATTTCCTCTTGTACGATTATACTCAGTTCTGCTGGGTAAGTTATTCTTGGCTATAAGCTTTTTAACTTTTGTCTTCTGGAATATGATAATCCAAGATCTCCATTCCTTTAGAATTGTGGCTGTTATGTCATGTGTGATTCTGACTAGATTCCTCAGTACTTGAATTCTTTCTGATTGCACTATTTTTTTTTCTCTGACCCAGAAGCCACAGATTTTGGCTAGAATGTTTCTGGGAGTTTTCATGACTGATGGATTTTTTCAGTTTAGTTCTAAGAGATTTGGGCAGGTTTCTTCCAAGATTTCTTGAAATGATGTCTAAGGGTTTTTTGGTTTTGTTTCGTTTTTGTATTGCTTTTTGGTCATGGCCTTTCGGTAGTTCATTGATTTTTTTCTCCTTGATCTGTTTTCCAGATCATTTTTATTTGCTATGAGATACTTTATATTTCCTTCTTTTTTTCAGATTTTTACTTTATTCTACCATTTTTTTGTTAGAGTTACTGTTAGTTATTTTGTTAGTCATTGGATTTAATTTGTACCTTTCTGACTTTCAAGGGGTTTGTTGTCTGAGCAATGTTTTGTACCTTTTGTGTCAAGCTGTTAATTCCCTTTCCAATTCTTCCTTCCACAGGTTTTATTTATTTTCCATCTCCCCTCTCCTCCACCCCAGCACTCTCAATTCATTTATAAAAGTACTTTTAAAAAAACAAAACTTTCACTTAATCTCTTTAAGGAATTCTAGTTGAATTTGTGCCCAAGCTGTGTTTTACTATGAGGCATTGCATGTAGATGTTTTGGAGTTACTATCTTCTGGGTTTATGTCTTGAACATTTCTGATAACGTAATAGTTTTTAATTGTGGGATTCTTTCTGGTTTGTTCATTCTTCCAGCACACTTTCTGACTTTGGATTTTGTGTTAAGACTAGGCTTCATGTATTTCTGGAGGGAAGATTTGGACTGGTTTTGATGCTGCTTTCTTGGGGTACTGAGGATTGTGTTATTCCAGGGTCTCAGGAACAGGCTGGGGATCTGCAAACTTTCAATGTTGGCAGAGTGGTCTGATTCAGGGCAAAGTCTGATCACTGACCTCCTGGTCTGAGCTGCATTTGAATCTAAGCAAAAGTAGACTGCTTCTGGACTTAGCCACTGTCAGCCAGCAGATTGACCACCCAACTTCTGTTGGTTCAGTGTGGCAGAATTATAGCCTTCCCTTTGGTCTAGGATTCTCTCTCTGGTTATTCCACAGGCTTCAGATTCAGTTAGAAACTGAAACTGAGACCCTGATCCTGCAAACCACACAGCTATTGCTTACTTCTGAACTTGATCCTTCCTCAGCACATAGCTAAGGGCCTACTACTAGTTCATTGCTCCATGTTACCCCTTGGGCACAAGTCTTCTCCTCAGTGGGCCCTGGAGCTGTGATCCAAATTTGGGTAGAGGGTGACAAAGCTGCCAGTTGGCACCTGTTCTTGAACCCTTTACAAAGTCATGGTGCCCTTCATTGAATCTTGGACGTCGTATTGCTCAGTACTCAGCCTTGGTGCCTTAGTGCTGTTCCTTTAAGTTATCACTCCTGGACAAACCCTGTCCCCAGTATCCTCAGACACATACTCCACTCCCAATCATGTCTCCCTCTACTGACCTAGGCTGAACATATGATTTACTGTGATTTTTTTCCTTGGATTTCCTGAGTTTGGTGCATTTTCTAGATCTAGAAGAAGGTAATTTGTTTTTTTTTGGCAGAAGAGAATATGCTATACTTCCTCCTGATACTTTACCATCTTGGCTACACTAAAAAAAAAGTCAATTTTATTAAACATGGAAAAGATCATTTTTCTGGTAGCAACAGAGAAAAGCCCAGCTAAAGACCCTAAAAATGGCTAGAATCTTCCACAATCTCAGGTTTGATCTGGATGGAGATTTCAATAAGCCTAATTAGGGTAGTTCTTTTTAATCAGATTTCCCTTGGCTCTCTAATTTAAAGAATCATGTAAGTCTCTAGGTAATTATTATAGATAAAGGGGTTCCACAGACTGGCTAGGTTCAAACTGTGGTCACTACCTAGCTGAGCAGTAGTTGGTAGTTCTGCTGGCTGGGTTCAAACAGTGGTTGCCATTCTAGCAGAAAATCAAGAGTCACTTTGTTCATTCTGTCTTTCAATATAATGTCCTCCACAATTTTTTTTATCTCCAACAAAGTGCTGCAAAAAATGAAGGAAGGAATAAAGAGAAAAATTATGGCTCTTGAGGAAAAACTAAGAAAAATAATGAAATGTTTCAGAGTTCAAAAACCTTAACAAAGTAGTGGTCACTTTGAGAAATAGAATAGAGAAATAATTCAAAATACAATAAACCAGAAGGCAAGAGAAAAAGTTTGTAGCCAAGAATCACTTATCCTGAGTATAATCTTACAAGGAGAAAAATGTACCTTTAATAAAACTAATGATTTCCAAGCATTACTGTCACAAAAGCTAGAACTGAAAAGAATCTTTGGAATGTAAACAAATGGTACAGAAACCAAGAAAGGTAAACAAGGTCGAGCAACTTGAAATTGATAAATGATAATCAAGCACCTACATCCTGAATGAAAGAAACCATTGTTCTTTCAGAACCCTACTATCATTAGGAGACAGGAAAGGGAGAAAGAAAAATAAACTTAATGTCAATGCCTAAAAAAATTAAGAAGAAAAGATAAGAAAAGGAAAAGAAAATATAATACACTGTTTACTGAAAGTAACTTCTTAGGGGGCAGCTAGGTGGTACAGTGAGTAAAGCACCATCCATGGAATCAGAAGGACCTGAGTTTAAATCTGGCCTCAGACACTTGACACACTTACTAGCTGTATGACCTTGGGCAAGTCACTTAAACCCAATTGCTCTGCCTTCCCCCTTAAAAAAAGTAACTTCTTAGAACATAATTTATAAAAATGATTTAAAATTCTAGAGATTCCAGGTCAAAGAAAAAAATGTTATAAGTATCCAGAAAAAGAAAGATCAGGTACCCAGTTAGAATAGAACCAAGGAGAGATAAAACACAAAAAGAAAACTATAGGCCAATATGATTGACAAATACTGAATATACGTGATTGAATATTGAATAATCAATCAAAAATATTTTTTAAGAAACTACTATGTGCTAGTCACTATATTAGCCACTGGAGATGTAAGTACAAAGAGTGAAACAATAAAATAATACTAAGAAAACTCTATAGCAATATGTTAAAAAATTATTCATTGGCTTTATACTAGGACTACAAGGTTAGTTCACTGTTAGGAAAATTATAAACATAATAGGACAGATTAATTAAAAAACAGCAAAACTGAATTAGATTACATCAATAAATATAGAAAAAGTCTTCAACATCTATTTATATAAAAACAAAAAAGCATAAGAATAAATAAGCTTTCTATGGATATGATTAATTACTATCTAAAATGATGGATTTTTTTGTAACAAAAACACTAGGAGTGTGTCCATTTCTCCCACTATTATTTAACGTCATTTTAGAAATGCCAGTTTTAGGAATAATCTAAGCAAAAATAAATTGAATAAATTATCATTGAAAAGATAAGAGCAAAATTATTACTGTTTTAAAAAGATGAGTAACCCCACACGCTCAATGAAAAATGTACTAAAAACAATCAAGGAACAGTTAAGAATCCACCTAAAACAACAGTCTTTATGTATATTGCTAATAAAACCTAGAAAGAAGAAATTTAAAAAAAGAAATTCTATTCAATATAACTACAAAGGATCTAAGATATGTAAGAGTTAACCTACCAAGATGTACTAAGACTTGTATGCATACAACTACAAATTATTATTTACAGAAATAAAGGAAGACATACTTGGAAAGGCATTCACTGTTCATGGAGGGACTATGACAAAATAAAAGTGATTTCTACCTAAATTAATTTACATGTTAAGTGCCACAGCAATCAAATTACTAAGAAATCATTTTATAAAACTAGATAAAATAATGACAAAATTCAATTGGAGGGGCGTAAGTTCAAGAAGTTCAAGGGAAATAATGGGAAAAATTAGGAATAAAATACACCTAGCATTATCCAATTTCAAACTAGGAGAACCAGGAGAGCAAATTATATAACAACAGTATTGTTAGGAAAGACTTGTGAATTCTCATCAATGCGATGCCCAACCATAATGCCACAGGACTGATGAGTCTTGCTACCTGTTTCCTGATAGAAGTGATTGACTCAGGAAGCAGATAGATACACACACACGTGTGTGTGTGTGTGCTTTCCAGCAAGGCATATACATATATATATATATATATATATATAGATAGATAGATAGATAGATAGATATATATAGATAGATAGATAGATAGATATAGATAGATAGATATAGATATATATCTATATATATATATATATATATATATATTTTCAACAAGGCCAAGCGAGGAATCTGCTTTGACTGATTATTCATATTTGTTATGAGGGTATAAGGCAAGCAAAGTGGGAGTTTTTGCTGTTTTTTCTTTTGGAGTGCTTCTTAGTACTAAGCCTTTGATTGAGTCTTGCCTTTGTTTGAATCAAGAGTCTTTGATTGAATCAAGAGTCGTTGGTTGGAAATAGTATATATAGTCTGAGGTGAGGTTTTGCTTTGGGGGCTTGATCATTGGAAGAATGTTCGTGTGATGTAGCCAGATGAGACTCTGAGTAGCCGTTAAGGCTACCTCCCCTCCAGCTTTGAAATTTCAGATATTGGTGCTTCTCTCTCTGGTAACTATGTATGTATTGTCTTGGTCAGACAGCTAGAAGCCTTGTCTGTTGATTTGTGTTTATTTTCTCTGTTTATAATTTCTGATTTTAATTTCTGTTTGTATTTTCTCTGAAGTTCAGGGTGCTAACTTTTCTCCCTGAACTATGTGAATGATATATATCTATATCCATATCCATATCCATATCCATATCCATATCCATGTCCATATCTATATCCATATCCATATCCATATCTATACCTATATATCTATATCTATTTAATTAAAGTAAGATTGTTAGCCCCTTAAAGTTGTTTTCCTTTAGGAAAACAGATCAAAGAACTTGTGTTAGCAGCCCTCCTGCGTGTTATTGGTCTTACACCCCCACAGCAGCTGGAAGTAACATTGTTGTTACAGAGGATTTTTTTTCCATAATGGGGAGAAAAAAGAAGAGGAAATAGATTTTTTCAACTGAAAAAAATTTTAATGAACAAATAGTTCTCAAAAGAATAAATGTAAATTAATAACAAAAAAAAAATAAAAGAATGCTCCAAATTAAAGTAAGGGAAATTCAAATGAAAATAACTGTGAAATTTCACCACAACTTCACAATTTTGAAAAATGAAAATATTTAATTTTAGAGGGCGTATGGGAAGATAGTCACTCTAATACACTATTGGGAGGACTATGACCTGCTCCATTCATTCTGGGGGAAAATGGAATTATACAAAATGTTCCATGCCCATATGTTATCATAATTGTCTATTGAACCTATTATGTTCATCTCTATCTTTATTTGGTCAAGAACTCTCTCTCTGAATCTATAGTTGTGAAAGGTATCAACCTTCCTTCTCCTTTAATTTGTTTATCATATGACCTTTTATGTCCACGTTACATATCCATTCAGAACTTACTATGGTATATTGTGTGAGATATTGGTTTAAACCTAATTTCTTCCAATCTGCTTCCCAATTTTCCTGACATTTGGTGTCCTTGGTCTTTTAAACATGCTACCGTGTTCAACTGATTGGGAATCTTGTGTCTCTATCTTTCCACTTATCTCCCTTTCTAATTTTTTAATTTTATTATTTTTATTTAATATTTTAGTTTTCAACATTTATTTCCACAAGATTTTGAGTTACAAATTTTCTCCCCATTTCAACCCTTCCTCCATTCCAAGATGGCATATATTCTGATTGCCTCGTTCACCAGTCAGCTCTCCCTTCTTTCACCCTACTCCCCGCCTCCATCCCCTTTCCCCTTACTTTCTCATAGGGCAGGATAGATTTCTATGCCCCATTGCCTATATATCTTGTTTCTCAGCTGTATGCAAAAAACAACTTTTTTTTAAGCATCTGCTTTTAAAACTTTGAGTTCCAAATTCTCTCCCCTCTTCCCTTCCCACCCACCCTCCATTGGAAGGCAAGCAATTCAACATAGATCACACATGTATCATTATGTAAAACACTTTCACAATACTCATGCCGTGAAAGGCTAACTATATTTCCTTCCATCCTATCCTGTCCCCCTTTATTCGATTTTCTACCTTGACCCTGTCCCTTTTCAAAAGTGTTTTCTTTTAATTACCTCCTCCCCCATCTTCCCTCCCTTCTATCATCCCCTCTTTTTATCCCCTTCCCCTTATTTTCCTGTGGGGTAAGATACCCAATTGAGTATGTATGGTATTCCCTCCCCAGGTCAAATCTGATGAGAGCAAGATTCACTCATTCCCCCTCACCTGCCCCTTCTTCCCTTCCAACAGAACTGCTTTTTCTTGCCACTTTTATGTGAGATAAATTACCCCCTTCTACTTCTCCCTTTCTCCCTCAATATATTCCTCTCTCATCCCTTAATTTTATTTTATTTTTTTTATATATCATCCCTTCATAGTCAACTCACCCTGTGCCCTCTGTGTATATATATGTATATTCCTTTCAACTACCTTAATACTGAGAAAGGTCTCATGAATTACACACATCATCCTTCCATGTAGGAATGTAAACAAAACAGTTCAACTTTAGTAAGTCCCTTATGAATTCTCTTTCTTGTTTACCTTTTCATGCTTCTCTTGATTCTTGTGTTTGAAAACTCTGGTCTTTTCACTGAGAAAGCTTAAAAGTCCCCTATTTTATTGAAAATCCATATTTTGCCTTGGAGAATTATACTCAGTTTTGCTGGGTAGGTGATTCTCAGTTTTAATCCTAACTCCTTTGATCTCCAGAATATCATATTCCAAGCCCTTCGATCTCTTAATGTAGAAGCTGCTAGATCTTGTGTTATTCTAATTGTTTCCATGATATTTAAATTATTTCTTTCTGGCTGCATGCAGTATTTTCTCCTTGGCCTGGAAACTGGAATTTGGTGACAATATTCCTAGGAGTTTTCTTTTTGGGATCTTTTTCAAGAGGTGATTGGTAGATTCTTTCAATTTCTATTTTACCCTCTGGTTCTAGAACATCAGGGCAGTTTTCCTTGATAATTACTTGAAAGATGATGTCTAGGCTCTTTTTTGATCATGGCTTTCAGGTAGTCCAATAATTTTTAAATTATCTCTCCTGGATCTATTTTCCAGGTCAGTGGTTTTTCCAATGAGGTATTTCGCATTGCCTTCTATTTTTTCATTCCTTTGGTTCTGTTTTATAATCTTTTGATTTCTCATCAAGTCACTAGTTTCCTTGCTCCAATCTAATTTTTAAGGTGGTATTTTCTTCAGTGGTCTTTTGGACCTCCTTTTCCATTTGGCTAATTCTGCCTTTCAAGGCATTCTTCTCCTCATTGGCTTTTTGGAGCCATTTGGTTTAGTCTATTATTTAAGGTGTTATTTTCTTCAGTATTTTTTTGGTTCTCCTTTAGCAAGTTGTTGACTTGTTTTTCATGGTTTTCTTGCATCACTCTCATTTCTCTTCCCAATTTTTCCTCTGCTTCTCTTACTTGCTTTTCCAAATCCTTTTTGAGCTCTTCCATGGCCTGAGCCCAACTCGTGTTTTTTTTGGAGGCTTTTGATGTAGGCTTTTTGACTTTGTTGACTTCTTCTGGCTGTATGTTTAGATCTTCTTTGTCAGCAAAAAAGGAGTCTAGAGTTTGAGTTTGAGTCTGCATTTGAGTCTGAGTTCATTTTTGCTGCCTGTTCATGTTCCCAGCCAACTACATGACCCTTGAGCTTTTTGTCAGGATATGACTGCTTGTAGTATAGTATAGAGAGTACTTTGTCCCAAGCTTTAGGGTCCAAGCACTGCTGTTTTCAGAGCTACTTCTACTCCACTGTCACCCCAGGCTCTGTCACGGCAGCACTTCTCCTCCCCCAAGAATCGCCAGCCAGGACAGCAATATAGATCCAAGCAGGGCACAGCAAGAGAATCTGCCTTCGTGGTCACGAAGCGCTCCTTGCACTCCTGCTCCGATCCGCTGCTAGATTCCTCCCACCGTGTGAGCCAGGGACTCGGGAAGCAGCTGACGGTGTAGCTCTGGAAGCAGCCTCAGGAGCCTCCTGCTGCTGTCACCGCCACCACTGCACCATCTCTGCTACCCCCAGGGCTGGTAACCAGACTGCTCTGAACTCGATCCCGCAGTTTCCCTCTAACCTGCTTTTTGGCATTTGTGGGTTGAGAAGTCTGGTAACTGCCACAGCTCACTGATTCATGGCCCCAAGGCCTATTCTGGCTGGCCGACTCTGGGTCTGGTCTGTCCTTGCGCAGCCCAGCGACCACCCATCCAGGCTCTCCTAGGCTGGAGACCTGTTTCTCTCTGCTATTTCGGGGGTTCCGCAGTTCTAGAATTTGTTCAGAGCCATTTTTACAGGCGTTTGGAGGGATTTGGGGGAGAGCTTAAGCAAGTCCTTGTTTTCTAGCAGCCATCTTGGCTCCGCCCCCTTCCCTTTCTAATTTTTAAACTGTAATTGTGGATTGCAGATAAAACTGAGAAAGAAGAAAAAGAGAACAGAGCTGCTATGTAGGCAGGTATAAATCTTTCATTCTGCTTCTTAGTTCCATTGCCTTTGGCAATGATTTTAAATAGAGGCTATATTCTCTTAATATACACAAAATGAAATCAATGTAGCAGTCAAGAATTCTGTCTGATCTTAGTGCAGTAGACCAAGTCCAAAATTAATCTTCTCCCTCACTGGGGTGTTTACGACTTTGCTAGTTTGGGGTCTTATGGGTTATTCCTTATTCCCCAATCCTGACATAACTACAAAATTATTTTACATTTATTTGGCATCAATTTTATAAGGAGTTGGCATAACTCTTTTCATAGGACTTTAGACTCAGAGCTCAAAGGGACCTTAGGGATTATCAACTTCAGCCTGCTCATTTAACTCTAGTTTTAAATTTTTCTTTTAATTTTGAACTTGACAAATAACAAACCTGAGTGTTTCCACATGAAAAAAAGAGCAGAAAAAGAAGGCTGCTCTGCTCGATTATGTTTCTTCAATTCTCTCATTTTACAGATGGAGACTTTGAGTGATTGCCTACAGTCATACAGCTAGTAAGGGTCTGAGGTGGGATTTGATTCCTGAATCCAAATACAGTAACTTGTTGAGTGTGCCATGATCCTATGGGAAGGCTTCAAGTACGGGCTTGGTAATAGACTCGACTATCTGCATGTAATAAATTCATGTAATGACTAATACAATCTAACAAAGCGACAGGGGCTCCTTACAGCAGTGTGATGAATTTTCAACTGTAGCAATTTTGAGACACTCTGAGGGTGGTGGTCTGTGGGGGAAGAAGTGCCCACATTGAGGAAATCATAGATCCTTGAAGTATTTACATATTGAAATACACCATCTTCTTTTATAAATGAGAGTGGGAAGAACCCAGTGCTTTCGATTGCATGGATCCCAACTGTTTATTTTTCTATTGAATTATATTGCCTCTTGGACAATTTCCTACTTAAGTTTCCTGCATTTTATTTTTAAAAGCGGGTTCATTTGGTGGAAATAAAGCCTTGCATTCAGTAACCTGTGATATGCTTTAATTGAAGACACATCTCCTTATTAATGGCTCAATAAAAATTCTTGTAACAGAGGATATGATTTAATTGTTAAGCCTATTTTGATAATAAGCTTAGGGTGCCTATCCAGGAAATAAGTGTTTGCATGTAAGCATAATAGGGCAGGTACTTTGCTTTATCCAGCAGTTGAGTAGGAAACTTTTTACACTTTGTGCTACTGCTACATGGTATAATGTTATATGAAACACAATGATACATCATTTTGGAAGCATGAAAAACTCTTGATATGGGAGCTCTCTCCATCCAAAACAGAACCTCAATCCTTCTAGGACTTAGAACAGACCTAGGAGTATCTGGAGGCACAGAGAAATCCAGAGGTCACAAAGTTATGTGTCAGGAAAGACATGAGATCAAGTTTTCCTGACTCCTAGCCCAGCACTTTACTGCTCCCTGGTTCCTTTACAAAATCCCTCATACAGTCATTATATGCAGCACAATATACATCTGTTAAGAAGTTTCTAGATGCAATTCATTTTGATGGATTATGGGGGTACAAAAAATGAAACAACAGGCCCTGTTTTCAAGAAGCTTACATTTTAACAGAAGTGATTCCTATTTTATGCTTTTTATTTGTATTCCTAGTCCCTACAGTAATGCCTCATATTTTGTAGCTCCTTAATCAATATTAATTGGATTGTATATGTACACAGCTCAGAATATGAGAATTACAAAGGAGAAATCTGAAGAAAGTGATGACCTGGCTTCATTAACACCATGTTCCAATGAATTAAGCTAACCTCTACGAAGGAAAGAAATACAGAGGTAGAAGGGAAAATCTCTCTTTATGGGTCTAGCACCTCCCTCTCAGGATTGTTGTGAGGAGCCAATGAGGTCATACTTGTAAAAGGCACTTAGTCAGTGCCTAGTACATAGAAAGGCTCTATAAAAACACTTACTCCCTTCTCTTCCTTTCCCTTCTATGGCACATTCTGAGAATTCTACTTAGTGAAGCTGAGGTGAGTTGACCCCAATTTTCATTTTTTGCTGATGTCAAATTAAAAGGTTAGTGATTCCTTTTGTTTTTATAACACAATTATTTCTAGATATTAACTGCCCCTCCACCCCCAACTTCTCAGTGAATTTTTTTGTAACAAAGAAAAACAGATAAGCAAAACCCAACAACAACGTGAACACCTCTGACAGTGTATGACACGTTCTATACCCACAGTCTCCCACCTCTCCATTTTCTTCATCTCTTCTCTAATACTCGACTTTCATCAGAGAAACACAAAGCACTTCACACATTAACTCATTTATTTTTACTCAGAGAAAGCTTATTACCAGATGGTTGGAAATTAGCTCATGAATTTTTTGGTAAGAGAGCACATTGTGCTCCTACTAGGGTGTAGAAAAGTTGTCATCTGTAAGGATAAAAGAAATATTCACACCATGGATCCTTCAAGACAGAATAGTTGCTTAATTGTTTTTTCTGTACAAAGCTTGAATCCTGACTGATGCCGTGGCTGGTTGATACTGTGGCACCATCCCTGGGGATGAAGATAGAGATGGGAAAGGGGAGAGCTATTGCAATATTACAAACGAATATTGAAGAGCTCCTCTCCACCCTTTTACATCTTTGTCCTGGTCCCCGGGTTACTTGTCATATCTGATATTTTCCTGTCAGCTCCCATTTGGGACAAGCCAATGGGTGAACCTGTCCTTGTGCACAGTGAGGCAGCTGGGAATCACATCAAATCTTCACCTTCTTTGGCTATTAACATAGCAACATACAACTGCTCAGTGGATGACGTCTTTTACTCTGTTCTGACTCTACTCCAAGAGTGGTTTGGCATTGCTCTGTTAGGTCCGAAGAAATCCTGTAGCCAAGTGGGCAGTGCTTCTAGCAAGAGCAAGAGAGATTGCGTCCAAATGCCAATATTTATTTTCATTAGCAGATCTTGAGTATTGATGAAATTCATAGTTGCCTTTTCAAAACACAGGAAGTCTCTAGGCAAATGTCTCTACATTCTCTTGTTGAGCCAAAATTAGTGATCGCTAGACTCCTCTGATTCTCTAACTTTCCCCATTCTCAGGTGGGAATACACACAGATATGCATATATACACACATGTGCGTATATATATATATATGTATGCACACATATAAAATGTATATTCAAGTGAGAATTACATGATTATCTATATTCAACTGGGAATATGTATATATACACATATTCCCACCTGAAAAAGATATCTGTGTATATGATCATATATAAATATGTATATATATGTGTATGCAAATGCACACATAAAATGTATATTCAAGCGGGAGTTATAGATATCTGATTATATATACTCAACTGGGAATTTATATACACACATATATATTTATATATATATACATACATACACATACATACATATACACACATACATTCCCACCTGAAAAATATGTGTGTATCGATATATGTATATGTTCATATATACACATACAAACACTCAAGGTGTCCTAAAAGTCTTAGTGCAGCTTTAAGCTAGTAAGGTTTAAAATTTCACTAAGACTGTTGGGATAGCCTGTATATTAAGTGTATGTATATTGAGTATATTAAGTGTATGCATATTAAGATGTCTGGTCTAAGTTCAACATTTTTCACTCCAACAAAAGGGCTTGTGTGACATGATCAGCTTTCCACTTCTCTTCGATTGTAGATTATTAAAACTTATTCTCCCAGAACTCTCTGCACAGAGAGCTGTGGAGAAGGAGGGGTCCTCTTGCTTTCCACAAAGCCAAGCTGCCGTCCTATACCTGAGGCTTTCCAGCTCTGCTTGGTGTGAGGAAAAGGTTCAGTGTTACCCTGCAGCACTTTGGCCTTGTGCTATACTGGCCACAGTGCCAAGCCAGTTCCCCCTGTGGCCACTCAGGTTCCACATTTTTACTGAAAATCACGTCAACAAAAAGTTTTTTCTTAGCCAACACACAGTCAGGAATGCAGCTGTTGTGGGGCTTTCCAGCAATAGTTAAGCATGAGCCAGACCACCCTGGGGTCTTTCTGGTAGGAGGTTTCTGACTCAGTGGATTCCCACAGAGACAGCCTAAGGGTAGGGTCACAGGAGTGCCAACAACAACAGAGAGGGGCCCTAATAATCTTACATTACCCTGGAAAAGAGACCAAGAGTATCATACAAAAATCTCAAATAGATTTCAGGCATAAAATGTACGGGCCCAGGAATTTAGTGGGGAGATGAAGAATGTTTGGGATCTTTATTGTGCCCATTCTTCTGCATTTATTCATACATACGAATGTGCACACAAATATAGGTATGCAGGTGGTGCAGTGGATAGAGTGCCAGGCCTGGAGTCAGGGAGACTCATCTTTCTGAATTCAAATCTGGCCTCAGACACTTACTAGATGTGTGACCTTGGGTCAGTCATTTAACCCTCTTTACCTTAGTTTCCTTATCTGTAAAATGAGTTAGAAATGGCAAACCACTCCAGTATCTTTGCCAAGAAAACCCCAAATGGGGTCACAAAGAGTCAGACATAACTGGAAAAAAACAAAGAAGCAAAAAAAAAAAACCCAAACCCCAAAACCAACTGAACGCACAGATATAAAAACATACATATGTATACATACATACATCTGCTTATGTGTACAAAATAAAGACAGCAGACGTCGTGGGTTCCTTTCCTTATTTATAGTTCTTATTCTGTGGAGTGATTACACTTCACCAGAAATGGCGATTATTTTCAGGAGACCATACTGAGGATCCTCATAGAAGGCTCTTTTCAAGCCTGTTCCTGGCCTTGGTGCTGAATGCAGCCTGGGTCCCCTTGGCAATCAATCACTCCAGGTGATTTGGGGGATAGCTACATATATTCATGGATGGGCTTCATTTTTAGCAGATAGTGGATTCTAGCATCCACAGGTCAGCCAATATTCCATGTGGCAGATTGATGACTCCTCCTACCTGATTACAAATTTTTTTCATGACTTTAGAATGTAACCTATCTGGGGAAGAGGGAAATCATCAAGCAATGATCATTTCACTTTCCCAATTAAGACTCCTCAGTCTCTCAGGGAAACTGGCTAGTGCAGTTCTAGGTCCTTTGTTGGTGATGTCATTCACCACATCTGTTGTGAATCCTGAGTAGATAGGTATGTTTTAAAACTTTCATGGAAGGTTTCATGAGAATAGTGTCGCATGTAAATTACCTTTGCTTACAGAACTCAGATCCTTGAAGACTTTCAAAGCCACTATTCATGCAGCAGCCATATTCTCTTTGCTAGACACTAGTTGCAGGAGACCATATTGAAGATATTCACAGAAGTGAGTCACCTCCCCCGTGACCTGGGTAAGCCATTTAATCTCTGCATATCTTACTTTGCTCATCTGTAAAATAATAACATTTATCTCTGAGAGTTTCTGTGAGGATAAAAGGAGACGATATCTAGAAAGCATTTTTGTAAACCTTAAAACGCTATATAAATACAAGCTGTTATTATTGTTGTTGTTGTTTCTATCACCATAATCATCTTCAATGTCATTTTTTTGGCTTGCAGTCAATCAATCCACAAGTATTTGTTGTCAGCTCACAACCTTTTCACCCTCCTAGATGACCTCTAAAGAACTTTCCAGCCCTAAATCTATGACCCCGTTCCTTGAACTCCTACTATGTCAAAAATATCTAGAAGCATTAATCACAGGATTAATTACAGGATTAGATATCAAAAAGGTTCATGTGACTTTTTTTTAGTCTGCACTGGTGATTTCATTGGTTTAGGTAAACTCTCTGTGAAGAAACCACGTCAACCAACACAGATTGGCAACTATTCTGCAATTTATAGTCTTGGAGAGATGCCTGGGGCACTCAAAGGTTAAATGACTTGCCCAGGATCACATTGCTAGAATATGTCAGAAGTAGCATCTGAACTCATGTCTTCCTGACAAGAGGCTCACTTTGGCAGCATTACAGGATGTTTAGAATTGCTTTTATGAGGACTCTAGAATCCACCAAAGGCCAGGGTCCCTGAAAACCCAAACCCTGAGTGAACTTGAACTAGATGAAGACGCTGGAACTGACCAAGGCTCTCAAGAGTTCTCTATGCTGTGTTGGTGAAAAGAATTTGTGGATTGATCCAATCCTAGTCTGGCTTCTACCACAGAATGACTATATACTATGCATGAATATTTTATTTCATGTGTTTCTCTCTCTCTCTCTCTCTTTCCATATATATATATATATATACATATCATATCATATTATATCTCTGTCTATGTATGTATGTATGTATGTATGTATGTATGTATGTATGTATGTATGTATGTATGTATGTATGTATGTATCTATCTATCTATCTATCTATCTATCTATCTATCTATCTATCTATCTACCTAAACAAGAGCTCTAATGTGGGTTAAACCAAATGACCGCCGGGGTCTCTTCCAGCTCTAAGATTCTATGATCTCAGTGGCTTAGGGACCTTCCTGTGAGGAACTTTCTCCACCATTGTGGATTGGCACCTACTCTGCATTTTATAATCTTAGAGAGTTTCCGGAGATACAAAACAGCTAAATGATTTGCCTAGGGCCGCAGAGCCCTAGGCAAATATCACAGGTGCGACTTGAATGCACATTTTCCCAACTAAAGGGCTGTCTCTCCACAAGAAGTCAGATTTCAGCTCAACTTCCTAATGATTACAGCTGCCCAAAAGAAGCGAAATTGGCTGCCTCTGGAGATAATGACCTCTCATTGGACCCCTATTAAAATGATATTTGCCAAGCTGTTATTGAAGCCCTATTCTAAAAGACTAAAAAGCTAGCTTAACAGATGATGTGGTTCTGCAAAGGATATTTGGTTAGCAGAACAGAGAAACAGAGAAAACAGGATGAAGGTCAGAAATCATTTGGCAAAAGAGGAGCAAGATTTGTGAGCAGTTTAACCACAGAGTGTGAAAAACTGCAATTAACATAGATTGATTGACAGGGCATTTGAGCATACTTCCAAGAGTGGCAAGAAACACGGAGGGGAGACAAAGAAAGAGGAGGAAGGGTGAAGGAAGATTTTGAGGTGAAAATGAGAGAAAGCCCAGTTGGTTTTTCTTTTCTTTTTTTTTTTTTTAAATTTTGACACGTAATTTACCACTTGGCATTGTTTGTTAAACTTTCATGTCTCCCCAAATAGGTAGTAAGTTCCTCAGGAACGTATTTTATATTTCTGTGAATACCTCTCAGTTCTTTTTTAAATTACATTTTTTATTTTTCTCAATCAAAAAAAATCTGCCTTCTCTTCCTTCTATGTATCTCTTCTCCAACCTCTACCCTGACTGAGAAAGAAAGAAAAACACAACCCTATAATAAATATGCATAGTCAAGCAAAACAAATTCCACCATTTGCCAGGTTTTAAAAAAATGGTCTCATTCTGCACATTGAGTCCATCACCTTTCTATTAGGAGGTGAGTAACATGTTTCATCTTGAGTCCCGTGAATCTTGGGTGGTCATTGTGTTGATCACAGTTCTAAAGCCTTTCAAAATTGCTTATACAATAATCTTGTTATATAAATTACTCTCCTGGTTCTCCTTATATTAGTCTAAATCAGTTATTACAACTCTTCCCAACTTTTCTGAAACAATCCCTTTCACGATTTTTTACAGTAGAATTATACCCAGCATATTATATCATATCCTTGGGATTTTCTTTGTATTTCTTGATAAATTTCATCATTTACATTTTGATAACCTAGCCAAGAAAGGCAACATGGCATAGTGGATAGAGAGCCAAATCAAGGAGATTTGGGTTTTTGGTTTTGTTTTTAAGACACTGGGGCTGGAAGTTTGAGGGCAAGTCATAGGCCCAGTTCCACTGCAGAAGCTTCGACCCAGAAGCTTTTCTTCTGGGTTGTTCTACACCTCCCTAGACAACATCTCCCAGCATCTCACTAGCTTGGTGACAGACTTCGTATAGATGATTGATTGGCTTTAGCCCCACTGCAGTTTAGAACTTCCAAACTCAATTCACCTGCCTCAGCCTCCCCTAGCAGCAGGGTTTACTGGCACACAACGCCATGTCCAGTAAGATTTAGGCTTACACCTAGCCTCTAACATAGACTGGGCTATGTAACCTTGGGGAAGTCTCTTAAACTCTCTGTATCCTCAAGCAACTCTCTAAAAATGTAAGTTGCATAGTAACAGCAATATTGTATGACAATCAGCTTTGAATGACTTAATTATTGTCAACAATACAATGATCTAAGACAATTCCAAAGGACTTATGGAAAATGCCATCCATATCCAGAGAGAGAACTGATGGATTCTGAATACAGCTCGGAGCATACTTTTTTCACTTTGTGTGTGTGTGTGTGTGTGTTTTTTTTTCTTTTGGTCTGTTTCTTCTTTCACAACAGGACTAATATGGAAATATGTTTCGCATGAGTACACACGTATAACCTACATGAACTTGCTTACTGTCTTGGGGACAGGGGAGTTGAGGGAGGAAGGAAGGAAGAAAATTTGGAACTCAGTTTTGAAAAAGTGATCGTTAAACATTGTCTTTACATGTAATTGGGGAAAATAAAAATATTATTTAAAAATAAAATTGATAGTTGTAGAGCAGAACTTGATTTGCTTTGGTAGAGAAATTTCCTATGCTAATGAGATCACAGCATTTGAGAGCTGGAGGAGATCTCAGTGGGCATAGTATAAATATTCTATACTACAGAAGAGTTGTTGATCCGCATTGGTGGAGGAAGTTTCCATACCTGGGAGATCCTTATGCTCATGAATTATTTCATAATTACACAGCATACCCACCAGAACAGTCCAGGTGAGTAGCTTTTCACCAGGGTCAGAATACTCAAAGACCAGATAGATTATCATGACAGTTGTGAAAAGGAGTAAAGGTTCACTCCCATCATGAATCTTGGAAATGACCATTTTAAAATTTACAACATTGCTGTAAACCTTTACTATTCAGCCTTTTCTAGCCTTTAAATTCCTCACCTTGCCGGCAAATTCTGACCTACTTTTTGTCATGCAAACGTGGAAACTTTAGCTATCCGACCTGGCTGTTTCACTTGACACACAGAGACCTGATCTCTGCCCAGCATTTTCATCCCCCTTGTTCCCCTGGGATAGGTAGGGTTTCCTAGGCTTAGCTTTTTACTTGCTTCCTTCCTTGACTCAGTTATTAAGTGATTCCAAGATTAAGTGATGACTTGTGAAGTCTGGTCCCAAGTCATTCCTTCAGTGCCCAGAACCACCTAATAACTTGAGAGACCCATGCTGAACAGGCCAAAGAGACTTGAAGCCCAATTTGAAGAAGGGAACCACAGTGAGGAGAACACACAGCCTGCCTTCCCATCCTGTCCCATCCTCCCCATCCCCCAACACATGCATAGTACAAGGGGCTTACAGGAGCCCTTGTGTCTTAAAGCCACTCTGGGAGCATATCAGTTACCAAAACCCAGCAAAAGGAAGGACTCCTAGCTCCTGCCTTTACCAGCATGCCTTCAAAACAGCAGCTGCTACTGTCCAAGTTCCCTATCAAATTCACAGCTTCGTGGATCTGGTTTCAACTGGGACTGTCATACTCTCTTTCACAGGTAACAGGTTGTCAAGATATTTGAAAGTGGGCTCATAGGAAGGGATTTAGGGGTTATAATGGTTATAATGGGAGGAAGGAGGTGAATTGGAGATCAGGTTGCTGGATTACAAGAGATGCCTACCTGCATCTTTCTGTTAAGGGTTGGCTTAAATGCTTCTTAATTAAACGGCTCCTGAGGTCCATTCTACTCCAGGGATTCTATGAGTCAATGCTTTTCTGAGTCTCTTACTTGAGTACCAGTGTTGGTAGTCCTTTCAGGTATAGAATAATAACTAGCATTCATATGGGCGGCTAGGTGGCTCAGTGGATAGAGTACTAGCCTTGGAAAAATTCAAATCTGGCCTCAGACATGTCCTACTTGTGTGACCCTGGGCAAGTCACTTAACCCTGTCTGCCTCAGTTTCCTCATCTGTAAAATGAACTGGAGGAGGAAATGGCAAGCCACTCCCGTATCTTTGCCTATGGGAGAAACCCCTAATGGGGTCATAAAGAGTCTGATGTTACTGAAATGACTGAATAAAAGCATTTACATATCACTTTAAGATTTACAAAGTGCTGCACTTTAAGATTTATAAAGTACTTTACATATCATCTCATTTGAGTTTCACTACAACCCTGTGAGGTAGGTACTTATTATCCTCATTCTGCAGCTGAGGAAACTGAGGCTGAGAGAGTTCTAGTGGGGAATCAGTGTACTCTGCCTTGCTTTGTACTCATTTCTATCCGTCTCTTGTCTCTTTCCCTTCTGCCGTCTCCTCTATTCCTTTTCTGCTTTTTCAATCTCTACCTCATTTAGGCCCCGACTCTTTAACTTCATCACTAATGACCACTCTCCTCATCTCAGAAAATCAGTTATAAATGCCTAAGATATTTCTAAACTTTCAAATGCTGCATCCTCCCTGAAATCTTCACTTATTCCCCCAGCCAGAAATGCCTTCTTTTTTGCCCTCTTCTCCCTCTCTACTCTCTTACTTCAAGATCTCATTAACTTAAATGGGTTCGCTTATTGTTTTTATGAAGATGATTTTATGCAATCTTAACCTGTCTTCTGGGCAGCTGGGTGGCACTAAGGATAAAATGCTGGGCTCAGAGTCAACGAGTCTCATCAACCTGAGTTCAAATCTGGCCTCAGATGCCTACCAGCTATATAACCCTGGGCAAGTCACTTAACCCTGCTTGCCTCATTTCCTCACCTGTAAAATGAGCTGGAGAAGGAGATGGCAAACCCCTTCAGTATCTATGACCCAAATGGGGTCATAAAGAGGCAGACAAGACTGAACAACAACAAACCTTTCTTCTGATCCTGCATCACTTGCCTTGCATCACTGACTGCATATTGGACATCTCAGATCAAATGTCCCCTCAACGTGTCCAAAAAAGAGCTCTTACCTTTCCCCCAAAGCCTTCCCATCTTCTGGACTTCCCCCTTGCCGTTGAGGGCACCACTATATACCAGCTACCTAGGCTCCTAACCCAGGTGTTATCCTCAATTTCTCACTCACATTTATCCCACATATTCAATCTGTTACCAAGCTTTGTTGTTTCTACCTTCATAACAGCTTTTGCATACATGCCCTCCCTCCACTCACACAGCCACCATCCTGGGTACAGGCTCTCATCATCTCACACCTGGACTAGTGTAATAACCTTCTGGTCAGTCTCGCTGCTTTGAGTCTCCCCATTCCATTCTGTCTTCCTCTCAGCTGCCAAAGTGATTCTCCTCAACCTCCCCACTACTAAAAAAAAAAAACCAACCTCCAGTGGCTCCCTGTTACATCTAGGAACAAATGTAAAATCCTCTCTTTAATTTTTAAGGTTCTTTAAAATTTGGTCCATTCCTACCTTTCTGGTATTCTTACACTACTGCTCTCCATACATTCCATAATCCAACAACACTGGCCTTCCAGCCATTTTGTGCACACAACACTCATTCTCTTTGCCTTTGCACTGGTTGTCCCCCATACCTGGAATGTTCTTCTTCCTCATCTTTGCCTCCATGCTTCCCTAGTTTCTTTCAAGACTCAGCTCAAATCCCACCTTCCATAGAAGTTTCCTAGTTTTCTCAATCGGCTAGTGCCTTACTTTTGAGATTACCTCCCATTTCCTCTCCAGCTCATTTTACAGATGAGGAAAACCCAGGCAACCAGGGTTAAGTGCCTTGCTCAGTGGTCCCCCTAGACATTGTAAATTTCTTTAGGGCAAAGGCGTTTTTTACCTTTCTTTGTATCACAAGCACTTCACATACTGCCTGACACAAAGTAGGTGCTTAATAAATGCTTGTTGACTTGATTGGTAGTTAGGATACAGTGGGTACAGGAATCCTGGCATCAGGAAAGTGAGCTTAAATACACTTACTAGCATTGTGACCATGGGCAAGTCATAAGCCTCTGTCTGACTTCAACTTCTGTCTGCCTCAATGTCCCCATCTTTATATTAACACTCCCCCATCTTTGGGAAACTTTAAAATTTTTTTTATTTATTTCATTAAACATTTCCCAATTACATGTAAAATTTTTTAAACATTCATTTTTGAAAATTTTGAGTTCCAAATTCTTTTCCATTCTCTTGCCCCTCCTTTACCCCTTGAGAAAGAAAGCAATATGATATCAATTATACGTGTGAAGTCATGCAAAACATATTTCCACATTAGCCATGTTGTAAAAGAAAATGCACACGCACTTAATAATAGTATCTACCTTCCAGGCTATTGTGAGAATAAAATAAGATAATATTTATAAAGTACTTTGCAAGCTTTAAAGTGATATAGAAATGCTAGTTGTTGTTGCTGTTAACAAGAGATCAGTTTTGGCATTTAGGAAGTTATTGGTGACCTCACAGAGAACAGTCACAGTTAGGTAGTAGTCAAGATAGAACAAGCCTTATTGCAAAGAGTTGAGGAGAACATGGTTGAGCCAGGAGCTAATGTGACTGAAAAGTTGGGAGAATGACCTGAAGGTTAATAGATGACAACAGCAATGACTGAGAGTGGATGACACAAATAAAAGCAACTGTGGTAGAAATGTTCTGGAAGTAGCAGAAAGGAGCAAAGAGTAGGTTGTTCATTCCTTCTCCTGACCGTGTCGGGAGTTGGGGGGAGAAAAAAGGTCAATCATCAGAGAGGATTCCAAGGACTAGGGTGGCTTTCAGGGAACAGCCAGAATTAAGTTAAGGAGGTGGAAGGAAGTACCATAGAATCATGGGATCTTAGAGTTGGAAAACGTTAGAAGTTGTTGAGTTTAACATCTCACTCCATTGCAAGACTCTTTACTACAACATCCTACAGAGGGGATCATTGCACCTCTGCCTGATCATTTTGAGTAGCCGGGAAGTTTCTAAGAAAGGCACCCATTCCAGTTTGGGATAGTTTGTTGTTACAAAGTTCTTCCTTATGCCATTCCAAAGCTGTACCTTCCATTCCCTGTTCCTAGTCTTATTGTTGGAGGCTACGCCAAATAACTCTTTTCACCATGGACATCCTTCAGATATTTGAATCTAGTTCTTATGTCTTCCTATGTCTTCTCTTTCCCAGGCTAACCGCTCTCAGTCCCCACAAACCTGCCTCGAAGGACATGGTTTTCAGTCTTCTCAAAATCTTGACCACCCTCTTTTGAAAGACTTTCCAGTTGTTAATATTCCTCTAAAATATTAATACCTCCCCTTACATTTTTGGGAAACTTTAAAAATATATATATTTTTACTTATTTCATTAAATATTTCCCAATTATATGTACATTTTTAACATTCATTTTTAAAAATTTTGAGGTCCAAATTCTTTCCCTTCCTCTTCCCCCTCCCTCACCCATTAAGAAGGAAAGCAATATGATCCTAATTATATATATGAAGTCATGCGAAACATATTTCCATACTAGCCATGTCATAAAAGAAAATGTACATTTCCTCCCAAAAAGGAAGAAAAATAAAGTGAAAAAAGTATGATTCAATTTGCACTCAGAGTTCATCAGTTCTTTCTCTTAAAGGGGATAGTCTTTTTCATTATAATATCCTTTGTAATAATCTCAGATCATTATCTTGATCATAGTATCTAAGTCTTTCACAGCTAATCATCCTTATAATTTTACTATTACTGTGTACAATATTCTCCTGGTTCTGGTCATTTCACCTAGCATGGGTTCATGTAAATTTTCCCAGATTTTTCTGAAACCATAGTGGGTCATCATTTCTTATAGCACGATAGTATTCCATCACAATCATATACCACGACTTGTTCAGCCATTCACCAATTGATGGGCATCCCTTCAATTTCCAATTCTTTGCTACCATGAAAAGTGCTGTTACAAATATTTTTGCACCAATAAGTCTTTTTCCCCTTTCTTTGATCTCTTTGGGATACTACTAGAGGTATTGCTGGGTTGAAGAGTAAACATAATTCTATAGCCTTTTGGGTACAGTTCCAAATTGTTCTCCAGAATGGTTGGACTAGTTCACAACTCTACCAACAGTGCATTAGTGTCCCAATTTTTCTACATCCCCTCTAGCATTTGTCCAAATGACACAATTGTAAAGTGTTTAGCACAGTGCTGTCATGTAGTAAGCACTATATAAATGATTGCTATTACTGGTTTTATAATTATTATTTTTATTAAATTTCTAGTCCCAGATCTGTTGCTAATTCCTTGAGGCTTCTTTCAAACTAGCTCCGTAAGCCCTAGAGATTTCCTTTACTTGGTGCTATTATTAGGACCAAGTCTTTTACCATGTAGGGTCGTTAAACAAAACAAATGTGGTGTTTTAACTGAATTCCTTTTGTTATTTGACTGGATTCTCAATGTGACTCTCACAACGAGCTATGATGAGGAACTTTCTTTTTGTCTCACAATCCCCCCCCTCCTGTAGAACACAGACCAGGCAAAGAATCATTTGTATCCTTAGGGGTACAAAGGAAGAAAAGACATTCCTAGTCACTGCAGGGGACTACGGCTCTGGGAACAATCATTGATCATCCCCTGAATCCCAAATATTTGCAGTTCACAATTAGGGTTGAGGTTTTGATCTGGGAGGCTGAGGCCAGAAAATTTCTCTTGTCCCCATGCCCAGTAACAAACTTGAATGTTTAAAAAATTTTACATGTAATTGGGAAATGCTTAACGAAATAAATAAAAAAATTTTAAAGTTTCCCAAAGATGGGGGAGTGTTAATATAAAGATGGGGACATTGAGGTCACCAATAACTTCCTAAATGCCAAACGCCACTTTCTGATCAGCACCCCTGTGGAGATCATTGCTAAAATGTTAAGAAAACTTCGGGCAGACATGGTCACAAGTTGTGACCATACTACCACAAAGAGTTTGCGTTTAGATTAATGAAATACATTTTTCCTCATCTATCAACTAGTTTATTGGATGGTTTCCTCCTTAGCCTCAATGGTTAGGGTTGAACAATAGGGACACTTTATGATTTACCCCTGGGGTATGGAATTTGAAAAGATTATTTCCTCTATATCGTCCATTGGTCAGCCAGTGACCTCATTGAAGGTACTGGTTTGCTAACTCTGGACAGACTCTATGGCTGACGCTTAACTCTGCAATGTAATTTGGCATAGTGACAAAAGCCCTGGTTTGGGAATATCAAAACCTAGGTTTGAATTCCACCTCAGACTTTCTATGTGATTGCAGACAGTTCATTTAACATTTACACTAATATGGTACCTGGATGCTTATTCTAGACCAGGGTTTAGCAGGGAGAGTCATTGGAAATGTAAATAATTGTCATTAGATTGTAAGGTTTTTCAGGGAAGGAAGGGACTGTCTTTTGCTTCTTTTTGTATTCCTGGAGGTTGGCACAACGACTAGCACATAGTAAACTCTTAGGAAATTCTGACTAATTGATTGGTCACCTGCAGTCTTTCAGTAGGCCTCCTCTCCAATTTGATCATCTTTTACTATTGTCTAGTAAAATTACACTAAATAAATACTTTAAAATATTTATTTGCTTATTGTTACATTTGAGTTCTAAGTTGTTTCCCTCCTCCCCTCCTAACCCTGCACAAGAGAAGGCCAATATTTCACACACACACACACACACACACACACACATACACACACACAATATGAACACCAAATAAATTTTTAAAATGATATATTGGTTTTGTGAAATTCTTAAATTCTTTTTTGCAAAATTCTTTTAAAAATTCTTAAATTCTGGGAAATTCACTGGAATTCATACGCAAGCCTCTCTATTACAGTATTTCGATTTAATGCTAAATACAATATCTATAATATTACAGGTAATTGACAAATGGAATTAACATTTCTATGAGAGTTGAAAATGACAGTTAATATTTTGTTAGGGCTTTACTCTTTCTTGAAGCTTTTTAGAAATTATTTCAAAGTTGCAGTTATATGAGGCATTGCTTTGCAATATTTTGCATGTATTCTGTATTCACTTAGTTGTCTACCTATTTTATTTCTCTACTAGAACATAAACTCTTTGATTGCAAGGACTATCTCCTTTTTGCGTTTGTCGTCCCAATGTCTAGGACCCTACTTTGCACTTATTAGGTATTTAATAAATATTTGCCATACTCGATTGAAAAGGAGACTTTAAGCGGGAGAGCGCTGGAGCTTTTAGTTTATGGTCCAGGGTTTGTGTCTTCATTAAGCTTTTCCCACCTGGTTGCTTAGTTTCAACTCAACCTGGGCCTTAGCCCAGAAGGCCAGATTTTTGCCATGACACACCCCAGCTGTCTGTTTGAGCTCCTCTACTGCACCTTGAAAGTGGTGCCATAATGATGATTATGGCCATTATAATGGTGATGCTTCCTTCACTGGGAAGTCATTGGAGGCGGTGTAGTGCAATCCATCAATCAAACAAGAATTTATGTACTGCCTACTGTGTTCTACTCTGTTAGGTATAGGAAAAGTATGATGGAAAGAGTTCTATATTTGGAATCAAATTAACTAGGGCTCCAATCCTGGCCCTAACACTTGACGCTTGTGTGATCTTGGGCAAGTCACTTAACCACTCTCAGTTTGAGATTCTTCAGCTATAAATGGAGGAGGTTGGCTAGGTGACCTCGTCAGGTCTCTTCCATCACTATATCTATGATTCTAGGATCTATCTCTGACTTGCCTTCTCTGCTCTCTTGAATGATTCTGCTTTTGTTTGTTTGTGGGTTGGGTTTTTTTTTGGAGGCAGTCAGGGTTGAGTGACTTTGACCAGGTTCATACAGCTAATAAGTGTCTGACACCATATTTGAACTCAGGTCCTCTTGAGTCTGGGGCTAGTGCTCTATTTACTGAGCCCCTAGCTGCCCGAGTCTTGGATAATTCTGACAAAATTTTGCCTGCTGTTCTTGCCAAACTCAGAGGGTTTTAAACAAATGAAATCAAGTTACGATGTTTCTCTCTTCATCTAATAGGTGAAATATACTCCTATTCTGCCTAATCTCTCCTAACTCTTCCCAATCTTGGTGCTTTGGGGAAGTAGTCCAACTCTACACTGTCATGAATTCTTCCCCCTGTCCTCTTGCAGATCATGCCTCGCCAAATCCCAATCTTCAAACTCGGCATGTCCCAAATAGAACTCATGATCTTTTCCCCCCAAGTTTATACAGATGTCAGTGGAGAGGCCCAGGAGGGTGTGAAGAGATAGCAACATAATATCGACAATGAAGAGTTCAGGAGAAGCAGAAACGTCTGCAAAGAAATTGTGACTGGAAAAGAGGTAGGCTAGCTATGTAACAAGAGCAAAGAATAACCAGTCCTTTATTGGTGTGAGGAGATAACGCGTGTGGGACCATTCAGTCCACATTTGCAACAAAAGATAATTCTACCTCTTCAGCTGTACATTGCCAATTCTTTTCCTACAGAGAAGTCTGTTAGGTAGTTTTCTTTCGGGCTAGTTTCTGGGCTCATCTCTTTGGAACCATCCTCTAGCTCTCTCAACTTCAATTGGCTAGTGTGTAATGGCATGGCTAGAATTTTTTCTTGATAAGGGCAGGCTGAATGTTCTTTAGTAAAAGCTACCATGTTCAGCTAAGAAAAGAAAAGAAAAGCAGAGAGCACTCTAGTTAAGCTTAAGTAATTTATTTTTGCTCTCACTGCCTGGATAGGAGAAACCTTTTGTTACATATAATTGTCTCACTTAGGATTGGACATTACCAACATTGATTGTAGATTCTTTGAGATACCTGCCATTTGCTCTCTTTGTGACCTTGCCCTACCTATCTTACAGGGTTGCTGAGAAGATCAAATAAGATACTATATGTGAAGCCACCTTATAAGGTACAAATAGAAGTTATTATTCTTAAAAGGAAATAGATTCAAATCAAGTTCTTTGTTTTCTGTCTTTTATTTGCTAAGGTATTTTTTTCATCTGTCTCATTGTTCTGATAATAGTTATAGCATGTAGTCAAAGGAAGGCTTTCAAAGAAAAGTGCTTAATTTTTCCCAAGCTCTTAGCTATGGAAAAAGGAACTTTCCATTCATTAAAAATCTAGGCCTAGAAAAGTTGGCTCCAAGTGGCCATATAACTTGGGTGTGCTACAGATGCTCCAGAATCGTGGACAGTTTGATGGTGTTGACTTTTGTACCATGGGATGTAGAATGAAATTCACTCCTACTGCTTCCCAAGATACTGCTGAGGCCAAGGCCAAACGTGCAGATGGATCCATGAACCTAAATCTATTAATTCAATTTGATACAATTCAATTCCACAGACATATATTAAACAACTACTTTGTAAAAGATGTACATGGTAGATGGGAGCAAGCTATGGCATGTACTCAATGAGGAACTTCATGGATGAACAGGAATAGGTTTCATCAGGGAAATTTATGGTAAGAAGAAAAGTAAAATCTATCTGTTACATGGCAAGATTTTAGCTAAAGAGTACTTTCAATTCACCTCAACAAACATTTATTAACCACCTACTATGTACAAGGCATGGTGCTGGTGGTTGGGGACACAAAACCAAAAATGAACAAGCCTGTGCCCATAAGAACTCTAGGGCACTCTCATTCTGCTGGTGATGGGAGGGTAGGATACACCATGTACACCAGTAAATAAATACAAAATACATAATTTCGAGAGAAAGAGAGTGCTAATGAGTACTTTCTATATGTTATCTCATGCAGTGGAAAGAGCACTAGCTTTAGAGAAAGGAGACATGGATTTAGGTAAGAGGTACAGACGAAAACAACTCAGGTTTTCGCTCACTGCTGCAAATTAAAAAGATGAAAAAATATGGGGACGATATTGGAAGGATTGGGTAAGATAGGCAAGTGGATTCCTGTTGGGGGCTGGATTCTGGAAATTTTCAAGAATGTGACTAAATTGTCTATACGCTTTTATCCTGAAATCACAATATTGGACGTGTACTTTAAAAAATTGGACGTGTACTTCAAAGACAGAAACCAGATTCGGTGTATGTACAGTGAGGTAAACATACAAATAACTAAGTTCTAATATGAGAGAATGGGGGAAAAGACTCAAGAAAGGATAAGTCACTTATAAATGCAGAGGTCAGGGAAACCATGGGGACCATTTATATTATCCTTCAAAATATTTTGCCTTCGAGTAGTTTTGCAAGAGAGGAAGGGGCATATCCTTTAGTTTGGCTAAAATGTCCCTGAAAGTCCATAAGTTGATCTAATTTGAGGGTCCTTGGGATTCATTCTAAATTACGTTCACTCTTTCTATAGAGTTTTTCTGAAATAAGAAGTTAGAGGGAAGAGAGACCAGTTATTCCCTCAAAGGAGTTGGTCTTTGATCTGAACCTTAAGGTCAACCTTATAAGAAGTTTTCCCTATATTACAACATGCCTGCATTGAATGGGATATACCAGGAATGAGGTTCGTCATAAATGTTGCAGTCATCAGTGGGCAGTGTGGCATAATGGATAGTGCACTGGACTACCTAGGTTCAAATCCCACCTCTGACATAAACTGACTGTGTTCCCCTGAGTTTCAGTGCTTCAATTAATGGTAAGAGAAGGTGTCAACCTACAGTGGTGGAAAGAGTTTCCTTTTCTGGGGGTTCCTTCTCCTAATGAAATTAAGGGTCTAATCCCTATCCCTATCACCAGCTCTGCAGAGAAATAAGAGTGGTAAGAACATTGGTAGACAATGTCAGAATTTATTCACTGAATGAATATATCGAGACTCTCCAGCTAATGGGGTATTTCTCCATTTTAGATTTGACATTTGCATCCTTATTTTTAGTTAAGAACAGTATTCATTTCCTCTATGTGACTAAATGGAGATCAAGAGAGAAAACTCTGCTGAGAATTCTTTCTCCTTTGCTCTTTGTGAGAAAGAAAATTCCTAGTAGAGGATCCTGGATTCCAAGCAGGCAGATTTAGGAATAATCTGAGGCAGAGCTTTTGATCTCAGGACCCTTTTAGACTCTTAAAAATTATTGAGGACTCCAAAGAGCTTTTATTTATGTGGGTTATGTCTACTATTATTTGCCATAGTAGAAATGACAACCAATGATTTAAAATAAAAATTTATTCATTTCTTTTAAAATAACTATAAGCTCATTATGGGTTGACATAATGTCAACCCTGTATCTTCCAAAACAAAACAAAAAGAGCTAGAAGAGTGGCTTTATTTTACATGTTTTCCCAAATCTCTTTAATGTCTTAATAGCTGGCTTAATGGAAGACAGCTGGATTCTTATATCTCCTTCTGTATTCAATCTCTTGTGAGATGTTATTTTGGCTGAAGTATATCAATAAAAATCAGGCTTCCAGCAGATATGCAATTGAAAAAGGGATGATTTCCTATTTTAAAATGCAATTAATGTATCATTATGAAAATAATTCTAATTTTTTTGGCTCCCCTCAAAATGGTCTCAAGGGCCCCTAGGGTGATTAGACTACACAATGAGAACCACCTATCTTCTTTTTATAGGTAAGGAAATCAAGACTCAGAGATGTCAAATGACTTACCTAAGGTTACACAGGTTACACAGGTAATAAGAAGCACAGAGAAGGTTTGAAATCAGATCTTCTGATTTCAAATCCAGTGTTTTTTCTATTATATCATGCTGCTTATAAAGCATTCTGTTAGCTGTAGAAATGAAACTGAGAAACTCCAGATTAGATAAAAGAAACACTGCCACATGTTTGGAGGTGGGTGGGGTGAAGGTTATGGTTTTAAAAATCCCAAGAAGCAATAAGACTAGAAGTATGGCATGCTGAATCTCAAGCTTGATGGAACCTAGTGATGGAATTCTCAAGAGAACTCTGAGAGCTCCCTCAAGTGGACAAGAATCACCAATGGCTGGGAATGAAGTGGCCCAAATGACAAAGACTACATTCATTCATTTCACACATGTTTTTCAAGTACCTTTTATGCCTGAAAGCAAGAGGCTAGACCAGATGGTTTCTAAGGTGTCTTGTACCTAGATCTCTATCTATCTCTATCTTCATCTCTATATCTCTGTCACTATCATCTATATCTAGCTGTGTCTACATCTATAATCCAAATTTTTATATAAATCTATATCTTTATCTCAGTCGATGAATATTTATTATGTGCCTACTCTGTGGCAGGCACTGTGTGAAGTGCTGTTACAAATATTGTTTCATTTGATCTTCACAATTCTCCACCATAGGTGCTCTTATTACCCCCATTTTCCAATTGAGGAAACTGAGTCAATTAGAGGTTAGGGGTCTTGCCAAAGGTCATACAGCTAGTAAGTGTCTGAGAACGGATTTGAATTCAGGTCTTGATTCCACTCCAAGCACTCCATGCAATGCACCACCAGCTGCCTCTGAATTGATTGAGCAGTACTGATCAGCAGCCATGTGAGAACAGCAGTACTGTGGCAGAGATGAGGCAGGGCAGCAGAGACTACACATGACCACCAATGAGCAAGTCTAATAGCAACAATACAATGACAGGACCAGAAATACTGGTAGCCCTGGGGCATTGGAGG
The DNA here is from genome assembly GCA_028646595.1 of Phalanger gymnotis. Classification (NCBI taxonomy): domain Eukaryota; kingdom Metazoa; phylum Chordata; class Mammalia; order Diprotodontia; family Phalangeridae; genus Phalanger; species Phalanger gymnotis. Next base: position 292,232,301 of record CM053622.1, on the reverse strand, counting down.
CAGGAGCTGCTCTTCCACAAGCATGCTAGCTCCCTGTGCTCTTTCTATATAGGAAGTTCCGTGCATGTGTGTGTGTGTGTGTGTGTGTGTGTGTGTGTGTGTGTGTGTGTGTGTGTGTGTGTGCGTGTGCCACTGACGGTGTATATATTTGGAGGAAATGTTCTTTTGAATTTGGTCATTTTCTTTATGCTATTTCCTTAAATGATTTTTATTTGAACTAATTGTGACTTCTTCCTCACTAAAGGTAAACAAACACATTGGTGGGGGCTCCTGTACTATGGCTTTCAGTGGTTATGAACCTACAGAGTATCAGGAGCTTGGAATGGCTTTATCTGGAGGGATGCACTCTGTGATCCAGGGAGCACCCTCAGGTGCTACACAATACTGTTGGGTAGACAACATACACACAAAAGCATTAACAGTCAAGATGGTGTGAGACATACCAAATGAATGGTATGGTCAGTGTTACAGGAATTGAGAGAAGGAAAGCTTATAGCCATGCCATAAAATGGAAATGTAGATATATGTGGCCATTAACAAAAATAAAATTCCTATAAAAATCCCAAAATTTCTACAAGTGGCCTATAGAGTCCACTATGTGTCAAAATAGAAGACCCTAACCCTTTTATGATAGCAACTGCAAAGATCAATCAACCAAAAAAATCAAAGAAGCTTTTGTGTCTACATGTGCTTTGCCCTGCATTAGTTGCTGCTGATACAAATACGCAAATGGAGCAGCCTTCAAGGAGTTTGTGTACTATTGGGGAAACAACATGTATATCATTGGCATGAATGCAGAATGGGCCAGGGCTGCCAGCACACCCTGGGGGAGCATTTCCATTGGCCTTTGCCAAGAAGGGAAGGGGAAGGGTCAATGAGAATGCTTCCCCAGGGTGTACAAACATGTCTGATCTGTATTCTAAGACAGCAGTTCTTAAACTTTTTGATTTCAGGACTCCATTATACTCTTAAAAATGATTGAGAACCCTAAAAAACTTTTGTTTATATGAATTATAATCTGTAGAAATTTACCATATTAAAAGTTAAAATAATAAACTTTTGAATATTAATTCACTAAAATAACAGCAGTATGTATTAGCACAAACATTTTAAATAACTGTATTTTCCAAAACAAAAAGAATTTAGTGAAGAGTGGTATGTTCTACACATATTTAAAAATCTCTTTAATTGTGTAGCTTAATAGAAGACAACCAGATTCTCATACTGCTTCTGTATCTGATCTGTTGCAATATATTGCTTTGGCTGAAGAATGTGAAGAAAATCTGGTCTCATACAGATATGTAGTTGGGAAAGAGAGGAGTATTTCAAAGGCAAATAACATCTTAGTATTATTATGAAAATAATTTCACCGTCCCGCCTGAAAGGGCCTCTGGGACGCATGGGAGTCTTCAGATCACATTCTGAGAAGCATGCTGTGTGTGCACACCTATGATACGCACAGACAAGTACAAAGTAATTACAAGGTACTTTCCGCATGACTGGGGACTGTGAGGCACTAACCATTGGAAGGATTAAGAAAGGTCTGAGGTTATACTTGAACTGAAGTTTGAAGAAACTAAAGATTCTCAGGCAGAAGTGAGAAGGGAGTGTCCTCTAGACAAAGGAGACCGTCTCTCAAAAGTCATCGAGTTGTCACACAGAATGTCCTGTGGGAGGAACAGCAATAAGGCCAATTTGGCTGGAACTGAGAGTGTATGGAAATATTTTTTTTATGCCATGTTATGGAAATGCGTATTTTATTCCAGAAATTAAAGAAAATTTCAAAAAAGAAAGTAGTGTATGGGAAGTTAGGCTGAAGCCAGGTTATGAAGGACTTTAAATGATCAATAGAGGAGTCTGTATTTTATCCTAGAGTCGAAAGGGAGCCACTGGGGCTTTTTGAACAGGGAAGGAAGTGGTTAGACCCGAGCTTTAGGAAACCCGCTGGAAACTGTGTAGATGGTGGATTGGAGAGAGGAGAGGACTGAGGCCAAGAGAACATTTGGGAGGTCATTGCATGACAGGAGAGGTGAAAGAGGATAAATGAGAGAGATGATGTGAACGTAGAATGGAAAATACTTGCAACTGGAGAGTGAGAAGTTAAGGTTGACTAAGGTTAGAAACCGGAGACTTTGGAAGAATAGTAGTTCCCTAAACAGGAAGTTAGGAAGAGAAGTGGGCTTGGGGGAAAATATAATGAATTCTGTTTTATACATATTGAGTTCGGGATGTTATTTGTTGTTCAGTCATGTCAGACTCTTCATCACTCCATTTGGGGTTTTCTTGGCAAAGATACTGAAGTGGTTTGCTATTTTCTTCCCCAGTTCATTTTACAGATCAGGAAACTGAGGCAACAGCGTTAAGTGACTTACCCAGGGTCACACAGCTAGCAAGTGTCTGAGTCCAGATTTGAACCCAAGAAGATGAATGTTCCTCACTTCAGACTTCTGTGCACTATGGTGCCACCTAGTTGCCGTGGGATGTTAAGAAGAGACAATTTAAATTAGGCAATAGGCAGCTGGTGAAGCCTCAAATTAGTCCTTCCAGCTCCCTGAGCTTTAAGCTCTAGATGAATGTGTACCTGGAAGTGATCAGAGGAGCCTCCTGATTTTCTGAGCCAGAGCCCATGTCTGTTTCCATACAATCAGAGCGTATGTGCCCAGCTCCATGGGAGGTGCTTGATTCCAGAAGATGGAGAAGGGATAAGAGAAAGGAAGTTCCTCTCAGCTCTGACAAAACTTCATCCCATTCGTCTTCAAGGTGATGGGGAATGACAGAGACAACAAGCAATCCCTTTGATGCTTCCCTCTTTGATGCAATCCCTCTTGCTTATTTTAATTCAACCAGATTCATTAAATGGTCACCTCAGTTCTTTTGACATCTTTAATTTCACATACAGAACCACTGAGCCATACATTGTTAGAAGTGGAAAGGTAACATGCTCTTGGAGAAGCTACATTTTTCCTCCCATCTTTTAAAATGTTTTTCCCCTTCTTTTCTTCTTCACTCACTGTCCTTCCCACACAGAGATGGAAGGATGAGGATGGTTCCTAGTGGATAGTGTGAGAATATGACACCGTACTAATTCTCCCCATTTCCCCACCTAAGCCCAGAACCCAACACTATTTAGTGACCTGACCTGAATATTTCAGACTATCCCTGAGCACATAATCTCTCATGGCAGTGCAGATGGACTTGACTTGAGACAACTCTACAAGATGCATCATGTAAATAATAGTCTCTGGGGAAGTACAGAATGGATAATTCAATCATTGGGCTAGTTTAGACATGTTTTAATGATGCAAAGACTAACCTGACTTTGCTCATATGCAAAAGTATTTTTTGATTCTAATAACAGCTAGCATTTATCTTTGATTGAATTGAATAGTTGGGTTTTTATTGCACTATCCTTTTTTAGTGTATTTCTAGTTATTGATATAAAACTATCATAGAAGAATTTTGAATTGTGGGCACGTGAGACTTCAGTGTGTCATGGATTATTAGAATATATTGAACACCTCATATAGCATAGAGGAAAGACCACTAAACCTGCAGTCAGAAGGTCTGCATTCAAGGCCCACTACTGCCATTTTCTAAATGTATGGCCTTTGCCAAAGATTTTCATCTCCCTGAGTCTCAGTTTCTTCAGGTATAAAATGGGAATAATGATAGTTTACCTAACAGGTTTGTGGTGAGGACCACAGGAGATGATGCATGTAAAGCAGTCAGCACCTACAAAGTAAGTTACGATGATGATGAAGAATGTCATTCTTCTCAGAAAGTCATTCTCTCTTATGTGGACAGTTTGTTTATTACCAGCAGTGTATTGGCAAATGTTTAAAAATTGGCTGTGAAAATAAGATGTATAAATGACACACTTTTAAGGTTAATCAGCATCACTAACATTTTCTTCATTGCTTTTTTAAGTCTAGAAAATCAACGAAACAACAAATTGTACCCTAATTTGAAGTGTTTAACGGTTTCTGAGGCATAAATACTTACAGTGAACATACATCAATCAGCTCTCATGAGCACACCCCTGTCTATTACCTTTATTTTTTAATGTAATTGTTTAAATTAAATTTTAAATTAAATTAAATGAAAATATTTTATTTTCCCCAATTACATGTCAAAACAATTTTTAAACTTTTTTTTAAAGTTTTGAGTTCCAAATTCTAACCCTCCCTTCTCTTCTCCCCCTTCCCTGAGATGGTAAGCAATCAGATGTAAGTTATACATGTACAACCATATAAAACATTTCCATATCAGTCATATTGTATAAAAAGACTAATAAAAGAAAGGAATGAAAAAAAAAGAAAGTTAAAAATAACACACTTTAGTCTGTATTCAAACAACACCAGTACTTTCTCTGGAGATGGATAGTATGCTTCATCATTAGTCCTTTGGGATTGCCTTGAATTATTGTATTTCTGAGAATAGCTAAGTCATTCACAATTCTTCATTGTATAACATCGCTGCTGCTGCCGTGTACAACATTCTCCTGTTCACTTTGTATCAGTTCATATAAGTCTTCCTAGGTTTTTCTGAAATCATCTTGCTTGTCATTTCTTAGAGCATAATAATATTCCATTACAATCATATACCACAACTTGTTTAGCCATTCCCCAGTTGATGGGCATTCCTTCAATTTCCAGTTCTTAGCCACCACAAAAAGAGCTGCTACAAATATTTTTGTACAAATAGGTCCTTCCCCCCACCACACCCCTTTTTAAAATATCTTTGGGATATAGACCTAGCAGTGGTATTGCTAGATCAAAGCATATGCACAGCTTTTATAGCCCTTTAGGCATACTTGCAAATTGCTTGCCAGAATGGTTGGATCAGTTCACAGCTCCACTGACAGTGCATTAGTGTCCCAGTTTTCCCACATCCCCTCATGAGTGCTTCAAAGATTTGCTCTATTGACTTACAGAGGATTAATCAAAGCTTTGATACACAGACAATAACTATAAGACAAGAGCAATATTCAACAATTTTTTTTATTGAATGCTGACTGTGCAATGCACTCTGTTACACCCCTTGCAGTGTGGAGAGGGGGTGGTAAGAGGAAGATAGAAAATGGGTAATGCACAATCTGTCCTCTCAAAGAGCTTACAGTCTAGGAGAAATAAGAAAAGTACACTAATGACTATTATGAGGCACAAGAAGACATATGACATAAGAGAGGTGCAAAGTGTCTGGCATATAGTAGGGGCTTTATAAATGCTTGTTGACTGACAAGGCCTGGCACGTCATAGGTGCTTAATAAATGATGATTAGGTTGGATTTCATGGCATACATGAAGGGATGCTGTGCAGAACTTTCAATCTATCTATGAAAACATTTTGAAAATATCTGTAGTCCCAAAGTCATGAACGGGTACTGCGTGGATATTTAATTGCATGGGATGTCATTCATTAAGAATCAAAGCCCCAGGTCTCTTTGGAAAGAGTAATAAACCTAATACTCTGATTTGCAGTACCAAATATGTATAAACCTTTATTAGCTTTTGAAAGGCAGGCTAATGAAGTTTTTGTAGTTGGGAAAAGGATTCTGTGTCCCTCATTCTTTGCGTGCAGCCATCCCTCTCCAGTGAGAGTCAGATTCTACGGAGGCCTTTTTCATAGATGAAGTTGGTGGCCACCTACATGATGTCTGTGACAAGAATGTCTACTAGAATTAGTCTAGACTTTTTTCTTTTTCTCCTGAAATGCAAAGAAGCTGTCCTTAAGATTTGGTTGATCCAGAAGGCTAAAATGCAAGCCACTTACAGGACTTCCTGGTCACCTAATGGCATAAATGAGTCCAGCCCAAGATTAGTCCCTTTAGACTTAGTAGATTTCCCACTGCCTTAGGATTCAACACACCCTCCTGACAACTCATGTACTGAGATGGGGGGAGGGGGAATATCCACTTGAATCTATGCCATATTCCTTCTAAGTATCCTTTCCCTGTTTTGTTGAAGTAAAATTTTGTTAAATGGTAGATGATCTACAAGCATTGAAAAGGCCTGGCGATAGGCTGTGTGTCTTTTGTCTGAGGACTAGCTAAGTTTGGACAGATTAATTAACAGATAGTTGACCATCAGGTTTTGGCTTCCCCTTCTTATGGAAACCCATCTGGTTAACAGGGAAGAGTATGGTGCCTCCCTTGGTCTTGGAACACCCACCAAGTTTGAGGGGCCCAGAATCTACATTTGGGGCGGGGTGAGGTTATGCTCTTATGACACTAGGAAGCTATATCAATATGGCCAGAGGTTAACCAGGAAGCTGAGTCAAAGGAGGTCCGGGGATCTGGTCTTAGGGACACCTTTATCTCCTTTTAGGAAAAACTAGCATAGTCCATGTTAAAGGAGATGGGGGGAAGTAGGGAAACCCTTGTAGATATTGATCCTATCACACTATTTATACAACACTTACTGACAGAAAACAGATCCACTCTTCTCGCCAAATAAGTTGTTTCCAGTATTGCTAGATTTCGAATAAAATTGATTGGCAAATAAAAGATTTTAAACCTTAACCTGATGTTAGATGGTATCGCTAGAAATAACTAATATTAATATTAATAATAATAATAATTCAAAATATTTTCCTGTAGGGATCCCACCAACATTTTATTGGAAGGGAAAGATTCTGTTACAGCAAAAAGTTCAAGAGCTACCAGCTACTTCTTGGAGCTCTGAGTTTTACATGTGTACCACATATTCAGTAAAGTAGCACTCTCTTTCATTTGTCCTCATTTTGCCCTGTGGCATCACAGCCAGAGGGCCATTCTTGGAGTCAGGAAGACCTAGGTCCAGGTACTGCTTCTGGCGCATACTGCCTGGATGACCATAGACAAAGTCACTTAATATATCTCTAAGACTTTAAGTAATGGACTAGTTGCATCAGTGGATGTTACCATATTGAGATTTTCCCATAAAATGGTTCAGATCCACCACAAAAATAAATATTTATTTCAAGTTTCAAGCGATAATTCTAGTCATAGTATTCAGGATTTGGTCTACCATCTATATTCATTCTATCTATACATTTTGTGATTGTAAATTTAAATCATCTTCCCACTCCCCACCCAAGGCCTATCCCAAAGAGAGTTGCACTGTCCTATAGCAAAAAGAGCATTGGACCAAGAATTAGAAAACATGGGTTCTAAATTTGTCATTTTCCCTAATAACTATGTGACCTTAGTCACATCACTTAGCTGCTCTCAATTTCCTATATGTCTAAAATGTTTATAGCAGCTCTCTTTTTGGTGGCAAAAACCTGGAAATTGCAGGGATGCTCATCAAGTGGGGAATGGCTGAACAAGTTATGGTATATGATTGTGATGGAATACTACTGTGCTATAAAAATGAGTGCAATGAAAAACCTGAAAAGACTTGCATGAAACAATGAAAAGTGAAATGAGCAGAACCAAGGGAACATTGGATACAGTAACAGCAACATTGTTTTAAGAATGACTTTAAATGAATATTATTTCGATTATTAATAATGAATTAATTAATTGATTAATAGCCAAATTAGCTATAAAAGACATATGAAGAAAGATGCTATCTGCATAGGAAGAGCTGATAAATAGAACTATGTATAGAACAATTTTGCATAAATATACCTATTTGTTCCTAACGGTAGCCATCTCTAGGGTGGCGGGAAAGAGAAGGGAAGGGAAAAAAGAAATTTACATGATAATTTTGCTGTATATTTGAAAGGAATAGCAAGCGGTGCCTAGTAGATTTGCAGTTTCACGTGCAATCATCTTTTTTTTAAATTGTACTGTTATGGAAATGCTTGTTTTATTTCATAATTTAAAAACAAATTTAAAAAAGAATAAATTTAGTTGTGAGAAATACACAAAAAAATTTCCTCATCCATAAAATAAAGCAACACAGATCTACAGTTGGAAGAGACCTTAAAGGTCGTATAGTCTAACCCCCTCATTTTATAATTGAGGAAACTGAGGCCAAAGAAGGCTAAATGATTTGCCCAAGGTCTCACAGGCCAAACATCACAAACAAGATTTGAACCTATGTCCTCTAGATTCCCAAAGTAGGTGTAGCAGGTGTAGCAGGCTAAACTTGGACTGAATCACTACGATCATTTCCAGCTCTAACATCTGACGGAGTCTGCAAGTTACGTTATTATTATGAGGATTCCTTTGTACTTATCACAGGCATTTTCCTAAAGTTTTTTTCCTTTGTTTTTTTCTCCCTTCTCAGAAGCCCTAAACCTGACCTCTTCTGAGAAATATTCCGATTTCAATGAGCTCATGCCCTTTTGGTTCATTCTGCAAAGTGCTTAATGAACTTTCCCATTATAAATTCTTTAATGTTTTTGGGTCATGCCCTATGCCACTATAGTTTGTGCTATATGCTTTTAGTTTTGAAAAACAACAGCAGTTTATTATTATCTAGTGTTCTTTCATATTACTCCCTTTTCTACACACTCTTTGTTCTGGTCAAAGTGACCTGCTATCTGGTCTCCGTATGTGACATTCCATCCCTAGCCTTAATGCCTTTACATAGCTCATTCCTCCCTCTCTCCCTCTTCACCTCTGCCTTGTAGAATCCTTAATTTCCTCCAAAGTTCAGTTCTGATAGTACCTTCTGTATGAGACTTTTTCTGATGTTCTCCTTTTTCTTAGAGGATCTCGAAATTATTTAGTATGACTTCATTGTCTATGACATCTTTTAGCAAAATTTAGTTTCCCTGGTTGTCCATTTTTACTTATGTTTATTTTGACTTTTGCTTTGCCTTTCAAGATCATGATTGCTTCCCCTGAATTTTTTTAAGCCTTAGCTAAAGCCTAATAGATTCTGCTCCAGTCCGTTATTTTAACTCTCTGAGTGTCTTTCTGTTTCAAGTACGCTTCTTGTAAACAATATTGTTGGATTCTGGTTTTTAATCCATTCTGCTATCTGACTCTGGTTTATGGGTGAGTTCATCCTATTCACATTCACACTCGTGAGTGCTGTGTGCTTCCTTCTGTTTATTCTCATTTTTTTACCCCATCCTTCCTCAAAAGTCTGTTTTGCTTCTTACCACTGCCTCCTTTAAAACAATTCCCAAACTGCTTTCCACTTTACCCAATAATTTAGTTTCTGTTTTGAGGTCTATCTATGGATTTCTTTTCTTTTTTTTTTTTTTAAAAAAAAGTATTTTTGTTTTCCCAATTACATGTAAAGATAGTTTTCAACATTCATTTTTGTATAATTTTTAGTTCCAAATTTTTCTCCCTTCTTCTCCTGAGGATCTTGAAATTATCTTGCATTTACTAATCTATGTACATGTTGTAACTCTCTAGTAGAAGGTAAGCTTCTTTGAGGGAGTCTTTTGTGTTTTAGTTTGTTGAATTGAAATAAATTCAAATATTTGTCAAACTGAATTAAACTAATTGTAACTCTCTCCCACTGGTGTCGAGAAGACAGAATACCCAGAATGATAAGAAAAGAGAACCTCCGAAATATAGCGATTTTCCTAACTCTCAGGGAACTGACCAGAAGCTACAGCAATTTCATGAGACCCTAGCATTTTGCCATTGTCTCAGTACCATTAGTATTGTGAGTGTGTGGAAGAGAAGTAAAGAAGAAAAAGGGGAGAGAAAGATGATACTACAGACTGTTCTTCTTCTGCTGGGACTAGTAAGCAGAAGAAAACTACTTTTATAGGGGCACTTCAAGTTGAGAGAAAGTGAGAAAGAGTAATAGTCATGGTGGAGAGGTTAAGGTGATAGAGTTAACTAGGCCAAAGACGCCTATCATAGAATCTTAGAGCTGAAGGTCAGAGGTCATCCAGTCCAATCTGTACCTCTACAGAAATCCCTTCTACAATACTACTGAGATGTGGGCATTTGGTCTTTATAGGAAGTCTTAGGATGGTACACAGGGTGGTCGTGAGGATCAAGTAAGAAAACATATAAAGCACTTCGTAAACCTTAAAACACCATGTAAATGCTTGCTATTTATTATTAAGTGGCAGGTCAGTCTTGGGTCCCCCTTGGAGGTTTTTGTGAAATCCTCACATATGTGAGTAAACTGAGTCTGTCCCCACCTCCCATAATAACAATAGCTAGGATTTGTATAGTGCTTTAAGGTTTGCAAAATGCTTTTTTTTTAAAATCATCTTATTTTATTCTCACAACAAGCCTAGGAGGTAGGTGCTGTTATTTTCCCCATTTTATAGATGGGGATACTGAGGCACACAGAGGTTAAGTGATTTACTAGTCTGAGACTAGATTTGAGTACAAGTCCATTCTGCCTCCAGGTCCAATACTCTAACTGCTGCACCACCTGGCTCCTACTCCAGAATACAGTTATCCGTTCCACATTGTAACTTTCCCCATCACAGTTTCTATATATCACAAGTTAGGATAAGAAATTAAATGAGAATTGGGGGGAATTTTGCAGAAGCCTCAGATGACACTCAAAAGCTAGTAGATAACACAAAAAAGTTTAGAAAGTCAGAAATAAATAAAACGTACGCATAATATCATATAACACAAACCCAAATTTTACAATAAGGCATTGTAAACATCTCATAAAAGAAAAAGAAAAAATTCAGACTTCTTCTCTGGTACAAAGAGAGGATCAAAAATTTTATGCAGATTTTCCAGATCACAGGAACTGTTCCCCTAACCCCTGCGATGTGGAAGGGATAACTGCAGTCTTCCACATAGGAACTAGAACATTCTCAAGGGTCACTAGCCCGAGAAGTCTGAGAATTCCTCCAGTGATATTGTTCCAGACCAGAAGTTGTCCTAGGATTATAAACTAGAATGAATAATATGGAACATCTACCCAGCTCCTAAACAGATGAACAAACCTAGGCCCAGAGGTGATGTGTCAAAGGTTACCAGCGTGGCCTATCTTCTGAGATGCGATTGAAATCAAGCTCCCCTAAACCCTAAATCCAACACTCTTTCTTTAATACCATGCTCGGAAGCCCCTTGGTAAGCCACTATTGGAACAAGTCTAGCCAACCTCTCTTAAACAGACATTGACACCCCACCCCCACAGTGTGACTCCCAGAAGTGACTTGCCAGACTGGGCCTGACACCTTGCCTGGGCTTCACCGTCTGGGGTCAGATGCTTTAAGACATTCTGTTGACTGGCTTTTTGGCCTCAGAAAAAGTAATATGGTATAAAGTGTCTCATGTCATTATTCAGTGGCATTAGAAATGTGTAACAGCCTCCTGGCACACGCAGCCCCATCTCAGGTTTTTAATTATTCCTTTGTGAATACTCCACATTCATTGCGTGTCTGGGGAGATCACAGTGACTCAGCTTTTCCCTCATTATATTAATAGAGAAATGGTTGCTGTGCATGGTTCTCTTGCTTATGTAGCATCCAGTTTCCCCTCCCCCAGAGATTATATCCCTCTCTGTGTCTCTGACCAAATTATTATATATCAGGGGGCCTATGATTCACTGCAGCAGTCTTTGATCACAGTTTCTTGTGTTATATCTTTTTGGACAACAGCAAAAAAAAAAGAAGACAAGTGAAAATGTTTCATAGTCTGAAAAATATTTGTCTCAAGCTGGAGGTATGTGTGAATTCTTTCCCCATTCTCTGTCCTCCATCCTCAAACAAGAAGGAAAAGGCCAGTGCTAAAGGGGACTCACCTATCTCATCTATGACGAAATTGTAGAAAGCTTCTATTCCTCACCCCCACCCCTACCTTGTTTTAAAGATTCGACAGAGTTTACAAAAAGTTCTGTAGTTAGGGAGTACAGTGGATAAAGTGTGGAATTTGGAGTCAGGAAGACCTGAGTTTGAATCCTGCTTCAGATACATACTAGCCCAATGACCCTGGGAAAGTCCCTTAACTTCTCTGTGCCTCAGGTTTTTTCATCTGTAAAATGGGGATGATAATAGCACCTATCTCCCATGGTTGTTTTAAGAATCAAATGAGTTAACCTGCTTAAAGCACTTCACAGACCTTAAAGTGCTGTTTAAACACTAGGTATTATTAACCACAATATATACCAACTACAACATCTATTCATGCACAGATACATCATGTATCATAGAATGCTCTCCCAGTTCACCAGACTCCTCAGCTCCCATGACCTAGACATCTTACCATCCACCAAAACTATATTGCTTCTATGATCTCAAACCCCATTTTATTTTATTTTTTTTTGGTGGGGAAGAGGGCAGGGCAATTGGAGTTAAGTGACTTGCCCAAGGTCACACAGCTAGTAAGTGTGTGAAGTGTCTGAGGCTGGATTTGAACTCAGGTCCTCCTGACTGTAGGGCCAGTGCTCTACTCACTGTGCCACCTAGCTGCCCCTCAAATCCTATTTTAGAAAATGATGACCGAAAATTCTCAAGAGATTTGACTTCACTTGAAACCCAGTTTATTCCAAAGACACCAATGCTCAGCTGGGAATATTCTTCCCCTTAGTTACAAATTAATCTTTTTTTAAAATCACATGTAAAGGAATGAAATGTTATTTTATAAGGTACATACATATTATAAACATATGATATATGATAACATATCTCTCTCTATATGTATAACATTATTATTAGTTGAAACTCACAGTCACCATTGTTCTTCTCTAGTCAAGAGGACATTGGCATTATAAGAAATATATTAATTCTGCTTCTCCATTTCGGAGTTGTGTAAAAGGTATTCTCCCATTGCTCGATACATGTATCCACACAACATTAAAAGGGCCAAAAGGGCTTATTAAGCTTTGTATCTCTATAGTTGCAACTCTACATTATCCCAGAAGGAGAAAAAAAATCCATTCTTACTAATAGAAATGCCATATAGGAGATTAGCAATAATATTATAAGACCAATTACTCACATTTGCTTTGATATTTGGAAAGCTCTTATGTACCTCACAAAAGTCCTGTGCCTCAATTTTCTCATCTCTAAAATGGGAATAATAATACCTGTACAGAGAGGTTAAAACCTTGTTCATGGTAACTTTGTTAATAAGTTTCAGAGCTGGGATAAAATGTAAGCCTCTTGAGGGTAGGTATGATTTAATTTTCGCCTTTGTATCCACAGTGTCTGACACACAGTAGGTGCTTAATAAATGCTTATTATTGGATCTTTCCTCTCCCAGTTTTGCACCTTAGTCTCCCTGTCTTTCTCTATAACGCCCCAGTGACTTCTTCACCCTGGCGGCTGCCTCCAACTCTGGTCTTTACACAGTGGACATACTTCCATCCCTACAGTCTCTCACTCTGATTAGCTGGTTCTGCCCTGAATCTCCATTTTAAGGAGGATATGTCTTCGTTCCTCTTCAGGCTGCTCTTCAAACTCTCCTGGTCTTTCTATACAATGCCTCAGCTCTGGGTACCTTCATCTCTTCTCCCTCCTCTCCTTTCAATTTCTTTTTGTCTTCTCCCATTAGAATGTAAGCTCCTGGAGGGCAAGGACTGCCTTTCTGCTTTTATTTGTATTTCTAGTGCTTACCACAGTACCTGGCACACTGTAAACACTTAATAAACACTTCTTAAATTGACCCAGCTGGATTGGTTGACGCAGGCTCCCCTAACCCTGAGTCTAGCACTCTTTGGACTCTGTCTACAGAATTCCTGGGAGATACCCCTCATGGCTTCATTAAGTTGCCCCTATCCACTGAGCAGAAACCTTCAAGGTATCTACAAGAATGGGAGTAGAACTAGGGCAGCTAGGTGGCACAGTGAGTAGAGCACCCACCCTGCAGTCAGGAGGACCTGAATTCAAATATGGTCTCAGATACTTGACACACTCACTAGCTGTGTGACCTCGGGCAAGTCACTTAACCCCAATTGCCCTGTCTTCCCCCTCCAAAAAAGAGAATGGGGTGGAACTATGTAAGTGTTTCACATGTCCATTGATTGGTTAGTTTTTTATATGCCCATTGATTGGAATACAAAATTATATTTTTAAGCAAAACATTAAGGCAAAAAAATTAACTTCGATCTTACAGTTCATTGTGTTATAGGATATTTTTAAAGACTTTGTCTCCGTTTGTAGGGTTTGGTAACCAAGATCTACATGGAGAATTTTGCCCCATTATATCTAAAAATATAATTACATCATTATCATGAAACTTGGAATCTTCTTGGAATTTGAAACTTATATGTAGTAGGCACACATAGTTCAACTAACAAATTAATGAATCCACCCCAAAGCATACATTTAACAACTACAGGTTAGGCATTCTTCTAAGAATTGAGTGTACAAAGGAAAAATGAAGGAGTAACAGTCCCTCAAGAGGCTGCATTCTAAGAGGAAGGAGCACATTTCAGGAATGGGAGGCAGCCCCTGCAAGGACCCAGAAATAGAAGGTGGAACATCTGTGTGAGGCACAGCATGAAGGCCAGTCTGGCTGGACTTTAGAGTGTATGAAGAGGAGTAATGTCGACTAAGCCTAGAAAAGGAGACTGAAATGATAGCTTTAATTTTATCCTAGAGGAAATGGGAAGGTGTTTGAACATGGTCAAACTTGTGTAATGCGGAAGATGGATTAGGGATGAGAGAGATCTGAGGCAGGGAGACCAGACAGGAGGTGATTGCAATAGTTTAAGTAAGAAATGATAAGGGCCAGAGTAAGTAGAAAGGAGCCGTATGTAAGAAACTGGCCTAGCTTGGCAACAGAGTGGACCTGTGGGGTGAAGCAGAGTGAGCCATTAATGACTCCAAGGTTGTGAACCTTGGTGATTAGAACCAGGGAAGTTATGAAGAAAGGTATGTTGTGGAAGCAAGGTAAGAGTTCTATTTTGGACCTCTTGAGTTTGACATGCCTGTTAGATGTGCAGCTGGAACTGTCCTATAGGCAGGTGTGGTGACGGGGAACTAGAAAACAGAAGAGACACAAAGGGCTGGATATAGAGACCTGACAGTCATTTGTATGGGCATAATACTTGAACCCATGAGGGGAAATGAGAAGACCCTTCAGGTGCACCCACAGTTGGGAGTGGTGTGTGTGTGTGTGTGTGTGTGTGTGTGTGTGTGTGTAATATGGATGATGCTCCAGCAAAGGAAGCTGAGAAAGAGCAGTCAGAAATGTAAGAAGAAAACCAAGAGAGAACTTCATAAAAACTCAGGAAGGAGAGAAACTCTAGGATTGGACCTCTATGTCCAGTCTAGGTTCACTAGGTTCACTCTAGGCGTGGTCAATAGCTTCTACTACTGCAGAGTAGGCAAGAAGGATAAGGACTGAGAAAGGGCTTTTCAATTTGACAATGTCAATGAGGCCAAGATTACAGGTATGAGAGCCAATCAGCAGACTGCATAGTCTATCTGGGTAAGCCCTGGGCAAAATCATAAAGAAGATGAAAAACTTGATCTTGGCTTTCCGAGTTTTCCTCATTGTATCCCAGCACACCTACCTTCTTTGGAAGGGTGCTCCTGAGTGTGGGCTAGGTAGAGAGACAAAAGAGCCTCACAATAGTACAGAGGCAATATGAGATGGCGGATCAAGTGTTGTATTTGAAGTCACGAAAACCTGGCTTTGACACTTACTAGCCCTGAGACTCTGGACAAATCACCTAACCCCATGTACTTCAGTTTCTTCCTATGTACCTCAGTTTCCTTAGTTGGAAAAGAGCAGAGAATATTTACATCTACCCAATAAGGTTATTGTGAGAACAAAATGAGCTAGTGTTGTGAAGTACTTTGCAAACCTTAGAGCCTTATGTCATTGCTAGCTATTGATAATAGCAGAAGGGCAGATTCAGAGACTTATCAGTGCTTAAGCTCTGCTCGAAACAGTTGGATTAGTAAAATTCAGAGGGAAAAAAGAGTGAGACTTGCCTTCAAGTGGGCAGATAAGCCAGTCTGCAAGGAGCAAACATTAGACAAGGGCTTAGATCCATTCGGGGTCTGAGCCTGAGTATGAAGTGACAGGTCGACCCTGAGCAGATATGCAGAGAATAGGAACAAAGGCAAGGGGCTTAGCTCAATAGCTTTCTCCTTTAATGCTCTTTATTGGGAAAGGTTTTGGTCCAATGCCTTTGTATCATACTTGATCTATTGCCCTGAGGTTTTGTTTTTTGTTGCTGTTGGGGTTTTTTTTGGAAGGGTGGGGGCTTCTGTGTCTACAAACCCATGCCCATGTTAGGGAGATGGGCAAGTTTCACAAATGTACTCTCCCTAAAATAGAGCTAAGTGTGCTAAAATATTAAGATTTTATTTCAAAGTTGCAACCAAGCCCTGTTGCTGAGTTACGTTGTAGTTAGTTGTATACAGAGGGTGGGAGTGTGTCTACCAGGTCACCTATAAAATGACATTAGTGAATCATTATATTTGAAAGAACCATGGTGATCCCCTATTCTCCCGACTCTGCTGAATGTGGACCTCACTTGGCGTGGACTGTTTGCTCCTGAACTAAGACCCTATTTCTTTACTTGGTCCCTGGATATGACATTTTTACTAATTGTTAAGTTTCTGGTTTGGATTTTGAGCGAGGTTATAAGTGTGCCTTCATTGATTTCCTAGTGGGACTTGGTATTTTGACTACATCTAGTATATCTTGTCTGCCCTTGTTGTTTCACTTACACCCTTGACTGAGACTTTATACTCAAACTTTTAAATTATGCACCAATTTTTCAGCTGCCCTGTTCCCTATCCCCATAGGAATATGCTAGATAATCGTGCCTCATACCCTCTAAGTACAGACACCTGTTAGTCAATAGTTAATAGTCTAAAAACATTTATTAAGCACTTACCTATTTGCCAGGCAGTGTCCTAAGCTCTGGGAAAACAAAGAGAGACAAAAGATAGGTCCTGCTGGGGAAGAGCTCACTCTGTTGGGGGAAGGCAGCACATCAAAGGAAGCTAAGAAGGGAAGAGTGGGAGAAAGGCTACCCAGTGTTGGGGAATGATAAAGTCCAGAGAAGAACGATCCAGTGAGAAATTATGAGATGGATACCCTGGGGGCTCTTCTTAAATGGAGTACCTGGGAAGAGCTTTCTGATGTCCACCCTCTACAGTCAGAAGGAGGGAGAGAGCCCTTGAGTCTCTTAGGAAGGCATGCTGAAGAAGTGTGAGTTTCAGAGCTGATTGATCTTATAAGACAATAAGTTTTTGGAGACCATGAAGTCTAGGAGTTCAGTCAGATGGGAAATGGTGGAGGGTACTATGCAGATACTCTGATCCAAAGGCTACGGAGCTGTAGGCTCAGAACAGTATGCCATGTCAATAACTGAGTCAAACCACAATAGTACAGCATGCTAATGGTGCAAATGAAGTCAACAAGCATTATTAAATGCCTATTATCTGCCAGACACTGTGCTAAAGCTCTGGGGAATTAAAAAAAAAAGGCAAAAACCAGTCCCTGTTCTCAGCAATATCATGCAAATAACCAAGTACTAACAAGATATATGCAGGGCAAATTGCATATAGAAATAGTCTCCTATTGAGTGAGCATCTCAGGAGATATTGATGAATGCACGACACCCAGATTCACTGGCTCAGGCAGCAGCAGTAGCTACAAGTGAAGGAATATGTGGAGGAATATAGCGATTTTCTTCACAACCTTAGGATTTACTTTGGAATGGATCTACTCTGGTATATCGGTTTCTAAAGGGTCTGGTGGATCTGACCTGTATACTTGCCCTTGTGACTCCCATTAGTTTATCTCAGTACTAAAGTCTACCCTACATCAAGAAAGCTGCTTGAAGTCAAGGAAACCAGTGTCCTAAGGCAATCCCAAAGACTAAACGAGGTGCATCCAGGTGGCTGATTTACATCAATGGAGGGAATTTCCATCCCCAGAGTTCGCTACACAGATAAAATCACAGATCTAGATCATCCACCTTGTGAAGTCCCTATTACTATATATCCCTCATTTCTACGTTTGAATGGTCAGTACCCAAAGCTTCTAGAGCATAAGGTTAACCACGTCATCGTTCGTGTTCATAAAATGTAATATTTTGAACTTTTAAAAAATCACAGCAGGCTACATCTTTATAGTTACACAACTGATGGAAAGGGTCAGAGAATATAAGATCTTACTGTGCTTATTGCTTGTTAGCTCTGAAGGCAGTATTTGATTCTATAGAGCAAAATGACATCTTAAGGTAAAGGTTCTCAATCAGGTTGTGGGTAGATTTTAGGGGGTCTATGAATCTGAATGGGAAAACTAGCACCTTTATTTTCACCAACCTTTTAAAAATCACATACACATGTGTGTATATGTGTTCACATGGCCATGCATATGTCCATGGATATGTATACATGCATATATATGTATACACACATATATTTAAATGAATTATTCTGATAAGGGGTCCATAGGCTTAACCAGAATTCCGAAGGGGTCCACCACACGCAAAAAGATTGAAAATCTCTTCTTTAAATACTCTTCTCCAACAAGATGTCTCCCATGCATATGTCAAGATTGCACAATATTCCTTTAAAAATGTAACAATAGTGATAGCTTGCTTTGATGGTTCTCTGATTACTGTCAAGCAAGAAATGAAACAGATTGATGTACAACCATCAATGGTACCTGCCAATCAAAATGGAAGAGGATATTGTTTTTAGATAGTGACATGAAATGGCATTGTTCTCAATGCATCAAACCCTAGAACACTACAGTCTCCTAAATGAGATCCATAATTGTTCAAAGTGTTCAGCCTGGCTAGCTACACAGGAAAAAAACAACGAGATGAACAATGCTTGTTGTCTAGACCAGGGCTTCTGAAACTTTTTCTACTCGGGACCTCTTTTAGTTAGAGAAATTTTTACTTGTCCGCAGGTATATAGGTATATAAAATAGCTATAGAAATCAAACATTTACTGATAATAAATCATAAAGTTATTTTTAAAACAATTCTTTAGTGTACATATTTTACTACTTATTAAAGACGAAAGCAAATTTGCATACTAATGAGATAGATGTGCTTGCTTATTTTTATATAAAGAATTAAATCTTGGCAGAATATTTGATACTGCAGGATGTAGAGCATCTTCATTATTTTTCAGAGTTGATTGATATTTTAATTTTATAATCAATGCTGAGAATGCCACTTCACATGAATATGTAGCACAAAATGGCAGAAGTATGTTTGGGGCCATTTCAGAAATTGTTAGAAATTCTGTCCTAATCCCAAGCCAAAATTCATTTGGTGATTTTTTACATACAGTGAAAGCACCGCAATTCATAACATACAGTAGTCTCAAATCTGAGCTGAGGTGTTTCTGGCAGTGTTTGTTGGTGTTACGTGGTGTGGCAGTGTGCGTAGTGCAAAGTGTGTGTGTGTTGTGTGTTCAGAACCAAAGTTGCAGTGAAGTTGCATGATGCAATGCAGGCAAGTGCCTCCAGAAACACCTTGGATTCATTACATGTTTAATTTGGAATTAATTTTTGGTCATTGTGCATTCAGAAACCTTTTATTGCTGCCAAATTCTTTGTGACCTTCACATTCAGTTACATGACCCAATTTGAGATAGCGACCCATAGTTTAAGAAGCACTGGTCTAGATCAAGGTATACAGTTGGATGGCTAACTATAGATCTGACCCATCACCAGAAATATTTTGGGCAGATTCTGTTTATGGACAATACTCTAGGCCCAGAATTGTACAGAAGGAGAAGAGAAGGCTAGACTGACTTTGGGACATTGCATGGTACTTTTAGGGAATCAAAGCTTGTTCCTGAATTGACCCATCTCTTTAACACAATATTCATCTGCCAATGTTATATAAGGTAATACCATCTTCTCTGAACAATTGAATTTAAGGATTATTCAGAGAGTAATTGAGAAGCACGTGGTGACTATGAGCATCCTGCAATATAGCATAAATGAGGAATTACACGGAAGTGATATGAGGGATGTCATAGAGAGAAATATGTGACTAGAAAAGACAGAACTCCCTAATGAGAACTGGTAATATATACATTTGACTGGAGTGGAGGTGGGGAATCTGCCACAGGTGACCCTCTAGGTCCTCAAGTGTGGCCCTTTGACTGAATACAAACTTCACAAAATGAATCTCCTTAATAAAAGCATTTGTTCTATAAATCTTGGACTCAGTCACCCACACCCAAGGACCTAGAAGGCTACATGTGGCCTCAAGGCCTCAGGTTCCCCCACCCCTGGACTAGAGTCTTGAGATGCCTTTAAACCAAAAAGGGAACAGAAAAGAAAATTATTCACATATTCTAGGCTACTGAAATACCATAGAAAGTATCAATTACAACCAAAGGAACAAAATGGCAATAGAGAGGACAAGTCATTCACAGTCACCAATATCCAGGAAGTATGCTAACAATAAAATCCACATTCTTAGATATCTAAAAATAAATTCATGAAGTATGAGTAATAAACATGATGATCTAGAGTTTCTGATACACAGAGGTAAGTTCAACTTGTATTTGCTCACTATGCATTTGTCCTTTACCCTTCAGTATGCTTGCCATTTTGATTCCTTGGAGACTGTGATGTTCCATGTTCTGTAGCTGTTTAACATTACCAGAATAGTGGTGTTAAAAATGTGTTTAAGGGGAGTATGTGTGAAGGAGACACTTGGGACTATTCAAAATACTGCTCAATGTTCTAAATTCAACCATCCCACTACCTTCTACTTGTTTAATTTGTCAATTTTCATGCTTATATCTATAATATGGGGAGGCTAGGTGGCACAGTAGGTAGAGTGCCAGGGCTAGAGTCAGGAAGACTCATCTTCCTGAGTTCAAATCTGTCCTCAGCAACTTACTAGCTGTGTGACCCTGGGCAAATCACTTAACCCTCTTTGTTCCAGTTTCCTTATCAGTGAAAGGAGCTGGAGGAGGAAATGGCAAACCACTCCAGTATCTTTGCCAAGAAAACCCCAAATGGGGTCATGAAGAGTTAGACACAACTGAAAAACAAGTGAACAGCAACATCTATGATATAGGCACTGATGGACTAACTTATTGGATTACCCAGACAACTGGACATTTTTAATCCACTTGATTTTCTCTGTGTGTATTGTTAGGTTCATGTCTTTTGGGTTGTTACGGATCTCATAGATCAGTATGTAGGATTTTGGAGCTTGATTCAATCACCACAATGTGATCTATAAACAAGAGCATCTAGAGGAATTAAACATCTGGAGAGAATCCTTTCATTCCATTTGGATTGTATAGAGCACCCTAGATGACAGTAGTGAGCTCCATTGGTAGCCCAATGTCTCCCTATTTTATGCCCCACATGATAGTCATAATCCGAAGATCTACAAACAAACTCGTGATTGCATATTTCAAGGAATCTTGCATGATGTTAACCTATACATTGGAGATGCCTTGTTGAAGGAGAACCTTTAAAGCAACCTTTGATTCTGTCAAACCAAATATTTTGTTGTAATCAACATGTAGCAAACACATCAGGCTCTTATGTTCTTTACACCTCTTTAATAAGTTGTGTGATTGTGAAGATTTGGTCTACTACAGGAAATCATTTGTGAAAATCTGTTTTTCCCCTGTCATATTTGCATCAAGGATACCCTTGAAAAAGATATAGTTCATTCTCATAACCATTTTTCAAAGGTGAGACAGTAGATATTTGGGTCAGTATTTGATAATGTCTCTTTGATCACTCTCTGGGATTTTTCTGATTAGTATCATATCCTCTTTGAGACATGTTTTTTTTAATTTTTTTTTTATTTTTAGTTTGCAACACACAGTTCTACATAATTTTGAGTTCCAGATTTTCTTCCCTCCCTTCCCCTCCCCTCCCCAAGACGGCACGGAATCCCATATAACTTCCATGTATAACTTGGCATTGAATTAATTTACACACTAGTCAAGTGGTAGAGAAGAATTATGACCAATGGAATGAATCATGAGAAAGAAGAAACAGAACTTAAAAAAAACCACAATCCAACAACAAATACAAAAGAGAGAAAAAAAGGGGGGGGGAGACAAAAAGGCAAGCATGAAATGTGCCTCAATCTGCATTCATACTTCATAGTTCTTTCTCTGGATGTAGATAGCACTCTCCATCATGAGTCCTTTGGAGCTGTCTCTGCATATTGTGTTGCTGAGAAGAGCAAAGTCTGTCAGGGTTAGTCATCACAGAATCCATATATCTGTGGTTGTGTATAATGTTCTCCTGGCTCTGCTCCACTCACTCAGCATTATGTCGTGTAGGTTCTTCCAGGTTGTTATGAA
>CM053622.1:292192108-292209701 GCA_028646595.1 Phalanger gymnotis | reverse complement strand
CTTTTCATTAATACCCTAAATATTCTATACCTCTTGTTCTTCCGGATGAATTTTGTTATTATTTTATCCAGCTTTGTAAAATAATTGTTTTGGTAGTTCAATTGGTATGGCACTGAATAGATAGATTAATTTAGGTAAAATTGTCATTTTTATTATATTAGCTCAGCCTAACCATGAACAACTGATATTATTCCATTTATTTAGATCTGACTTTATTCATGTGGAGAGTATTTCATAATTATGTTCATATAGGCCCTAGGTTTGTCTTGGAAGATAAACTCCCAAATATCTTATAGTGTCTACAGTAACTTTGAATGGAATTTCTCTATCGCTTGGTATTGGGCTTTGTTAGTAATGTATAGGAATGCTGAGGATTTATGTGGGTTTATTTTATATCCTGCAACTCTGCCAGAGTTGTTTATTATTTCAAGTAGTTTTTTACTTGATTCTCTAGGATTTTCTAAGTAAATCATTCTATCATCTACAAAAAGTGATAATTTAGCTTCTTCTTTGCCTATTCTAATTCCTTCAATTTCTTTTTCTTCTCTTATTGCTACAGCTAACGTTTCTGGTACCAAATTGAATAGTAGGGGTGATAATGGACATCCTTGTTTCACCCCTGATCTTATTGGGAATGCATCTAGTTTATCCCCACTACAAATAATGCTTGTTGATGGTTTTAGGTAGATGCTATTTATAATTTTAAGGAAGGCTCCATTTATTCCTATGCTTTCTAGTGTTTTTAATAGGAATGGGTGTTGTATTTTGTCAAAGGCTTTTTCTGCATCTGTTGAGATGATCATATGGTTTCTGCATGAGACATCTTGAACATTCATTCCTCAGTGCTTTCAAAATTCCACTGTCTCTAGCAAGGATTTCTTTTATGTCTTGTACAACTGCTTTACCTTTTTACGTGTCATTTTCATTTCCTTACATAGTTTAAGTCAACTTTAAGGATTCTTATCCCAATGAGAATTGTGAGCCTGGATGACTGGGAGGATGGTGATGCCCTCAGTAATAATAGGGAAGTTTGGAAAGGGGGAGGATTTGGGGGAAAGATACATTATGTTTTGGACATGTTGACTTTGGGACATCTAGTTTATCTGAAAAGAAAGCTAATGACATGGGATTGTACCTCTGAAGAGATGAGAGCTGGATTTATAGATCTGGAAATCATCCACATAGATATGATTATCGAAACCTTAGAAGCTAATGAGATCATCAAGTCAGATAGTACAGAGTGAAAAGAGAAGAGAGCCCAGGGCAGAACCTTCAGAGACACCCACAGTTAGTGTACATGACATGGATGAAGAACAAATAAAAGAGAGATAGGAGACACTAGACGGGTAGGAGGAGAACTGGAGGAGGACATTGACATGAAAACCTAGAAAGGAGAGAATATAAAGGAAAAGCTGACCAACGAGATGTAAAGACTGGTGAGGATCAAGAACTCTGATTTGATTTGGTAATTAAGACATCACTGGAAATTAAAAGAATCAGAATGGACAATGAGTTAATAAAACTATCTCTTTTTGCAGATATATGATGATATATTTGGAAAATCCTAAAGATTCAACCAAGAAATTAGTGGAAACAATGAATAATTCTAGCAAAGTAACAGGATATAAAATAAACTCACATGAATTATCAGGATTTCTATATGTCACCAACAAAACACCACAAGAAGAGATAGCAAGAGATATCCCATTTAAAATAATTGTAGACAGAATAAAATAGTTAGGATTATACCTACCAAAACAAACCCAGGAACTACATGAATATAATTATAAAACACTTTTCATACAAATAAAGTCAAATTTAAATAATTGGAGAAATATTAATTGTTCATGGGTAGGCATAGCCAATATAATAAAAATGATAATTTTACCTAAACTAATCTGTTAATTCAATGCTATCCCAACTAAATTGCAAAAAGAATTATTTTACTGAGCTAGAAAAAAAATCATAACAAAATTAATTTGGAGAAACAAAAGGTCAAGAATATAAAATGAATTAAGGGGGGAAATGGAAAGGAAGGAGGCTTATCAGTACCAGATCTTAAACTATATTATAAGGCCTTGATTATCAAAACTATGTAGCACTGGTTAAGAAATAGGAAAGCAGATCAGTAGAATAGAGTAGACATATAATACACAGTAGCAATTATAGTATTATAGTAACCTCGTGTTTGACAAATGTAAAGATTTAAGCTTTTGGGATAAGAATTCATTGTTCGGTAAAAAAAAAAATTGTTGGGAAAGCTGGAAAGCAGTCTGGCAGAAATTAGGCAGAGACCAATATCTTACACCATTTACCAAAATAAGGTCAAAATGGATATATGACCTTGATATAAAGGGATATATCATGAGAAAATTAGAAGAATATGGAACATATTACCAATCAGACTTATGAAGAGGAGAACATTTTATGAATAAACTTGAGATAGAGAGCATTGTGAGGTGTAAAATGGATAATTTCAATTGCGGTAAATTAAAAAGGTTTTGTACAAATAAAACCAATGTAGCCAAGATTAGAAAGAAAGCAGAAAATTGGGGGGAAGTTTTATAGACAGTTTCTCATATCTCTCATATATATTATATATATGTACATATATATATATACACATAAAACTTTGTAAAAATTTATAAGAATATGAGTCATTCCCCAATTGATAAATGATCAAAGGATATGAACCGGCAGTTTTTCAATAAAGAAATCAAATGTAGTCATATGAAAAAATGCTCTAAATCATTATTGATTAGAGAAATGCAAATTAAAACAACCTTGTTATATCATCTTACACCTATTGGATTGGCTAAAATGATAGAAGGGGAAAGTAACAAATGTTGTAGGGGATATGGAAAAATTGGGACACTAATTCACTGTTGGTAGAACTGTGAACTGATCTGACCATTTTGGAGAGCAATCTGGAATTATGCCCAAATCGTTATTAAACTGTGTATATATGCCCTTTGAGCCAGTAATACTACTACTAGGTCTATTTCTAAAGACAATTAGGGAAAAAGAAAAAGAACCTATATGTTCTACAATATTTATAGCAGCTATCTTTGTGGTTCAAAGAACTACAAATTGTGAAGATGCCCATCAATTGGGAAATGGCTAAACAAGTTGTGGTATATGATTGTGATGGAATACGAATACATATGCTATAAGAAATGATGAGCTATTTGATTTTAGAAAAACATAGAAAGACTTACATGAACTGACACAAAGTGAAATGTACTGTTTACGAAGTAACAGCAATATTGGAAGATGATCAGCTGTGAATGATTTAGTTATTCTCGACAATACAATGATCCAAGACAACTCTGAAGGATTTATGATGAAAAATACTATCCATCCCCAGAGAAAGAACTGATAGTGGCTGGATACAGACTGAAGCATACTTTTTAAACTTTATTTTTCTTGAGGGTTTTTTTTTGGTCTATGTTTTCTTTCACAACATGATTAATATGGAAATAGGTTTTGCATGACTACACATCTATAAACTATATCAAATTGCTTGCCTTCTCACTGAGGGGGGTGGACAGGGAGGGAGAGAATTTGGAACTCAAAGTTTTAGAAATGAATGTTAAAAATTGTTTTTACATGTAATTAGGGGAAAATAAAATTCTAAATAAGTAATTTAAAGTTGGACTGAGTCTTTTCTAAATCAGATTTTCTTTTTCATAATGAACTTAAACATTAGCAAATATAAACATTTTAATGGGGCAGCTAGGTGGCACAGTGAATAGACTATCTAGACTGGAATCAGGGAGACTCATCTTCCTGAGGTTCAATTCTGGCCTCAGACACTTAACTGACCTTGGACAATTCGCTTAATCCTGTTTGTCTCAATTCCTCATCTGTAAAATGAGCTGGGGAAGGAAAAGGCAAACCACTCTAGTGTATTTAGCAAGAAAACTCAAAAAATATGGTCAGGAAGGTTGGACATGACTGAAAAATGACCAAACAACATACATTTCAATAGGCAAAGAGGAACAAAAAAAAGCAGTATTGTATATGATACTATGAACTTATATAATAATTCCTATTTTTCCCCTCTAAGTACAGCTTGGGTATTTTTGTGTAATTAAAATTTAATGTGATAATTACAACACTTCCCTGCTTGTCTGTACCCTTCTGAACTTCCTTCTGCTTTCTTCTGTTAAAAAAAAAAGATTCATGATGCTCTTTTCTTTTGTTAACATCACCATCATTTCCCTTCCCCTTCCTTCTTTCCACTTCTATAAAAGCCCTCTCTTGTAATACACAAGTATAGTCCCACAAAATAAAATTGTCCAGTAGTTGGCATCTGAAAATGTAGGAATCATTTTGTACCTCCAGTCCATCACTTCTCTGCTAAAATGTGGGATACCTGATTCATCATGTCTTTGGAAGTCCTGATTAGTCACGGAGCTGATTATAGTTCTTAAGTATTTCGTAGTTTTAAAAAAAAAACCCAGCATTTTGTTATTGTATAAATTATTCTCCTGGTTTTGCTCACTTCACTCTGCATCTGTTCATGTAAGTCTTCCATCTGTTCCTGTCATCATTTCTTATAGATCAATAATGATCCATTACATTCCTATACCAAATTTAGTTCAGCCACCTATCAACTGATAAGCAATCACTTTATTCCCAGTTCTTTGTTACAATAAAAAGTGATGTTATAATATTTTTATTGTTCATTTGGACCTTTTCTCTTTTTCCTTGAGCTCAGGTGGTATCTCTAGGTCAATGGGTATGCACAGTTTAATGATTTGAGCGTATATAGCTCCAAAATGCTTTCCAAAATGTTTGCACTACTTCACACCAAATCCCTTCTTTTTTAAAAAAATTGTTACTTATTTTTAACATTATTTTTTTAATTGAGTTCCAAATTTCCTCCGTCCCACCAGTTCCTCCCCCATAAATTGAGAACACAAGCAATTGATATCAATTATATATGTGAAGTTACCCAAAACATATTTCCATGTTGCAAAAATAAATAAACGAATAAGCAAGAAACATAAAGAAAATGGAAAAAAGTATACTTCAATCTTCACTCAGAGTTCATTAATTCTCTCTCTGGAGTAGAGAATGTTTTTCATCATGGATCCTTTGAAATTTTTTCTACACCAAATGTAGTCTTGAAAGAAAGCGTTCAATAGCCATGGATGCAGCTTTTTGGTGATCTACAGGCTTTTGGCCTCATTTATTTCTTAATTCCGAACTATATTACAACATACCATTCTCATCTTCCCTTGTACACATTATCACATTGAAATCACTGAGGACCAAATCAAATATTGATTTGGTTTGGAGAATCTTGTCAAATTCTTCATAAAATATATTGACCTTTTTATCTTTCTTAATGGAAATTGGTGCACAAGATGCAATTATCTCCATGGTGATCTTTTTTGCTTCCCTTTATTGTGAGAAATAGAAGGTGAAAAGACTGAATGTTTCATGAAATGATGTTTGTTATTGCCTTTGGGGATAGGGTGGAGCCAACTTTGCTAACTCCTTTATTGACCTTTCCAAGAACAGCCTGGGAGTCATTCTTCAATTTAGCTAAAACCTCCTTGTGTCTTCTGGTTTCATCTGTTGCAAGGATATCAGTGTTAATATGGTTCCTTTCTTCCAGCAGAATAACTCAACTCACTTATTGTTGGACAGAGAGGTCTAAAAGTTCAATTAGTATTTGAAAGAAATTAAAAACTGTAATTTATAGCTGGTAGCAAGCACATCATGCAAAAGGCATAGGGTGGATAAAAGAGACAGCCCGGTAGCATTGTACCATAACAAGAAAATAGACTCAGGTGAAGAAAGAAATCTAGAAACCAGATGAAGGAAAAATAAGGGGGTTCTCCCAGGTTTTCTTGAGACATGTGTTTCTTACTCACTCTGACCTTTTCTTGGTTCCTTTGACTCATCTGGGGAATGTCTTCATATGGTCTTAGGGTACTAATCAATTTTATATGAAAAATCCTTTTGAGAAACTTCCTAATGGCTTCTTTGATCTTCCTCCTGGAGAGCTTCCACTGCTCTGCCTACTTGAAGGGGCATTAAGTGGTCTTCCTGACATTCCCATTTAATGCTTTCTTATATAAGTCTCATCTTGTTCACGTGTTTTGTCTTTTTATTTGTTTTTAAAAGTGTTTGTTTTTTTTACATACATTGAAAGAACCCAAAATAGATAGCAGAGTAGGTTTCCTAAACTGGGATTTATTTTTCTCCCAATTTTTACCAAGTTGGAAACACTACCTTGGAAAGGCATTGGTATGCCCCAATTATAATAATTTTTGTTTGTTTTTAGAAATATTATATATTTTTAATTGTAATGAGTAAATTTGCTTAATTTTCATTTATTTTAAAGTGAACAACTCATTTCTCTATGTTAGAAGTTGACTCATTATTCGCTCATTTTCCCCCTCCTATGAATAGAAACAGCTTGGTATGGTGGTTGTGGTCAAGAACTGGTCTTGAAGTTAGGAAGACCAAGATAGAAATCTCAACCACTCTGTGAGCCTGAGTAAGTCATAACATCTATGTACCTCAGACAACTGCTAAGGACTTATCTACTAAGTTGTGGGTGTCCAAGGAGGAGGAAGGAGACCCCCTCCCAGGAATGCTATCAAAGCAGACATATTATTATATATTTTTTCTTGTTTGTATTCTAGAAGTGCTTTCTTGCAAAATATAACTGGTGAAAATAAATTTCAATTTTTTCATTTTTAACAAGCACCGAAATATAAATGAAATTACAAACTAAAAACATTTAAATAATAACTATAATAATTTTAGTAACACTCAATTTTCATATATTCTAGAAGATAACAAAGAAAATATTATCTTAAAAATTTTTTTAAATTTGTTTTTAAGTCCTAGCTACTAGCAACCCAAAAGGGCAGCTAGATGGCAAAGTGAGTAGAGAGCTAGGCCCGAACACCTAAGTTCAAAATCCAGCATCAGATCACAACACTGGCTGTGTTACCCTGGGCAAGGCACTTATTCCTGTTTGCCTCAGTTTCTTCATCTGTAGAATGAGCTGGAGAAGGAAATTGCAAAGTACTCTAATATCTTTGCCAAGAAAACCCCAAATGGGGTTATGAAGAGTCAGACACAATTGAAACAACGCAACAACAACGATACTATAACTCAAGAGGTTTGGGAGAAACCTGGTGTCTGAATAGTCTGATAAATGCATTAACATCAACCAGCAGGTCTAGTTTTTAAAAAAAATATTCTTAAATCTGTACAAATGATGTTCATGTGGAGCTCAATATTTTTCTTGTCCTGGCACTGTCAGATTTGAAGAACATAGGTTATGAGAGCTCCACAGAAATGTCCTCGTGTTTTTTCTTCTTTAGCCACTGGGTTTCCTTTTCCATTTCCTCCTTCGTTATTTTGTTGCTCTCTTTTCTCTACTACTTTCTCTGCCTACTTACTATCTTCTGCTAAGTCTCTGAACTTCCCCTGTCCAGCAGACAGCACCTTTTTACTCTTTCCCACATGTTGCTATTGTCCTTTGGGGTAACCAAGCCACTGAATTTGGGAGATTGGCCAATACAGTGAAAAGCTCTTGCTGCTGCTAGTTTATCAGAGAAACTTGTGGCACTGTCTGGAATGCCATGATTCAACAGTTTCCTCTTCCTAATAATGCTTAGCTGTGTTTTCCTTACAGTTAGTGTTGTGTCCTTCACTGTTTGAAGGATGCAAGAGACCCAAACCATTCTGTTGAGCTACCTTCTTTCTATTCCTTGGGTCATAGGACCTTTACCTTAGGAAATCCAGGCTTCTATTTTTGATTTCTTGGAGATTCATGCTGAATCCAGCGTGGCTGAGAAAGTTATTTGACCTCTATTCAATTTCTGTTCTCTTCTAGACATTAAAATTTGCATCTCTTAATTAATGAGAGAACACTGTGGCTAGGTGGGTACAAACTCTAAACAAATGGACCTGTGAGATAGCCATGCCAGGAACTTTAAACTGCCTTCTTTTTCAGAGGAGTGATGTATCTAAAATATTGTTTTGCAGAAGGTTAATCTTGCAATAGTATTCAGAATGAGCTGGAAGTGGGAAGACACTATTATGAAATACACAGAAGACAAAATCCCTAGTTTCATAGACTTGGCATCCTGAAAATGGAGTAATGAATTATTTGGATCTCATTGTCATCTTGATAAAATCAGATTTGTAATGTGCAAGCCGTATCTTTCCTCTCTCTTAACAGGGGATGATTTCAATGTCTTGGTGATAGCTAAAGGATATGGTTCGCACTGCTCTGTTTTTCTTTTTAAGGGGTCTATGGGGTGTTCAGAGAGGACTAGCATCTTTAGTATAATGGCTTGCTGAACTCTTTTCAGAGATACTATCCACCTTTGGTGTTCACCTGCCACACAACTCTCACCTGTGGCTTTAAGAAGCTATAGCATGTGCAGGGACCATACCCCAGTACACCACCTTGGCAGCTGGGCTAACCAGGTTGAGAGTAACCTATGGGCCTCAAACCCATTGATGAGTTAATGGGGTGTTTAACCCAAGCATGCAAAGACTTCCCTGGAAGAATAGGCATATATGAACAATTTGCTCCCATAGGTCATGAAGTCGGGGAAAGCAGGCACTGTGGAGCACTCAGAGCTTGGTCAGATACCTAAGACACCAAGGTCACCCATTGTATCCTAAGCCATTGTCGGTCATCTCGATTTTTGTGAAAGTGAGGCTTTGCATAACTCTGCCTCACTTAAATCAATTTTAAGTGTGAGTCGGAAAATAATCTATGCTATTTTACCATTTCATTATTTTATCATTTTACTATTAAACTATTTTGCCCTCTAACTATTTTAATTTTTTTATGTTACTATTTTACCTACCTTGAAGTACTTTGGCTATGAGTGAGAGACAAAGCAGCAGGCGTGGATACACTGGGAGCTGTAAGTCACAACCCTGCCCACAGGTGGCTCAGGTCATAGAGTCATCTTCTCACTGGCCTGACTTAGCAGTGAGATTAGGAAGCCCTCTGGGCATCTGAGCAGCCTTTTAAGTGCTTATCTCCTGGTGTGAGGAAGGGGCTAGAAAAGGTGCCCTAAAAATGTCTGTTTCATCCAACCGTGGCCTGCTTACTGTGGCAGGCAAGGATCCTATCTGGCACAAAAATCTATCTGGTACAGGAACTTTTGTGAAGATGATTCCACTTATCGTTGGTACATGGAATATGCATACAGTTATGAGCAACAAGAAATCCAGTAGACCAACAGGTACCGCATTGAAATAGCAGTCCTCAGTGA
Organism: Phalanger gymnotis; assembly: GCA_028646595.1. Lineage (NCBI taxonomy): Eukaryota > Metazoa > Chordata > Mammalia > Diprotodontia > Phalangeridae > Phalanger > Phalanger gymnotis. The sequence goes on along the minus strand of CM053622.1, from coordinate 292,200,429 downwards.
AACAAGGCTGGCAAATGAAGGCTAGCTTACTAGAGTCTGAGATGGATACATATTTTTCTGGAATGGCTGCAGTGAAGTGGAGTGCTGTGAAGTTGGTATAGGTTTTACAATCAAATATAATCTAGTCAACATGCTTGTATGCCTCCCAAAAGGAGTGAATGACATGCTCATGACAATGTGATTACTACTTTCAAGAAAGTGCCTGGCCACTATTGTTAGTGCATTTGCTCCCACCATGACAAGCCTTGATGAGGTCAAAGAAAAAAATTTATGAAGACCTGAAGACTGATCATCAAGGTGCTGAAAGAGGACAAGCTTGTAATTCTGGGTGACCTTAACACCATAGTAGGCACAGACTATGGCAGGGTGTCCTTGGGAGGAACAGTCAGGAACATCAACAGCTTGGTTAATTACTACTGAAGACATATATCGCATGACCTTTTCATCATTAACTCTGCCTTCAGTTTATCAATAAAACTTTGTGGATGTACTCTCACAACAAAATTTAGCATTTAATAGACTATGTTATTGTAAGAAGAAGAGAAAGATAGGATGTGAGAGTGATGAAGGTGATGTGTGGTGCAGAGTGCTAGACCAATCATATACTTATCTTCTATAAGCAAAACATTCTCATTCAACAAAAGTGGTGACCTCAGGGCAAGATGACCATCAGGAGATTCCACCAACAGATTAGAGCACTTCTCCTGCATGAATAGTTTGTTGCTGACTTGGAGGGAAAGCTGAGTCAGCACACAGTCTGTAATAGTGGAGCACAAAATGAGTAGACAGCTTCCAGTAATTTGGTATATAGTGCTGCATTTACTCATCTGGACCAGAAAACCTGCATACATCATGATTGGTTTGGTAAAAATGATGGGAATATTTAGAAGCTACTAAAGAAAAACAAGAACTCCACTGAGTTTACCATCAGGATAGTTTATCTGTCTCTAAGAAAGTAGCATTTAGCCCCATCAAAAATAAAGTGCACGTGAAGCTTAGAGAGATCTAGGATCCTTGGATCAGAATGAAGGCAGATCAAATTCAGTTTTATGCTGACAGTAACAATTCAAAACACTTCTAAGATGCCATGAAGGCTCTTTATGGGCCAGAGACCTATGGTGCATATAAACTAGTCAGTGCTGACAGAGCTATACTGATCAGTAATAAGGACATGTCCTGGAGAGATGGGCTGAACATTTCCACAGTATTGTCAACAGACTGTCCTCAATCATTGCTGAAGCCATTGACTATATATTTCAGGTTGAAGACAATCCCTCTCTAGCCAAATTTCCAACTGAAGAATTTTTGAATGTCATTAGGCTCCTCTCATGTGGCCATGCTCTTGGTGCTGATTTCCCTCCAGCAGAGATTTACAAAGCAGGTGGTCCATTGTCCAACTCTATAAAGGAAAAGAAAATAGGCTGTCCTGTTATGATTACAGAGGGATCTTTCTCTAAGCCATTGCCAACAAGATTCTTGCCAGAATCCAGATAGTCATCTACCCGAGAGCCAGTATGGCTTCAGAAAGGGCCAAAGAATGGTTCATATGGTGTGTGCTGCCCAACAAATCCAGGAGAAATGTCAAGAATAGAACAGAGGTCTGTAAACAATGTTTGTCAATTTGACCAAGGCCTTTGATGCCTTTGGCCAGATAAAAAAGGCATCGAGGTCAGCTGCCACACTGATAGTAAATTATTTAACTTGAAAAGGCTACAAGCCAAGACTAAAGTGGAGGGAGACTTGGTACATGACATTTTGTTTACAGATGATGAAGCACTCACTGCAGCCTCTGAGGCTGAGCTGCAACAGAGTAAGGATCGATTCTCTGCCACTTGTGCTATTTTTGACCTGATAACACCAAGAAGACAGAGATTCTTCACCAGCCAGCATCACATTATCCTTACATGGAACCATCAGTTACAGCAAATGGAGAAATTTTGAATGCTGTGGATGAGTTTACTTACCTTGGCAATATACTTTCCAGGGAGGTACACATAGATGATAAGTTTGATGCATACATTGTCAGAACTAGCTCAGTGTTTGGGAGGGTTAATGAGATATAAAGATCTTCCCTGTATATTTATACATATGTTGTCCTTCCTCCTTGGAACAGGGGTTGCATTCCCAGGACTAAAGGTCAGATTATACCTGGCTGATTCCTCTTCCTGGAAGAGTTGGCCACCCTTCTAGGAATATATAGAATCAGTCCTGTGTCCTTTTGAGCACTGACATTTTGCCCTATCAATCACGCATGTCTTGCTCCTTTGAACTTTGGCCCAGTCCACAGCCACAACATAACCTGTGCTGAGTCAAGTAGCCAATCAGGTAGGCTCTGGCACTGAACCAATTGGGGTGCTAAGTCACATAGACTCTGGCCCAAGCCAATCAGTCGCTAAAACACACCTCGCCAATTTTTCTTTGTTTGAAACTGTATATATTCCAGGAAATTGACTTTTTCCTTGGGGCTTCCCTCATGGGAAGGATGCTTCACCTGAGGCTTTTTGATTCCTGGCCAGGACTCTGGGAAACTGTTATCAAGCACCATCCCCCCCCCCCCAACTCCTGCATGCGAACCCAGATGTTGATGCTTCCCCAGTTTGGTGATGTATGTAAATATTTCTATTACTCTGTTAAGCGTTATTGTTCTATATTTCTTTAATACTGCTTTGTATTGTCCTTGTATGTAAAATAAATCTATGCTGATCTTACTTTGGTGGGAAGAGTGCTTATTATACAATGTTGTCCGATCCTGAAAGGTGCCTAAAGCAACAGCACGTATCTCCTTAATAATACAAGAGGCTCAAAAGGACGGTGTGGAAGAGAAGAGGTGTGAGGTTGCCTACCAAAATGAAGGTCTACAGAGCAGTTGTGCCGACCTCATTGTCGTATGCCTGTGAAACCTGGACAGTCTACCAGCACCATGCCAGGAAATGGAATCGCTTCCGTTTGAGTTGTCTTAGGAATATTCTGAAGATCACCTGGCAGATCCTTTCTCAAGCTGAACTGTCAAGTATTCAAACTCTAGTGCAAAGAGGGCAACTGATGGGCTGGCTGCTGTTTGAATGCCAAATGTAATTTTGCCTAAAAGACTATTTTATGGAGAATTCATGCAAGGCAAGTGCTCACATGGAGGTCAGAAGAAGCAATACAAGGACGCTCTCAAGGTCTCTCTGAAGAACTTTGGAACCAATTGCGAGACACGGGAGATACTGGCACAAGACTATACGCGTGGCATGCCTGTATCCAAAAAGGTGCTGTGTTCTCTGAGCAAAGCACAATTACAGTAGCTAAAAACAAATGTGAGATATGCAAATGCAGAGATAACTCCAACCCAAATATTCATGTGGACAATTTGTGCCCAACCTGAATGATTACCCATAGTTGGACATATTGTATATTTATCCCAATGTTGTGATATCATTTAGTCCTCTTCAAATATGAAGGATAATAACAAAAGGCATTTCCTTTTGAGTAAGAGGGGAATTTCCAGGTTGTGTTCTGTCATTTCAGTTGTGTATGACTCTTTGTGACCTCATTTGGGGTTTCCTTGGCAAAGATGCTGGATTAGTTTGCCATTTCTCTAGCTCATTTTACAAATGAGGAAAGTGAGGCAAATGGGGTGGCTTGGCCAGGGTCACATAGCTAGTGTTTGAGGTCTGATTTGAATTCATGAAGATGAGTCTTCCTGAGTCCAGGCCCAGAGCTCTATGAACTATGGCACCACTTAGCTGCCCAGTTTCCAAGAAGCTGTACTGAAATGGGTCACCTGGAATGCAAAACATACATCTCTATTTTGTCACCCATGGCCCAGTGGCTCTGGTTCTTCAAATACAATAGCTTCTATACTGGGGGAGCCCAACCTGGAATCAGGCTTCTCTTATCCTCTCATGCTCATTTTCCCCCAGTCTGAAATTCTAGGCAAAATATTTTGAACAAGTCTGGCTTGTTTCTAGGCTCTCCACTAAAAGAGATTAACAGGATCACTTCTAGGAATCATTGTACAAAGTAGATAGCACTTATAGAACAGCTATTTATTTCCTCCACAACAAAATAAATGCCTAAAACACAAACGATTCACAAGTACTCATCGACAAATATTCAAGACGTGAATCAGTAGCTCAGTGTTCTTATTACATTGTCCTAGGAGGTAGAGACTCCTGAGGCATTTGCAAAACTGCTGAACAAGTATTTCACATTTGCCTCTGGATTGATACTGTCTGAGAACTTCACAAAAGCCCCCATCTTCTGGCTAGCAGACCTGGCTCTTTAGTCTGTTCAGCTGCAGAATCCTGTGGGTGAGGGATTCTCCTCTGAGAAGCTCTTGTGGAAATTTCCTCCTATTGTGCAACCAGCACCCAACTTTGAAGCAGCTGACAAGGTTGGGAATATCCATATCTCAGGAAATCTCTGTTCTATGACCTAGACTCAGAAAGAAACACAGAAGAAAGACGCAGCCAAGGACTCGATTCTAGTTTCAGATTCACCTGGGGAAGCACATCTTCTTATTGCCATACATGTGCAGTCTCCATTATTCCAAGGTGGGGAAGGAAGAGAAGCTGGGAAAGGGAGGGAAGAGAAGTCCATACCCATTCCAAAACTTTGCTTCAAGTTCAAGGATTGGGTTGGCATTGGCGTTGCTGACCATAATGCCACCTCAAAGAGACTAGAAGTCATCAATGCTCCTTCCCTATAACCCATAGCCTGAGTGACTCTTTTTGGCTTAGTCACCAATTCTCTTTCACACAACTCCCAATCCTGGGGACGTGAACATTGTTGCTGATTGTGCACATCTTTTAGAAAGGGAACGGATCATGTGTTCTTCCTCCAACCAATGAATGCAAATGCAGCCAGCTTTGGAGGAGGTAGCCCAGTCTAGTGGGTCAGACATTTTCCACTGACTACCCCTGTTCCAATAGGATACATTTTGGTGAGGGGGAAGGAAATCAATTTGGGGTAGTTGATAGAGCATTAGACAACAGTCAGGAAATCTGGATTTGCCACTGATCATATGGCCTGGGACAAATTATTTCATGTCTCTGGGCTCGTTACCTTACTGACAAAATGAAGGGACTGGATTAGATGATGTCTAAAGTTCCTCTCAATACATTACTAAAAATTCTATGATGCTATTATTTCCCTTGGGTCAGAGAAAATTAAATAGAAGAGGACAAATTGCTTATCAAAGAAAACAGACATTTAATAGGAGAAGGAGATGGAAATGGAAATGCACTGCATTTGGCTTAAATGAATTCCTAAGATGGCCCTGCCATCTATTTATGGAAGGTTATGGAAGATGCTGCCTGCTGTTAAAACTACCCCTTGTTCCGTCTGACATTACAGCGTCCTGTGAGGGGCTGGAAGTAGCATTTCCATTGTGGTATTTGGAATGGAAGGCCGTTACCACTAAGTAGGCCAGCCACAGCCAACTTATAAATGAACTGCATGATTCATTGGTTTAATAGGAAGGCGTAACAACACCCACATAAAAATACATAATGCATTGTCCTCTGCTGTCTAACTCTATTTCCGGTGAGAAATAGTTTAGTGGGTTCTTTTCCCCATTTTCGTCACATGGCCTTTGTTAACCAACCTTATTTCCTCTTCAAAATAAAGTCGTTTGTTGTCATGGGAATCTTTTCTTCCTTGAAATACTCCAATGTTAGCAGCTCAGCCATTTCTATTCCAGTTCAGCGTCAGATGTCTTCTTCCTTTTCCTCTTCTTTCTCCTTTTCTGGTTTACTTTTCTAAATAGCAAGCTTTCTCCTCTCCTGTTTGTCTTGAGCTAAAGGCAGTCCTTCCCTTCACTGCAGAGTCACTTTTGTAAAGTCATGAGAGCAATTTTCAAATGGCCCAAATCCTTAGATAATAGAAGCAGGGTAAGATTGTTTGTGGGAAGAACTAAGGGGTCTCTAGTAATAAGTATCACAGAACTTTTAGGCCTCCAAAGAGTTCTTCTGCCATGGAGCTCAGAGGTAAAATTACAGAGTTCCAAGTACAACAGAAGGGGCAATGGGCAGCTAGGTGGTGCAGTGGATAAAGTATAAGGCCTAGAGTGAGGAAGACTCATCTTCCTAAATTAAAAAATGACCTCAGACACTAGCTATGTGACCTTGGACAAGTCCTTAACCCTAGTTGCCTCAGTTTCCTCATCTGTAAAATGAGCTGAAGAAGGAAATAACCAACCACTCCAGTATCTTTGCCAAGAAAACCCCAAATGGGGTCATGAAGAGTCAGAAATGATTAAAATGACTGAGCAACAACCATAACAATAACCCATATCCATCTCCTCATAAGTTGTGTGAGGGTAGGCAAATATAATAACGATTTAGATTTGAAGATCTTTCTCACCCATTGATAGGCCATGTGACCTGCTTACATCATAGGAAGCCTAAGTCATATGTGGTGGGAGGAGCTTGCTCAGAGGAAAAGAAAAGTGTGTCACAGGAAATGCTCAGAGAAAGAGCATTTAGAGCTGAGGGAAAGAGCAGACATGTGGTGGCTGTGAGTGTTTGTGGCAAGGCCCCAGCTGTAGGGTGGATGGTTTTGGGATGGCGAGGCTCCATGCTGTGATATTGTGTTTTAAGTTCTTTGCTGTTATGATAAAGTAGGCTTACTGGTTTTGGGAGTTGCTTGCTGCTTGGATGGGATGGATTTATTGGTCATGGGATTTGGTCCTCTGGCATCTGAATAAATGTTTTACTTCTTCTACCTTCTATATGGAGAGTTTCTCATATTTTCCAATACAGAACTACATAGGCATATTCACAATTATCATCCATGTTGTGTTTATTGCCTTGCTAATACAGCAAATCATTACACTTCTCTGAGATTCAGGCTTGCTGGGAACAAAAATAGGCTAGCAGGGCTTGGAGGTTTGCTGGTGTCACCTGCAGGAGTCCCCAAGCTAGCTTGAGTTATGCCAAGAAATTTTTAGCACTGCTATTGTTTGAAAGTCATGAAACCCCCACAAAAGGTGGTCATGACAGCAGGCTTACCTTTGGGTAAGCTGGGTAATCAACAAAGAGCCAGATGTGGAACAAAAGAGCCTGAGTGGGTGAGGAGGGTGAGAATAAATTCGCATAGAATCTTTGATCCAAAAACGTCATACTATTTTCCTTTTTAAAGAGATTTTTTTTTTCTACTAGGTTATAAATTCCCTTCTAGGTTGTAGGCCCCATGAAGCAGGGCTTGGGTATCTCCCTACGTAAAACAAGGTTTTGCACAAAGTACTGAGTCAACTTAGCCATTTTCTTACCCAAACACAGCTGTGACGATGGCTATTTGTAGGACACAGATTTTTACTACAGGATATAAAATAAGGCTGTAAAATGAGACATTGGGCTAAGAACCTCAAAGATCTTTTTGCTTCTACATGTATCACTATATGATCTTGAGTTTGTATTTCTCCCAATGCTTAGTATATAGCTTTATACACAGTAGGTGCATACCAAATGCTTGTTGAATGAATGAATGAATGAATGAATAGAAGAAAGGAAAGAATCTAGGGTTTTTTTTATTGTTGTTGTACAGCCATTTTAATCTTGTCCTACTCTTTGTGACCCCATTTGGGATTTTTTTGGCAAAGATACTGAAGTAGCTTGCCATTTTCTTCTCCAGCTCATTTTACAGATGAGGAAACTGAGGCAAACAGAATAAAGTGACTTGCCCAGGGCCAAACAGCTAGTAAGTGTCTGAAGCTGGATTTGAACTCAGATCTTCCTGAGTCCAGGCCTAGTGCTCTATCCATTGTGTCACCTAGCTGCCTTATTTTTAAAAATTATCCACCTGCAGTTGTAATAATGGCTATTTGTGAACACAAGTTCCTGCTATAGGAAATGAAAATGAACTGTAAAAAGAGGGGTTAGCCTAGCCCTAGAGGACTTCTGAGGTTCTTTTGCCTCTAGACTAATGATACAATGGTGTCTACTATGCATCTTTCCCAATGTTTAGCAAAGTGTTTTGCACGTATGATTTAACAGAGAACAGATTGCTTCTCTTGGAAAATGGACATTTAATAGATAGGAAAAGGAAATGGAAATTGCAATCCTCCACATTTGTCTTAAATGAATTAGGTGCTTAATAAATGCTTGGTTGAATGAATAAATGAATGAATGTGAGATTAGTCTATTTTCTTAAAAAGCTAGAGGTATAATAGTACTTATTTGCAGAGCACAGGCACCCGCTGTAGGAAATAAAATTTATCTTAAAATTAAGAGTTTGGCTTCTGATCTCTTCCTGTTTATGTATATTTTAGCAGGTGATTTTGCAATGATTATCCTACATAGATTAGACCATGTGACAAAAAAGAGTGCAGTGGGGGG
>CM053622.1:292163922-292191608 GCA_028646595.1 Phalanger gymnotis | reverse complement strand
ATGTATATATGTATGTGTGTATATATATGTATATACATATATACATATATATATATATATGGGGGGAGAGAGAGAGAGAGAGAGAGAAAGAGAGAGAGAGAGAGAGAGAGAGGGCATAGGGTGAGCTGAAGATGAATAAGGGATGAGAGAGGAATATATTGAGAGAGGGAGATAGGGAGAGATAGAATGGGGTATATTATCTCACATAAAAGTTGTGGAAGGGTTATACATAATGATACACATGTGGCCCATGTTGAATTGCTTGACTTCTTATGGAGGGAGGGTGGGTGGAAAGGGAAGAGGGGAGAGAATTTGGAGCTCAAATTTTTAAAAACAGATGTTCACAAAAAAGTTTTTGCATGCAACCGGGAAATGAGATATACAAGCAATGGGGCATAGAAATTTATCTTGCCCTACAAGAAAGAAAGAGAAAAGGGGATGGGAGGGGAGTGGGGTAACAGAATGGAGGGCTGACTGGGGAACAGGACAACCAAAGTATACGCCATCTTGGAGTGGGGGGGGAGGGTAGAAATGGGGAGAAAATTTGTAATTCAAACTCCTGTGAAAATCAACGCTGAAAACTAAATATATTAAATAATTTAAAAAAAGAAAAGAAAAAAGAGTGCAGTGACTAGGCTTTCATCATTGATGTCTTCTTCAACTCCTCACCCAATCTCACTTCCCATACCCAATCCAGTCTATTGTCAAGGCTTGTCTATTTAGTCTTTGTAGCATGTCTCCCATTTGCCCCCTTCTCTTCTGTGGCAATGCCTCTACCCTGAACCATCTTTTTTAATGCTGTGGATAAGTTCACTTACCTTAGCAGTGTATTTTCCAGGGATGTACACATTAATAATGAGGTTGAAGCATACATTGCCAGAGCTAGTTCACTATTCGGGCGGCTCCAAAGGAAAGCATGGGGAAGAAGACTGCTTACCAAACTGAAGGCCTACAGAGCTGTGGTGCTGGCCTCATTGTTGTTTGTCTGTGAAACCTGGACAGTCTACCAGCACAATGCCAGGAAACTGAATTGCTTCTATCTGAATTGTCTTAGGAAGATTCTGAGCGTTCTGAAGATCACCTGACCAGACACTGAGGTCTTTTCTCAAACTGAACTGCCAAGCATTCAAACTCTACTGCAGAGAGTACAACTCTGATGGGCTGGCTGCATTGTTGGAATGCAAAATGTCTGCTTGCCAAAAAGACTATTATTATATGGAGAACTCACACAGTGCAAATGCTCACAAGAAGAAGTGATACAAGGACGTTCTCAAGGTCTCACTGAAGAACTTTGGACTTGATTGTGTGACATGGGAGACACTGGCACAGGACCACCCAGTATGGCATGCCTTCATCAGAGAAGGTGCTGTGCTCTATAAGCAAAGCAGAATTGAAGTAGCTCAGAAGAAATATGAAATGCACAAACTTAGAGAATCTACCCCAAATATTCACATGGACTATTTGTGCCTGACCTGTGGTAGAATATTCCAAACTTGTATTGGTCTGATCAGCCACAGTTGGACACACTGTAACTTGACTCTAGCATAGTGATGTCATTTTGGTCATCTTCGAGGACAAAGAACAACAGCCAACCGGCCTGAACTATTAAGAAAAAAAAATAACTAAGTTGTTAAGTTTAGTAAGAAACAAAAACAGAAATAAAAAAGAACATTTGGGTTTGATTTGGTCTAACACTTAAACAATTATTGTGGGTCATTCCGGTCTATTTCATTTTGGGTTCGTGGAGTTAGGTTCAAGTCTCTCATTTTCATGTGATAATTGACTATATGAAGATATGCATTTTTAAAAAATCACATTATAGGTGGTAATTTCCCTCCTTCAGTGATTATAAGAGCATAGATTTAAAAATTAAGCTCCAGATGATCTAGTCCCCATTAGTTTTTACAGCGTTGTTGTAAGAATGAAGCATTTTCCAAACATTGCACCATTATAAAATCCTAATTGTGGTTATTATTATTGTTACAGATGAGAAGATGGAGACTGAGAAAGGTGAAATGATTTGGCCAAGATCACAGATACAGCAAATGAGAGAGCCAGCTTTGAATCCTGATCTCTGACAACAGAGCCACTGCCCCATACTGACTCCCTGAGATAAAAAGCTTCAGTGATTACAGGCCAAATTATATGACATATCTTAAGAAAACATAATTTTAAATACAATTTCGTATATTGAATGTGTTATTAGTGGGAAATATTTATGTGACCATGCCATAATTATGGTATGAATTTCCTGATTTACAACTCATTGAAATTTAAAAGTGCATGTCGTTTTTTGCTAAACATTAAAAACAAATCAATCTTCCTACTTCCTTCCCCTCAAATGCCTTCAAAGCAGCTTTGTCTCAATTGTCTCAAAAGTTTGAGTGAAAGTTCATTAGGCACTAACTGATCTTAAATCCAGCAGAATGTAAGTTGCTTCAGGGCAGGGACTGCTTCCCTTCTGGGGGAGGAGGAGGGTCTTTATATCCCAGTTTACTAGCATAGGCTCGGGCAGCTAGGTGGCACAGTAGAAAGAGCACCAGGCCTGGAGTCAGGAAGACTCACTCATCTTCCTGAGTTCAAATCTGGGCTCAGACACTTATAAGCTGTGTGACCTTGGGGCAAGTCACTTAGCCCTGCTGGCCTCAGTTCCCTGGAGCTGGAGAAGGAAATGGCAAATTGTTCTAGTATCTTGTCAAGAAAACCCCAAATGGAGGTGGGGGGGGGGAGGTCACAAAGTTACATAAGACTGAAAAAAAATCAGAAAGCCTAGCCTTGCTTAGGGAAGGCCAAAGGAATAAGTATTTATGTTTGCAGATATTATGTCATTTGAACCTCACAACAAGCCCTGAAGCTAAGTGCTATTACAGTTCCAATCTTACAGTTGAGAAAACTAAGGCAAACAGAGGTTAAGCGACTTGTTCAGGGTCACACAGCAGGTGTCTGAGGCTGGATTCAAATTTAGGCCTTCTCTGCCATCTAGCTGCATTAACAAGTAAGTGCATGGCAGAGATTTGTTCAACTGAATTATCTTCAGGGGTGAGGAACCTGATCTAGATGATTGTTTCATCTCTCTATTTCTCTTAGAGGTGGTGGGGATAGGCATACAGTTCAATCAGGACATATTGATCAACTGATCTTAATTGTGTGGGAAGAGATTTCTGCTACAAAGTTTGTGCCACCTGCCAGTATAAAGATAAATTGTTGTCACCAAATCTGGACTCGGAAGGTTGTTGTCACACTGTATCATTAAGGCAATAAATGCAACATCTATGATGTTTGTGATTATGCCTGTATAATTCTGTATCACAGGATATAAGAGACTCTCCATATAGAAAGCAGAAGTAAAACATTTATTCAAACACCAGAGGATCAAATCCCAAAACCAATGACTCCAATAGATATAGCAAGTATATCCAGTAAGTCCACTTCATCATAACAGCAAAGAACTTGAAGTGCAATATCACAGCAGAGACCTGAGTCATCCTGTAACCTTCCCCCTGTTGGTGTCTCCCCGTAAACACTCATGAATCCTTACTGTCTGCTTGCCTGCATTCTCTCCTCCCTCAGTTTTCTGGTCTCTGCAGATCCCTAGTTTCCGCTCTTTGCTCTGCACTCTCTCTGCAGCTCTGTCTGAGCTCTTTCTCCTTCTCCTTGGGCTGAATTCTGGCTTTTCTTCTGACTCCTGAGTTCTCACTCCTCGATGGCTATCTTCTGGGTATATATACTCTTTTTAGGGCCTAAGGGCTTCACACCTCTCGTGACCTAATTAGCAAAAGGGCGTGGGCCTGGGGCCTCATGCCTAGTTAGTGAAAGGGTGTGGGAACTGGGTCTTAGAACCTAGTAAGTAAAGGGTGTAGGCCTGCCTACAATCAAGCCTCTCCCAATCGAGCTTCCCTTAACTAGCTCCACCTGAGGCCTATTGAATGGGGGGAGGGGCAGGGAAGATTTTTAATCACATTAATGGCGTGTGCTCGCGCGCGCGCGCGCGCACACGTCTTCCTCTCTCTTCTACAGACAAGCCAAGGCCACAAGTGTGCAAGACAGGCCTCAGATTTTTTTTGATTGAATAATGCAGAAGGTAGTTAGAAAGATAAATTTTTTTTTAAAAAGGGAATGAGAGAAATGATTGTTCCACTCTTATGTTAATAACTTATTAATTAAGATTGAGATTTTCTCTTTTCCATTTACTCTTTCAGAAACCAGCCCCTTCTATAGGTTATTCAACCAGCGTCTGAAGGACATTGCTGATAGATGAGATTGCCCAAATCCTTAGGGTACTTGCTTTTCAGGTAAGACTCCACCCAGCTAGAAGATCTTACCAGGAGGATCTAATCTAGGTGGAATTATAAACCTGTCATCCTTCATTGTTCACTGAGTGGGTGGAGGATAAATCCTTTTGTATGAATTGTCTGAGGTGGGAGTGGTCTGGTTTGAGATGAGTCTTTGTCCATGAATAACATGATCAGAGTCAGGTATCCAGCCCCTCATTAGAATAGGCCCATCTTTCATTATAATATTCATTTCATTAATTGTCAACCAATCAGAATCTATTCCTGTCTGCCAGAAACACTCGCTCTTCCAAGGGTATGTTAGAGTTCAGTGGCTGCCAGAAACACTCGCTCTTCCAAGGGTATGTTAGAGTTCAGTGGCTGCCATGAGGAGTCTTTGGTTTATGAGAGAAAGCCAAATGACCACCCTTGTATTAATCATTCATTAGTCATAACTAGTAAAATGATTAATTGCCCAGAAATTATGTCTCTTGAACTTTCTATACATCACACTCTCGTCTTTCAATATAGAAAAGCGGTGAGCACCATTCTGGCCTCTTAGCAGCTTCATTTTCCATTAAGGTTAACTCAGGGGTTATTGGAAGGTTGAAATGAGATAACATATGGAAATTCTCTGTGAATTTTAAAATGCTATATAAATCCAAATTATGGTTATTAAACCTCAGATCAGTTGGCATTCCCCTGTAGAGCCATCTGCGATTCCCTACCAGCACCACTCCCAGCTCCCCCACCCTAACCCCACCACCACCACCACCCGAAAGTGCTCTCTTCCTCCTCAGTCTCTCCTAGATCAATTGTTGGGTTCATTCTATGGCCCACATTACTTCCTCACTCCCTGCTCTGTGTTCTACTCATCTTTGTATGTGTCATATCTCCCTACTCTTTCTGCCCCAGATTCTTCCTCCCTTTTAAAGAAGTACTATTATATTTTAAACTTAGGTACGTAGATCTAGAGCTAAGACACTAGCTAGTTCAATCTCCTCATTTACAGATGGGGAAACTAAGGCCCAGAGACATGGAGTGATATGGCCAAAGTCACAAGGTAGAGTAGTAAGTGGCAGGCTCACAATCTGAATCCGACTGCAGACCCAGGTCCTCTGACTGCAAATTCAGTGACTTTTCCACTGTACAACGCAACCTCCCAGTGTGTATTACAATTCCTTACACACAGCAAGTGATTTTCGTAAATAATTATTGAGATAGGTGGATGGAGTGGAGAGAGAGATAGACAGAGAGAGAGAGAGAGACAGAGAGAGACAGAGAGAGAGAGACAGAGGGACAGAGACAGAGATAGAGACAGAGGGACAGAGACAGAGACAGAGAGACAGAGGGAGGTAATAGAACTGGCTAGACAGATATCAATAGATTAGATAGATAGATAGATAGACAGACAGATATAGATAGATAGATAGATAGATAGATAGATAGATAGATAGATGGATAGATAGATAGATGATAGAAATAGCTAAAACATTTATTAAGCATTTACTATAGAGATTCTTAACCTAGAATCCATGGAACAGCTTTCATGAGCTTCAGTGGGGGAGGGGAAATTAATATCTTTATTTTCATCAACCTCCATCTAAAATTTAGCCTTTCCTTCAATTTTGAATTTAAAGAATTCTGAAAAGGAGTCTGTAGGCTTCACCTGACTGCCAAAGGAATCTTTTGACACAGAAAAGGTCAAGAATTCCTATTTTACTATATGCCAAGCATTGTGCTAAGGATACAAAATAGGGGCAATCAAGATAATCTCTATGATCCAGGAGTTTATATTTAAATAGAAGAAGACAACTTGTAAGAGAAGAAAGAAAGCTGGGTGGAAGAGGGTGAAAGGCAATTGGTGAGGAGGAGAAAAAGGGAAGTCTGGAGAGTTAAAATGAAACGAAATCTACTTTATCATAATCAGAATAAATAGTGGTTCTGTGGTCTCTCAGTCTTTCTTTCTGATCACATTTATTGATACTTTCTACCTAGACAGCAAATTAAAATTCACAGAACCATGGAACCATAGAAAGTCAGAAGTGGAAGTGACTTTGGAGAATATTTAATCCAAACCTCTCATTTTACAGTCAAAAGAAAGAGAAACCCAGAGAAATTAAATAATAACTACAGAAGATACACTATAGATCCATAGGAAAAATAGATGTAAAACCAGAAGGAATCCCAGAGGCCACTAAATTCAAGCACCTCTTTTAAGAAGAGAAAATTGAGGCCCAGGATGGTAAAAATTTTGGCTACCATTTGCTTTTAAGGTGGCAAATTGCACCACAAGTTGAATTTGAAGTATATGTTGATATCCTTTAAAAGTACCAAATTTGGCCCAAATCAGTCACTCTTTTTGAAAGTTCTCAAGCTTGCAGCAATGAAGCAAACAAAAACTTGGTAGCTGATATGTACCAGGAACGTTAACTTATCTGTTGATTTTTTTCCTTTAAGAATAGAAGCCCAAGATAAACTTGGCTCGTTACATTTAAGAGGCGTTATAAGTAGGGTCTTTAAGCCTCCAGAAGTCACACAATTCATGTTTAAATTCCACTTACTATCTGTATGACCGGGGAAATCACCCGATCTCTTTGGACCTCAGTTTCCTCATTTGTAAAATGAAGGAGATGGGACTAAGTAATGACTAGGACCTCTTCTAGCTCTAAATCTGAGATCCCAAATTGACTGCTTTCTCACACACTGACCCTTAGTGGCCCTGTCAGAAAGAGAACAGCAGGATGGCTGGCTGGAACATGACTTATCCAACGTGACATTTTTAATGTTATTAATAACTTTGTATATATGAAGAGATTTGTTTTCACCAGTGAAGTGAATCAGCTATCATCTTTGTCCTCTGAGAACCGAAAATGGAAAAATAGCTTTCACTGATTCATTCAATAAGCGTTTCTTAGCACCTACTATCTGCAAAGGATTGTACTGGGTGCTGAATGCATTACAGTGTTCAGGCTAGACAGTAAGAAGAATTGAATCAAAAGATTTTGAGAGATTGGCACAGACTCCTTCCTCATCCCCACCCCACACACCCACCCTGTGGAATTTTCTTCCCTGGAGCATTTTAGGGAAAGGGTAGACAGTCTGTGGGTAGCATTTTTCTGTATTGGTCCTAGATGACTGCCCTGCCTATGATGGATCATCACTGAGTGCTGCCGTGGGTTCACTTCCAGTAGTTTGAAAAGTGTACAACCAGATAGTAGCAGTTCATTTAAATAATTATTTCTTAACCTGTGTCAGTGGTTAGATTTCAAGGTGTCTATGAACTTCTATGTGAAAAATTACATTTTAATTTTCATTAATACCCAACTGAAATTTAGGATTTCTTTCAATTATTTAAAAATATTATCCAAAGAAGAGGTGCATAGACTACATCAGTCTGCCCAAAGGGTACAGGGTAGGCTAGAACTCCTGCCTTATATTCATGGTGTTTTCTAAGTCTGTTAAGTTATAAACAAGCATTTTTCCTTCCCACACCCTCCTCCCCCTATCCCCCCCATTAAGTACCTCTTTTGCACTGTGCTTGGCATACAGTAGGTGTCCAAAATATTTATTTTTATATATCTTAAAACAGTTTTAAATATTTCTTGATTAATTGGTGGAAGGCTAGGCATGGTGCATTCTCTTTCTTTGCAATCTCTCTCAGGGCTTAGTTTGGTCCTTCCCACAAAAGTTCCCCGTGCACATAGAATGTATTGAGATAATGAAGACTCTAACTAAACACACCAGATTTGCAAACCTGCAGGTGGATTCTTTGGCTAAAGAGGTAAAATTTGGAAGTCTTGGCACATGAAAAAAAAGAAAAAGAAAAAAAAACCCAAAGCACTTGCAGTTCTCCCTCTAGTGGGGGGAAGGGGAGAAGGACAGAAAGATAGATACAGAGACAGAGAGACAAAAGAGAGACAGAGAAACAGTGAGAGAAAGACAGAGATAGAGAGACTGAGAAATAGAGAAGTAGTGCGAGAGAGAAAGAGAGAGAAGGAGGAAGGAAGAGAAAGAGAGAGTGAGAAAAAGGGAAGAGAGAGAAAGAGAGAGAAAGAGGCAGAGAGACAGAGAGACTTACTGTATGCCAGGCACTGTCAAGTAGAGGATACAAGTATAAGCAAACCAGACAGTTTCTACTTCAAGGAGCTTACATTCTAAAGGAAAAAAGATAAGACATAAAGGGGAGAGGCGGGGTGGGGCTTAGAAGAGATGGTTTTGGTTGCTGACAAGCTTGGGGAATGGGGCTTGCATTAGGTACAGTATATTTCCTAAGGGGGGCCTCAAACATGGTTTGCTACAGAAACATGTTCATTATGAGAGGCAGTTTTCAAAGTACTAACCCTCTCTCTGTTGAGTGAGCTCTAAGGTCATCTGATGTGCTGAGCACCTCAGAGAAAGTGAGTCATGCCATTGCATCTTCTTACTGATTCAGCTTCTGGATGAGTTGTTCAGTCTAGTAAAGCCTCAGTTCTCTCAATATGTAAAGTTAAAGTGATAATTCCAACCACCTGAATGATATGTGAAAGTGACATATGGGAGAAATGAACTCAATCTGTCAAACTTAAATTGGGTCCTATTTGAGGTCACATTGCATTGCCCATTAAAATGGGCTTCCCTGAATTCTTTACACAGTGGGAGATTAAGTTGAAAAAGTTTGTGAGAAAAACTTCAAAATGTTATGGTCACTGGGTGGCTGGAAATTTATTCCCCAAATGAAAATTAAAAAATCATATAATAGCTGACACCAGAGAGGATACCTTAAAAAACCTGAAATGTTGACTGGGCAATATCTTGAAACCCTGGCTGGTGCTAAGAGAAATGCATAAAAGAAAATTCAAAGAGATTTCTACCCTTCAATTTAAAAGCATGCCTTCAAATGACACAGTCTCTTCTGGGCTCTGAAATAATGATGATGATTTGTACTTTTATAGAACCATTCATGGAGGAAGTTTCAGAAGGATTAACCACAGAGTAATTACAGCTCACAGCAGTCTTCGGAATCTGCTGGGGAGCTCTGTGTTTTTCAATTTAAATTAAATGTGGTCACTTCCAACTCTGCTTTCAGTATTCACACAAATCCAAGGCCGCCCAGAGAGGAAAAGTTCAGCCACTGCACCAAATAACAGAACATCTTAGAAATGTACAACCAGAGTAGAACCAAGAAGTAGGTGAGCAGGATGATAAAGGGTCTAGAAATCATGACACATAAGGAGATGTTAAAAGTACTGGGCATATTCACTTTGGAGAAGAGAAGACTGAGGTGGGGATTTCTTTTGAAGGTGTCTCCAAATATTTGGAGGGCATTCCTTTCCTATCATTTTTAGACTATGTGACCTCTAGGGAGCTGTCCAGCTCTGAGATTGTATGGCTCTATTGAACTTAGAGTATTGGGTCTGGAATCAGGAAGACTTCCAGAGTTCAAATCTGACCTTAGATACTAGGTGTGTGATCCTGGGTGAGTCACTTAACCCTGTTTGCCTCAGTTTCCTCATCTGTAAAATGAACTGGAGAAGGAAATGGCAAACTACTCCAGTATCATTGCCAAGAAAACCCCAAATGCAGTCATGAGGAGTTGGACATGACTGAAAACCATTGAATAACATGGACATCAGGATATTCATACAGCATGGTACAGTGAAAGGAGTGCAGAATTTGGAGTCAAAAGATCTTGATTCGAATCCCAGCTCTGACATTGTCCCCTGGGTAAATTATTTAGCCTCTCTGGGCCTCAGTTTCCTAATCTATGAACTGAAAGGGTTGGACTAGATGATCTCAAAGGTCATCTTTCCAGCTCTAAACCTATGATCCTATTAGAGCCAGATGCATGAGTAGCAGACATTACATTCAAGGATTCAAGGCCAGAGGAAGGCCTTCTCCACCGTCATTTGATGTTTCATTTTCTAGTGTTTTCTGTGTAACTAAAACATGGCCCTTTCCCTAGAGAAACATGGATTTCTGGGTCAAGATATATCTCAGAATTATATCTTTATGATTTTTGTTAATAGCGGTTAATATTTACTTAATGTCTTTAAGGTTTGCAGAGTGCTTCGTATACATTATTTCATTTGACCCTTACAGTAGTAACCTTGTGAGTTAGGTGCTATCACATCCCCAGTTTACAGATGAGAACACTGAGGCTCAGAAAAATTAAGGGACATTCCAGAGCCATATGGTTAGTGTATAAGGTAGGGTTTGAACCCAAGTGTTCCTGACTCCAAATGTAGAGCTCTTTTCCCTACATTACATTGCCTTTCACATGCCAATGTTATTGTACATGTCTGGTAAAGAATTCACAGAAATGGAACCGACAGCCTGGGAACAATGACTGTACATGTGATCCAATTATTTGTATACTGTGAAAAGACAGCTGTTGGGGAAGAATTAGGACCTTGAAAGGATGTGCTCTCTCATATTCTCTCTCCTTTCTTCCCTCTTCATTGTATAGCGATAGGGGGCAAGGAAAGTCTTTTTCTTGATCTCAAACGTCCTGCTGACTTAATAATGAGTTAACAGTCTTGGAAATGGGCTTTTGCCTCTTTATAATCAAGTGCCTAAATTACCACCCAGATGGGCTAAATCTTAGCAGGATGCGAGTCCAGCCAGATATCGGCCTAGCCAGGTCAAGACTATGAGCAATGCTACAAGAACTCCTAAGACCTCCAGGATGCAGCTATACCCACAGAGACAGTGTCAGTGGCCATCATTTCTGCTCATTCCTTTCTTGGCTATGAAGGACTCTTTGTTGATAACTACTTTATTTTTGTCCCTGTCTTGGCCTCAAATTTTGGTTCTCAGCTTCAGTGACTCAGACCCCTTCCGTCTCACAGTTAATCTGTAGTTTCTTAAGAAAAACCATGTGATTCTTAGAAAGTGCTGTGTCTGTTTCCCAGAATCCTACACAAATGAATAGAACTAAGTCATCAGTGAGTTCCTGCTTTTCTGACATAATAGCCTTAATCTGGCCTCATTTCTAGCAGCCCCCTTCTTGTCAGGCCCTGATGTCCTGTGAATTGTTGAGATCCTGGACCCCTTTGGATAGGCCATGGGATGCCATGGGACTGTGAAGTTCAAATGGGGATCAGGAAACCTGACTATCTCCTTAGGTTGTACTCCTGCTACCTTAGTTGCCATAGTAACTTTCCTGAAGCACACATCTGGCCATATCATCCCACTGTTAATAATAAACTCCAATGGTTCCCTATTACTTCCAGATCTAATATAAAACTCTTTGGTATTTAAAACCCTTTACAACCCGACTCCTAATTTTTCCATTCATCTTCACTTTATTCCCCTCTATATTCTCCAAAAACACTGACTGGCCTTCTTAAAAGTCCTCAAACATTGCACTCCATCTCACAACTTCGTGGTTTTTCTCTAGTCATTTTCCATGACTGGAATGGTCTCTCTCCTCAGCTCTGTCCCTTGACTTTCCTGGCTTCCTTTAAAACAAGTCAAATTTTTCCACCTCTCCATCCTCCCTCCCCAATCTCTCTCTCCTCTCACTCTCTTTCCTATCGCTCATTCTCCTGTCTCTCTCTCCTTTCTCTTTTCTCTCCTTTCTCTCTTTTGTTCTTTACTCTCTCTTTTCTCTCTCCTCCTCTCTCTCTTCTCTTTCTCCTCTCTCTCCTTTCTCGTCTCTCTCCTCTCTCTCTTTTCTTTCTCCCACCGCTATCTCTCTTCTCTCAACTCTCTTCTTTCTCTCTCTCTCCTCCCTGTTTTCTCTCTCTCTCTCTTTCTTTCTCTCTCTCTGTATGTATACATTCATTTATTTACTTATATTTCCTTCCCTATTAGATTGTGAACTCCATGAGTGCAGGAACTTTTTTTTTGCCTTTCTTTGTATCCTTGGTGCTTAGTACAGTGCCTGGCACTGTATTAATATTAGCACATTAATTATTAATATGATTAAGTATATAGCAGGTGCTTAATAAATGCTTTACTAATATATGTATATATATATACATATTACATGTATCTTTCATACATGTACACAGTTATTTGTATGTTTTTCTCTCGTTAGAATATGAGCTCCTCAAGGACAAGAGCCATGTTTTTGCCTCTCTTCACATTCCCACTGCTTACCACAGTGCCTGTAATATAGTAGTTGTTTAATAAATGTTTAACTGTTAATTAGTTCTGTGGTGTTACTGCAGCTTTAAATAAATGGACTCACAAAGCAATAAGAATGTGAGGCTATTATAGCAAAGGTGCACCTGGGTACTGGCATGGAGTTTGCAATTAGAAGGGAAATTCTATTTTCATTTCTGTATCATTATTCAGTATTGACTATTGTATTATTCTGGACACACATATAAGAGAGAAAATAATGTGGTGTGTTGGAAAGAACCCCAAATGAGGAGTCAGAGGAGCTAGGTTCTGATTATTTATTAATTGTATAACTTTAGGCACCTCATTTAACCTTTGTGACTTCCATTTTTCTCACTTATATAAGGGGAACTAAAATATTTGTAACATTCTGACTCCTCAGATGAGCTCTCCTGAATTCTAGGTATTTTGTGCAACTGAATACTATCCAAACCATAGCTTGTGAACATCCACTGATATGGTTTTATCTTTGCCAGTCAAGTGTAGAACATCCTTGGTTCACAAGAAAACTTGGTTCCCCAGAGGTGATTACCATGGTATTGTGGAGGAGATTCAGTTCAGAGTCCAACATTGAAGAAAGAGTCCTGATGGATGATGAGGTCCTCCAGATGTTCCTTTTTTGCTGAGGACATTACATCAGTGTCATCAAATCCCAGAATATTGCAGAACCCCCTGGAAGAGAACTATAACACCAAGAATTTAGCCTAATCATCAGCAATTAAAAACCAAATGGATGAAGAATCCCTTTTGCTTAGATTATGATTTGTAGTTAGAGAGCCAATGGAAAGAGTAATAAATTTGGATTCAGGGGCCCTGGTTCAAATCTCCTTTGCCACTTACTGCCTATGTGACTTTGGGCAAGTCATTTTCTGAGCCCCAGTTTTCTCATATGAAAAACTGGGGGGCTAGACTAGATGGCCTTTTAGCTCTAAACTAGGATCCTATGACTCAAAGGATTTATCAATCAGTCTCTCTCAAATGTATGTGTATATATGCTTGTACAAATAAACATGCATACATACACATATTCTTATAGTCACTTTATGAGTTAGGTGCTATCATCTATCTATCTTTCTATAGCTGCATTTATAGCTATCTATCTACCCTCTATATCTACACCTACATCTACATCTATATCTATATCTATCTATCTATCCATCTTTCTATCCATCCACCCATCTATCTATCTATCTATCTATCTATCTATCTATCTATCTATCTATCTATCTATCTATCTATCTATCTATCTTTCCATCTATCTGAAAGACAGTACAAATGGATAATGAATTGGGTCCAGAGTTGAATAGGAGGATGAGAAGAGCCTGGGTTGCCTTTAGAAAGTTGAAAAGTTCTTTCAGTGATCACAAACTTCACCCAGAAATAAAGGTCTACATTTTTTAATACTGGTGTTATTATATAGTGGTGAGACATAGCTGTCTCCAAAGATTTGAAAATAATTATCACACAAAGGACAAGAAGAGGCACATGGTCAACCTGAACATTCTGC
The DNA here is from genome assembly GCA_028646595.1 of Phalanger gymnotis. Classification (NCBI taxonomy): domain Eukaryota; kingdom Metazoa; phylum Chordata; class Mammalia; order Diprotodontia; family Phalangeridae; genus Phalanger; species Phalanger gymnotis. The sequence continues at coordinate 292,177,721 of CM053622.1, read as the reverse complement.
AACAAATAAAAATAAGGAACTTTGAAGAAAAATTAGAGTAAAAGATATGACCATGGAAATAGATCATAGAACAAATAAGAGGAACTGGTCATGTAGTGAGGGTGAGGGATGACGGGTAGATAGCCCAAGTGTTCTACAGGTACCCATTTGATGTCAGAAGAAAGCGACAGAGGCCTTCCCATGGCACCTTTGTGTGAAGACGTGGATAACAGTTGGACAGAATTAGGAAATGTACAAATCGAGCAGATCATAGATCCGTGTGAGCATGTGACAATATAACTCTTTCTCCCATGAATTCCTACCCAGTTCAGTGGGAAGAGTGGACCTTCTTAGTAATTGTGTGTGTGGTATCCACACACGAAGAACTCGATGACATTCACATGTAAAGGGATGCATGCAGAAAACATGTATGACCAAGTGAAAGAGCCACTCACAACTCTTGACAGTGATCTCTTCTCCTGATGTCATCACTCTGTTCTTAGATTGACATGTTTCCCACCAGACATTGATTTCTGCCACCACTGCTAAATGCTTCTTACCTCCAGTTCGTCTTCCTCTCCTGGGTGACTTGATATCCTGAATGACATCCACTAGGGATGCTGTGGCTGAAGTTTTCACCAGTTCTTTTAGTCATCTCCACCATCCACTGGGAGTACAAGAAGTTTCTCAACCATAGTCCTCAATTGAGAAATATTCTTCAGCATTACCTGCAACTCATTGCTCAAACTACTAGAGGTGCTGTAATTAATAAGCCTTTCCCCTGCAGCAAAGGCCACTGCTTTCTTCACTCAGCATTCTCCGTCAATAGCTGTGAAGTTTTATTCACTCTTCTCTGCTAGATTTCTCTTAGCTGGTGGCCATAAGGTTCTATTCTTTCAGCTAGGCTGCATCAGGAGACGTAGAAGCCTAAATCTGCCTTTTTCTTAGAACTTTTGTTAACTTAAAGCCTTTGTCCTCTTTTTTTGTATTTGCAGTGCTTAGCATATTGCCTGGCACATAGTAGGCGGTTAAAGAATGTTTATTGTTGATTAATTAGTGGCTTCTTTTCTTCTCATGCCCCAGCCCACCTGCTGGGATGTCTATCAGGAGCAAATGCCACCAGGAGCCCTTTCCCCAAACTTTTCTGCCAACACCCCTTTCCCTGTTCCTCTGGAAGGAGGCTGATTTGGAAGATGCTAGTTCTGTCATCCCCACTCTCACTGGTGGGAACCCAGAACTCATTCAATTCTAACTCTTGGGTTCACTATCCTCCTGTAATATCAATTAAGATGGGACTTTTTACTGTTTTAGAATGATAAATTAAATGTGTCTTTGATTGAGTACTACTAAGTGCAAAGCCCTAGGCCCAAACCCCTAATTACTAGACACTAAGCCTATGTGACCATGAAGCCCTCAGGCTCTTAAGGGGAGTTGCTAAGACCAGAGCCAATAGTAGGAGCCTAAGTTCTGGTTGCTCAGATGACGTTTGATGACAACTAAAGAGTGTTTTAAAAGAGAGAATGGAGCTACTTGCTTGGAGCTCTGAGCCACAAGAGTAGTGGCACATGACTCTGGGATAGCCATTGTTACGAGCTCCCTGGCCCCTCAACTCAGATGTTGATGGTTTCTTGGAAACTATGAATTGTATTTGGTCTGTTTATAATGTATGTTTGTAATTTGTTTGTATTTGCTCTGAAGTTCAGGGTGCTGGCTTTTCCCCCTGAACTAAGTGAGTTTATATGTATATGTAGGATTAAAGCAAGATTGTTAATCCCCTAATGCTACTTTCCTTAGTAAAGCAGATCAAAAGAACCTGTGCTAGCAGCATTCTTGTTGTTGGGCTTGTGTTTGTCTTTCATCCCCGCAGCAGCTGCTAGTTGAATTGTTGCAACACCTCCCTCTTTAAAAAGGTCAAGGACTGCACTCCCCCCACACACATACACACACTTTTCCTGTCAGCCACCTTGCCTAGTTTCACCACAAACATCGTGCCTTTCCTCCAGCATAAGCCCATCACTTGAGATCTCCTCATCTTGGAGATCCTTATTCAGCTTTGATACTCAGTAGCTCCTCAGCACCCTCAGTTGCCTCTTTCCTCTGAAGAGTTAGAGGGTAGAAAGACAAACTTCATTCAAGGCCTTCCTTTGTAGAGGACTCAGACTTTGCCAGCTAACTTCATTTTCCATCCACTCTGTTTAGTTTTGATACTTCAAACATAATGCCTCCAGACAGATAACTCCTGGCAGCTTTCCCCCCAACTTCCTTTCAGCTCCATTTTCTATATTGTCTTACCCCCATTAGATTGTAAGCTCTTTGAGGTCAGGGACTGTCTTTCTTTTTTTTTTTATTTATATCTCCACTGTGCCTGGCACACAGTAGGTACTTGACTATTGACTATGAGGCTCATGACCACTCACAACAGATGGAGGAACAGAGTCACCAATATTCCTTCTAGGAAGCTGGAGGACCACTGGTCCTTACCATCTTCTCTGCTGCTACACCTTCCAGACCTCCACATCTGACCTGCCAATGTACCCTAAAGCTTCCTAGGCCTTGCCACACACCTTGCTGCTAAACTCTAGGCACCTTTAGGCTTTTCCAATTGCCATGCATCTGACCCTTCTTTATATGTTGTTCCCCCCTTATGAGAACGATAGCTCCTTGAGAGTAGGAACTGTCTTTCTATTTGTATCTTCAGCATTTAGCACAGTGTTTGGCATACAGTAAGCACTTAATAAATGCTTTTCTGTTCATTCATTCTTATGAATTCTTTTCTGTTCCTCTGAGCTCTTCTGGACTCTTTTCAGCTATGAACTTAAGCTATTATGAATTTAAGCTATTGCCTTCCCCAGATGTCTTGATTCAACTGCCACCTAAATCACTGTCAGAAGCCCATTTTAGAATTTATCATACTCCTATGATGGTACAGTGGATAGAGTACTGGCCCTGGAGTCAAGAGGAACTGAGTTCAAATCCAGCCTCAGACACTTAGTGGCTGTGTGACCCTGGGCAAGTCTATTAGTCTTGTTTGCTGCAGTTTCTTCATCTATAAAATGAGCTAAAGAAGGAAATGGCAAATGACTCCAGTATCTTTGCCAAGAAAACCCCAAATGGGGTCAAGGAGAGTAAGACGTGAGTGAAATAACTCCACGACAATTATTCCCCCCTAGTGTTCCATATCTTCAAATAGAAAAGGGATAAAGAGGGGGTAAAGAAGCTTTGTCCCTCACCCTAGCAGACTTCTGTTCTAGGCAGGACAGAGATGGCTCTGAGGATGTCTTATGCAAATAGTAACCCCAGCACTTGCTATAGAATTCTGAGAAACACAGTGGTTTTCCTTCACTTCCCCTCAGAAGTATATCACAACCTGGTCTCTTTCTTTGATCTCAAATGAAATAATATGTATAAAGTATTTCTTTATATAAACTGTAAATAACTATATAAATGTTCTTTTAACTATAATTGGGGCAAAGTCAGCTAGCAGGCTGTATGGGTATACAAAGAGAAACAAATAAAAAAGGCCCTTTGCCCCCAAAATCTACCCCTGCTGCTCCTTCAACAGATGCTTTAAATTGCCACATTAATAATTCAACATTTTTAAATTGTCTACTATGTAGAAGGCATAGTGCTAGATCGTGGATGTGTGAGGGGGGGAATATGAAAAAGTCCTGCTCTTGGCTGTGACGGGGTATGACCCCCTCCCCAAGCTCCTTTTCCTTACCTTTCTGCAGATTAGGTAGAGAATTTTCTTGACTAGTTGCAGTGGGTGAGACATGGGAAAGGAAGAGGAGGAGAAGGGGATAAGTTGAGTGGCCAAAAGGAAGGCAATCTCTCTCTCCTAACCTTACTCACAAATCATAATTTTCTTGCCATCATTTTATCTATCATGACATGGTATAATAGAAAAAGCATAGAGTCAGAGGATGTGGGTTCAAATGCTGTCCCTGTTACTATCTGTATTTCCTTGGGCAAGTTCCTTGATCTATAAAATGAGAGAGTTGAATTAGATTAAAATGAAGGAATTGAATTGGATAATGCCAAAGTTCCTTCTTGACAATAGGTCTATGATACTGTGACTCCCTGCCTCAGTCTACCCCATCTATGGGATGATGTGCCATGAGCAGGACTTGCTTTTAGGTTCTATTTTTATTACAAACTTGCTCCCTCTCCAGAAATCTCAGTGGGTGCAACACAGTCCCAACAGCAGGCTTTTTCATGGCCTCTAACCATAACGACCCCTTAGGTCTGTCTGACCTCCTGGAGATGGGAATCCTTCTTTCAGAGGGTTCTATTAGAAAACACTAGAGGGCACCAGAGAGTCACATTAAGTCAGTCAACTACATATATTGTAAAGAATACAAAAGGTCAGACAAATCCAGCTTTTAAAATTCTATAATTTGGAGATTAGCAGAACAATTTATGACAGCATAAAAGGGTGTGCTAAGTTGGGTCTTAATACAAACTATAACTGCTATAGTAGACCACATCCACATCTCCCACAGCCAATCTTTTCTCTATGTTGCCACTACCACCAGCCTAGATCATTGATATAAAACTAGAGAGACCTCAGAGGCATTCAAAGTCAACCTCCTCAGTTTTACAGATAAGGAAACTGGGGCTCAGAGAGGTGAATTGATTTGCCTAGAGTCACATAATGTCTGAGGCAGGATTCAAACCCAGGTCTTCCTGTTTTCAAGTCTAGCACCCTATCAATTATGCCACCTAACTGCCCAAGGTCTTAATTATCACCCACCAGAAATATTGACAGATTTTTTTTCTGACAAGTTTTCCCCACCTCTATTTTCCTCCTCCTCTTCCCCTTCTCCCATTTTTTCCTCTTCTTCCTTCCTTTCCTCATTCAACATATCCCTCCTACCACTGCCATAGGCAGCTAGGTGACACCATGGATAGAACACTGGGCCTGGAGTCAGGAAGACATGCTTACAAGCTACGTGACCCTGAGTAAGTCATTTAACCCTGTTTGCCTCAGTTTCCTCACCTGTAAAATGAGCTGGAGAAGGAAATGGCAAACCACTCCAGTATCTTTGCCAAGAAAACCCCTAAACAGGGCCACATTACTGAAAACAACTGAAAAAATCATTACCATGATAGCTTTTCTCATACCTGGATCTGGTAATGTTTCTATTCTGCTCAAAAATCTTCTGTGGCTCCCTATTGTTTATCAAGGAAAATTTAAACAACTTTTTCTGGTATGCAAGGACTTTGACAATCTGAAATCACCTTATTTTTCCAGTCTTATCTCATATTACTTCCCTTCCTTGGGCAACTGGACTTCTCTCTGTGCCTGGAGCAGATGCTGCGGTCATGCTCTCTCTGCAGGGCTCTCCCTCTCCCTTTTTGTCTGATAAATGCCTACTCTTCCTTTAAACATCAACTCAGACACCTGTCTTCACTGACTCTTCTGTCAGACCTTAGGTTACATTGTTTTGCTCTTCTCTGATCCTACCTTCGAAACTCCTCTCCTATATACCACCTTTTCTCCTCTGATGAGATGATGCTCTGGGGCAGGCCCTCATTACCTCTGTGTGGCCTATTGCAATAATCTGGGGGCTGATTTTCCTGCCTCAAGCCTCTCCATCTTCCACTTGGTCATTGTAGTAGGAAGGCCGAATTTATAATCTCAAATATAATCATGTATATGTTTGAATGGTTCGAAATCGCAAGGTATGAGAGGTTCTCTAAGGAGAAAACAACAAGAAATTTATTTAGGCCCCACTGCAGCAGAACCGTGAACCAGCCTCCCCATTCTAACATCTTGACAAAAACACTCCAGGCCCAGAAAGCCCACCTCACAAGAGTAACCAGGAGGCCACAGAAAAACAAGCCAATTCATTTTACTGGCCTCAAGTTCCTGCTCGCACTCCTGGGTCTACACACGGGTAAGCCCTGCTTCCGCAGCTTCCTGCCTCCGCAGCAGCTTCCGCTGAAATTGTCTCTTGGCTCACCTTTCCTCGCAGCTGAGCTTCTGGCATTCTCAAGCCCTGCCTCAACGACCAGAGACCATTGGTTCCCGAGCTGGCCCCTCCTAAGTCACCTATCCACACCCACACAGGTTTCACACCTGACAGGGCCCTGGGCCCGGGGCTTAGCACTTAACAGCTGAAAGTACTTCCACTCAAAAGAAACAAAAGCCATGCTAATGAGACAATTTTGCTTAACAACACAGTCATCAAATTCATCTTCCTAAAATGCAAATCTGACCACATCATACATACACACAAATACACCCACAAACACCCCCCCCCCCACGCACACCTTTGATAAACTCCAGTGACTCCTTATTACTTCCAGGATCAAATACAAAATCCTTTCTTTACCTTTCAAAGCCTTCATGACCAAGCCAACCTGGCCCATTTCTGCCTTTCCATTCTTCTTATACCTTATTCCCTCTTCTTGTATTCTGTGATCTAGTAATATGGGCTTCCTTGTTGTTCCTCACACTTAACCCTTAGTGAACCACTCAGAGAATTTTCACCTGCTGTCCCCCGTGCTTAGAATATGCTTCTTCCTCGTCTTGACTTCCTAGTTTCCTTGGTTTCTTTTAAGTTTAAGCTAAAATCTCACCTTCTGCAGAAAGTTTTCCCCAGTTCTCCTTAATCTTAGTGTCTTCCCTCTGAGACTGCCACCTATATACCAGGACCCCCAGCCCCTTGACTCTCCAATACTCCAATACTCACTACACTCTCCTGACTTTCCAGTCTTGATCTCTTGGTGAACCAGTTCAACTCTACACTTTCCTCTTCCCTTGAGTCCCTTGCCCTGCTACTGTATTACTGCCCTTGCCCTACCAAGCCTTAGTCCTGGACCACTCTGATCTTATCTACCTTATCTCCTACACAGTTGTTGCTGAAAGAAACTGGGGAAAATCATGAAATGGTGCTGACTAGGTCCACTACAAATTTATGTTACTTAAGTTCAGCCGGGCCCTCACTATGGCAAGGCAATCCTCTTAAGTCTCTCTAACTAACCCACTATCCCACTCACCATAGTGGCTCTTCCAAACCTTTTCATCCCTCTTTAAACCTCCCATGCCTCTCCTTCTCAATCTTCTCAGGTGAGATCCTTGCCTTATATTCTGCTGAAAAAGCTGAGTTCGTTTACACCTCCTCTTTTCCCCTCTTACTCATCTTACATTGTTCAGATGCCATTATCTCCTCCTTCACCACTGTCTCCCATAATGAGGTAGCCCTTCTCCTTGCCAAGGCAAACCTCTCTACGTGCACAAATGATTCCATTCCATCCATATTCTCCAGCAGATTGGCCCCTCTGTCACCCCTATTCTCTCATTTATCTTCGTCTCTTCCTGTCTTCTAGCTGCTTCTCTATTGCCTACAAACATGCTCATGTCTCTCTCATCCTCAAAAAAACCTCCCTTGATTCTTCCATTCATGTTAATTCTCCTCCTTCATCTCTCCTCCCTTTTGTGGCTAACCTCCTTGAGATGGCTATCTACAAGAGATGCCTCCACTTCCTTTCTTCTCATTCTCTTCCTAACTCTTTGCAGTCTGACTTCTGAACTCATCATTCTACTAAAACTGAACTTTCCAAAGTTACTAACAGTTTCTTAATTGCTAAAGCTAAAGGCCTTTTCTTCATCCTTATCCTTCTTGACTTCTCTGTAGCCTTTGACATTATATATCACCATCTTCTCTTTTCTCTTTCTGCTCCTCCCTATATGACTGCTCCCACTCACTTTCCTTGGCTGGCTCTTCTCTAAGTCGCAGTCATGCTAACTGTGGGAGTCCCCCACAGAGGGCTCTGTCCTGGGCCCTCTTCTCTCCCTCTGTAGTATGTCACTTGGTAATCTAATTAGCTCCCACAGACTGCCAACTCTATGCTAATGACTCTCAGATCTGTTTACCCAAGCCTAACTTTTCTGATGACTTCCAGTCTCACATTTCCAAGTGTTTATTGAGCATCTCAAACTAGATATCCTGTACATATTTTACATTCAACATGTCCAAAACTGAACCTGTTATCTTTTTCCCCAAAACTTTCCCCTCAGCGTAACTTTCCTATAATTGTTTACGGTACCACCATTCCCATCCTCCCAGCCACAAAAAACTCACAATCTAAGAGTCATGCTTGACTTCTCATTCTCAACCCCCCCTCCCAATCTAATATGTTGCTAAAGTTTGTTGATTTTACTTTCATAACATCTCTTGTATATCTTCCCTACTCTCCTCTGATACTGCCACCACTCTGGTGCAGACCTTTATCACCTCACTTGCAGGCTATCACAATAGCCTTGGGCTTGGTCTGTCTGCCATAAATCTCTCCCCATTCCAGTCCATCCTCCAGTCAGCTGCCAAAGATAGCTTCCTAAAAAGCAGGTCTGACCATCTCCCTTTCCACTCCCACCCCTTTGAAAAAATTTCACACCTAGAATATCCTCACTCTTCATCTTCACTGTCTGGATTCCCTTATTTTCCAGCTAAAAATCTACCTACTATGTGAAACCTTTCATGATTCTCTTTTTGCTAGTATCTTCATCCTGCTGATTATTTTTTTAAGGGGTTAACAATCTTCTTTAATTAGGCATACATATATCATTCACTTAGTTCAGGGGGAAAAGTCAGCACCCTGAACTTCAGAGCAAATACAAACAGAAATTACAAAAAGAGATAATATAAACAGATCAACAGAAAAATTTTTGTCTGACCAAATCACAATACCTAGTTACCAGAGAAGCACCAACATTTGGGTTTTTCAAAGCCGGAGTGGGGGGCTGCTTCAATGGCTACCCAGAGTCTCGTCACCAATACTTTTTCAATGAAAGTGCCCCCTGCCCATTCTGTTGATTATTTCAAATTTATCCTGTCTATTGCTTGTTTGAACATAGTTAGTTGTTTGTATGTTGTTTCCATCATTTGACTATGAGCTCCTTGAGAGCAGGGACTGGCTTTTGCCTTTAAGCACATACTGGGTGCTTAGTAAATGTTAGTTGACTGACATAGTATCAGAGTCTCAGAATTGTAAGGCCCTCAGAGGCCTCATAATCCAAACTTTATCTAGACAAGAATCTTCTCTTCAGCATCCCCAACAAGTGACCATCCAGCCTCAAAACGGAGAGGTCTAAGGAGGGGAAAACCACTAGCTCTGAGTCAATCTGTTCCACTTTTTTATTGTTAGGAACCTTTTTGCCTGACGTCAGGTCAAAATCTTCCTTGTGAGCAATATCCCTTCCATAAAAGTCTTTTAGGGGTTTGAAGCAGCTACCGTATCTCCCCATGATTTTCTCTGCTTGGAGCTAAATATGGCTTGGTTCCTTTAATGCATTCGCAGGTGACACGGTCTTGGGACCCTTCCCCATCTTCATTACTCTTCTCTGGGTGCTCTTCAGCTTTTCAGTGTTTTTCCTAAAACATGGAAGCTGGAATCAAACTCCTGACGTGGTCTGACTGGGGAGGGATGAAGTGGGATCACCATAACTGTTACAGACACATATTTTTTTTTACATATTTTTTTTATTTGATGTTTACAACATCTCTCTGGGGTAGGAAGTAAAGATATATGGGCAGCTACGTAGTGTGGTGGATAGATGCAGGAAGATTCATCTTCCTGAGTTCAAATCTGGCCTCAGATTCTTATTAGCTGTGTGACCTTGGGCAAGCCACTTAACCCTGGTTGCCTCAGTTTCCTCATTTGTAAAATGAGTTGGAGAAAAAAATGGCAAACCATTCTGGTATCTTTGCCAAGGAAACCCCAAATGAGATCACAAAGAGCTGGAAACAACTGAACAAAAGTAAAGGTATTATTATCCCCATTTGCTATTATCCTTTCTTGGTCTGGATTGGTGTTATTAATGGCATGGGAACTCCTGGTTTGAAAATTCTCTCCATGATGCAGGCCTTTAACTCACTAATTTATTATCTTAGAGGGTTGTCTGATGGCACTAAGAGGTTAAGTAACCTGTCCACAGTCACACAATTAATATATATCGGGGGCAGGTCTACCAGATTCTAAGGCCAGATCTCTGTCTAGCACTATATTGTCTCTTTATCCCCATTTTACAGAGGAAGCTAACTGAGGCTCAGAAAGATTTTCGTGACTTGCTTAAAGTTACATAGAGGATAAATAACTATGGTAGGATTTGAACCTAGGTCCCACCCAACTGCAAGACCCATGCTTCTTCCACAGTTCTGCTGGATAATTTCCTCTCTCATTCCCTTCAATGAAGCCTAAGATTATGTTAGCTTATTTTTGGCTGCTATATTGCACTATTGACTCACAGCGTGCTTCCGTTCTACTGAAAAAAAAAAACCCAATTTTTTGTACATCCTAGCTATATATGCTTTATTTTATCTCCCTATTACAATGTAAACTCTTTGGAGGAAGGATGAATTTCTTATTTAGACTTTGTATGTCCCTAATACCTAACATAATACTCTAGAGGTAGGTGGGCTTAGATTAAAAAAAAAACTCATTAGTAAATAATTAAATAAAGCTGCTAAATTTTACAAAGCTTTTCACATTTGCTATCTCATTTGATCCTTACAACAACCCTGTGGGGTACCCACATTTGTAAAATCCATATTTTACAAACAAGGAAACAGGCAAATGGAGAGGTTGAATGACTTGCCCAGAGTCATACAGCTGGTGTGTGAGACAAGATTCAAATTCATGTCTTCCTGAAACTTTTTCAAATCATCATACTAGTTTCTTTATTTTTTTTGAAAAATAGTTTTTAATTGTTTTTTTATATTATCAGAATTTTCCCCAGTATCTTTCCCTGCTGCCCCACAAAGAGCAATCCCATGTAACATCATTTTTAAAACAAAAAAGGAAGAATATTAGCATAACACATTTTAAAAATCTGAAAATGTACAATGTGCAGCAACTATGGATCTCTTACCTCTGCTTTTTATGTCTCTTCTTTTGATCTATGATTATTCTCTAAGACTTTGAGACATTTACATCTTTTCATTTTTTTATATATTATTGTTCTTTTCATTCACATAGCTATAGTCATTGTGTATACTGTTTTCTTGGCTCTACTTACTTTCATTCTGCATCAGTTCATGCAAATCTTCCCATGCTTCTTTGCATTCTTCAGATTTGTCATTTGCACAGCAATATTCCATTACATTAATGTACCATCATTTCTTAAGCCATTCTCTAGTAGATAGGTATCTGCTTTGTTTTCAATTCTTTATTGTCACAAAAAGTACTGCTATAAATATTTTGGTGTATGTGGTGACTTTCTTCTTATCAATGACTTCTGTGGGGCAATAAGCCTAGTAATGAAATCTCTGGGTCAAAAAGCATGAACATTCAAGTCACTTTTTTGCATATTTCCAAATTGCTTTCCATACTGATTCACAATGTACCAATGTGCCTGTTTTCCTACAGCCTCTCCAACTTGTAATAGGTTCTTAATAAATGATTGTTATGAGGATCAAATAAGATAATATTTGCAAAAAGGGCTTAGGACAGTTCCTGGAACGTGGTAGATGCTATATAAATGCCTATTCCCTTTTCCTTCCCCCCATATTTAAGGCAGGGAGTAAGATTGGAATGCAACGCCACCATCTTGAGGAATCCTTTATTTACTAACATGTGAAGTCTCCAAACTTCTAAAGCATGTTCAGTGGGCGTCGTCCCCACTCCCCTGTTCTTATGAGACTGTGGAAGTGAATTTGCTATAGGATGCAATTTTTAGTAGTGCTGGCTGAAGACAGAGGGCATGACAAGGACAGCCAGCTTATAAACTCTGCCCACATAGACTTAAGACTAAGTCATAATACGGGGAAAGTATATACAGCTTGTTCATGCTGTTATCATTATCATCTTGCAGTGATAGCAGGAAAGAAAATGTAATAAAGCTGTAAATATTTCATATACTCAAACTAACCACTGAATTACGATTGCTTCATGAGTACTCACTGTTATTTCATATCAATGTAGTGGCCCCAGTTATGGCCTTTGCCACCACCCAGCAGCCATGGTTAGATTGGTTGCCCAAATCTACTTCTACTTCAGGCAAATACCTGCTTTGCCTGGGCTCCCTGGGGACCTGAGGAGGCACCTGAGGAACCCTTTGAGTTATAGGGTAGGGTTGAGGACTACCTCACTTCTTTGACTTCTTGGATCATCTTGTTGCAGAAAGCAGAAATTGAACCCCACTTTGAAGAAGAGTTACATAATAGAGCTCCTACCACTTTCAGATATCTTGCTTCTCTGATTAAAGGCAATTCAGATAACTAGAACCAGGAAATATGATTCATTGAATATTTCTTTCTGAGTAGAACATTAAAAGTAATTACTACTGCTTTCAAGAAAGAAAACTTACCTTTGACCTAGTGATAAAGTTCCCAGAACAGACAAATCATCATTACAACTCACTTGGACCAACCCACACCCAAATATATCCTGTATAATTCCCATTTCTATGTCTGTTGAGCTATGAACCCATGGTTCATTCTGCTTACTCTGTAGAAAATGTCTTCTTCTACCCATTACTTAAAACCCAAATCTATACTTTTTTGGAAAGGGGAAGGCAGGGCAATTGGGGTTAAGTGACTTGCCCAAGGTCACACAGCTAGCAAGTGTGTTGTGTCTGAGGCTGGATTTGAACTCAGGTCCTCCTGACTCCAGGGCTGGTACTCTACTCACTATACCACCTAGCTGCCCCCAAAGCCCAATTCTAATACTACCTCTTCCATGGAGCCTTTCATAATCCCATTTGCCAGTAATGACCTGTTACTGAATCACAAAGAGCAGTCCAAAAAGAGGGAAACATTCAACCAACCCAGTACGCCAAAGTGCCATGCTTTCCTGTTAAAGGCAGATCCTACCAACTACGCCATTTGTTTCAACAATCCAGTTGGCAGCTTCTGTGGGGGCGTAAGATCCACCCACAGCCAGCACCCAGAAAGCTTCCAACAGCACAGGTTCTTTTGATCTGCTTAACTAAGGAAAGCAAGGTGAAGGGGTTGACAAGCTTACTTTAATTCAGCATACAAATATCATTCACTTAGTTCAGGTGAAAAAGAACAGCACCCTGAACTTCGGAACAAAATACAAACAAATTACAAACATCAACAGACAGACTTTGTCTGATTCGAATCCCAATACATAGTTACCAGAGTTCAACAAAGTCTTAGCACCCGGGTTTACAAGCTGCAGGGCTCCTTAGCTACAGCTGCCCGGAGTCTCTTCATCAACACCATCTCGAGAGCCTGCACAAATGGCTTTGTCCTCCCTTGTTATAGGGCTTCAGACATCATCAAACGTCATCTGAATGACCAGAATTTAGGCTGCTATGATTGGCTTTTGAGTTAGCCACTCCCCTTAGGACCCTGGGAGGTTCACATCCACATAGGTTAGGTTAACACCTCATAGGGCATGGCTCTGGAGTTAGCACCTCCCCTTAGCCAGCTCCACCTTGGGCCCCACTCCAGTCACCAATCCACACCCACATAGGTTCCACACATAATAGGGGTTTGGCCCTGGGGCTTAGCACCTAGTAAGGCTCAATGAAATACACTGAATTACTCAAAGCAAACAAAAGCCAAACTCTTCAAGGGCACTAAGTGCTAAGGAGCCCATTTTGCTTACCAACACATGACCTTTCCTTCCTCAAGCTCCCATCATACTTTACTTATGCCGCTGAAGCATTTATCCCTTTTCTCTCTTTCTCTCTCTCTCTCTCTCTCTCTCTCTCTCTCTCTCTCTCTCTCTCTGTGTGTGTGTGTGTGTGTGTGTGTGTGTGTATTGGTTCTTTCCTTTTACGTTATCGTACTCCCTGTTGTATACATAATTAAGAAGGGCTTTTAGCACTTATTCAATGAAGTGCC